>CM042444.1:12135110-12476052 GCA_023631565.1 Gymnocephalus cernua | reverse complement strand
TGCCCGACCACCGTGCAACATCTGAAACACCGACTACGGCGGCAAACCTACTGCCTGTTTTTATTGTACAGTATGCGCGCTACATTATCCAGAAAGAGCCCAACTTTCCCCAGTTTGGTGCATGGTTGGAGCATTAATGCATAGATAAAGAAGCCAAGGATTAAATCAATGGATTCTCTTTGGTGGCTTGGCATAGTGAGTGTCGGTTTCATACTGTATTGCTGTTAGTGGAGAGAGGCTTCTAAGAAATGCCAGTCAAGTTATTGATTATTACTGGGCATGGCTCTATAGCAGAAGCAAGATATTTTAAAATCAATGTAGTTTTTCCTATCCTCCAACACATTCATTTAGCCTAATGCAATATTCAGACTTTGTTAAGTTGAGGAAGTGATGATTGCTTAGAGAGGACAGTGAGTCTTATTTTCTTTTTGTTGTGATGTTGCGCGTGGTGAATCTGACACTTTTGTGATGTATCTTGACAGTTTTATGGTTCAGCAGAGACCTCTTTATTGCGTGTCTTCGCTGAGTTCATCATACAGTAATCATAACTTAACCATTTAACCCTAGCTTGGGTGGGGAAAAAGGAGGCTGTAACTTTGCTTATGATGCAACACGAGATGAGAGAAGAGCTCATGGACGTCATTGGTTAGCTAACTCACAGCCTCGTTCATTATTCACAACTAAATCTCAAACACATGAACTGAAGACTTAACGATCAATTTCATGTAACCACAGATCTTTTTTTTTTTTTATTATTATTATCATCAAACATGTTTTAACCATGTTACCTTGTTTAACCCAGTGTTGGTGCACTCCACCTAAAAGGCATCGAACAAATAAAATGAGCTTTACTGAAGTTGATGCACTTACTGTATTCAGCGCGCACACACACACACACACACACACACACACACACACACACACACACACACACACACACACACACACACACACACACACACACACACACACACACACACACACACACACACACGTGCATGCGCTATGCCCAGCACTCTCAGTGCAGCATGATTATTCTGCCTTTCGTCAGCTATTTGATTGCCTCTCTCAAAGGGCAAAGCCCTGCAGTAGCTTGCATGCAGGATAATTAGTGTTGTGATTGTACTCAATAACCACGAGTGCCTGTCTGCAAGCACCCATAGGCCACTATGGTCAGTTTGACTTGATGCACACCAAAGGAACTTGCACTCACTGAGCCAATCAAGCGAATTATTGCAGGTTACAAGGGTTTTGATGATATATTTATGCAGCATATGTATGACAAGACTGCTGATTCTGTTATAGCAACAACAGCCGCACCTTCCATCTGCTGAATAGTGTGATTCATATTCTGCGGAGGCCTGAATCTTCCAAGCTTGAAATACAAAACGTCATTAGATCACTTTTCACGCGTGCAGTTAATTAGATTTACCTCTCTCACACAGTGTTTGAGTTTAATTGTGGCTCGTTATTTGGGATTGAATTTCATAAACTGGATTGTTGATGCAATTTGTAAGCTTTTCAGAAAACGTCCTCTTGTGTGCATTTAAGCATCCCGTCTCTGCCTGAAGATACTTCGACCAAACAGCTTCGCTACCCACAAGATGTGTGTCAATATTTCATCCTCCAGAAGATAAAAACATTCCTTCTTTCGTCAAAACAAACAAATACTGTTTAATAGTGATATATTTTCATGTTGAATCAGGAATAATTTCAGTGATATTTGAAAGCACCACTTATTCAATGTATTGTGTGTTTATTATCAATATTCACTTTTTTTTTAAATGTCTTAAGCACAAAAGGTAGAGAACATGGATTAAGGATCTAATGTATATAAAATATGTAATCCTTTTGAAGTTTATAAGTTGTTTTTTTTTCTCTGAAACTGAAGGGGAAACGGTGTGCTGCGTCCACTTTGCTTCACAGGGACAAATTTGCATTGCGTGATTAGTTGATCGACATATTTCTCTGACATCCTTGTGTCAGACAGCACATTTGCAAAGTCTTTGCAAGCCGTAATGAATATTGAGTGTTCTATCTCTTCTGCCTTCCAATTAATGAATAGATGTTGGTAATTATTTGACCAATGCCTCTCTTTCATGACATGTCCCATATCCATCACTAAGTTAAAAATAAATTAAAATCAATACAGCCGGCAGACTCTTAGGACAGTGTCAGTGCTTCCTATGGAGGGACCCATGCAGGGCTGAATAACAACTATTGATCCTCCTTGAGGAATATTCTCTTTTATCACCTCCCCTCCTCTACATGCACACACACATACACACAGGCACACACACAAGATACGTGTTTCTTTTCCCATAGTTTTGCACATTGGCAGCCGCTGACTTCGGCTCATCCCGCGATAAAGAATGCAAAAAGATCGGAAAGTCCAAAAAAAAAAAAAAAAAGCCAGAGCCATTGCCGTTAAAAGCTGGCAACGGTTGTGATTTATATTTCAAACGACTCCCCTCTCCTGTCCCTCTGCCTCTGTCCCCAGTGTGGTAGGTGGCCATTGTGTAAACAGCTCCTTGAAAAACAAATGGCTTCCTAAATCGTTGTAAAGAGCTGTGGCAGCTCGATCCGACCAAAGGCCCAGGGAGAGAGGGGACGGGAGATAACGTGTGTCAAACATTGACTGGGCTTTATCACAATGAGGTTTCTGTGTGTTGGAGGAGCTAAGAGGCTGGCCAGCTAATCGTCCTCCACAGAGAGCACACATTCCTACAGGTCAGGGCTCAGGGTTGTTTGTGTGTGTATGTGTGCAGAAGGACTTTTTGTATGTTTACACTCAGGCCGATTTGGCGACTCAGAGAAAAAGCTGCAATTTTGTCATTTTCTTTCCTCCCCCCTCCTGTCTCTACACCGTCGGCTAACTTTGTATTCTGTGACCTGCGATAAGCCCGACGGAAAAGCAGTGTTCGCAGTTATGACTGTGAAGACTATTTGTTTACCCTTATCTAAACTGCACAATAAATCACAGATGAAAAGTAACATCTGGCGTGGTAGGAGTTGAATAGGTGTGTGTGTGTGTGTGTGTGGGGCGGAGGGGTCACTCTCAGTGAGAGTTTACTGCTCAAGGACAGACCAGGGAATTAAGTTTCACACAAGCATGAAGGGGTTTACTCTCTTAACAAATGATATCCGAGGAAAAAGGCACACTAAAATCACTCGGGGTGATTCCGCTTCAGCTGTGAGGTTAGCCTGGAGGCAACTTTTCTTCTCGGTTCATGACTCGGGGAGTTTTGCCCCTCATGTCTCTTTAAGTGTGTTCTGCTCTGTTCTTCTAGGGCACCAGTTCTGAACTGTTTCATACCGCGTCAGTCTCCCTGCTGGTCCACCAAGAGCCCCTCTACTGCAGTAACAAATGCTAGCCAACAGATGTCAGCCTTTCCAGTTGATTTCCTTTTTATAATGTTGGTTTGGAAAAAGCAGAGCATTCAAATGCACAGCCTCAAAAACACTTGCCCTGAGACTTAGAATTAGCAATGCAGAATACATGCCAGTCCAAGATTTACTTTGATACACATTATGTATGATAATGTAATTCTTTATTGATCCCCTCAGGGGAAAGTCTCTTTTCGCTTCGCCTCTCTGGGGAGGGTAGGGTGCGTGGTTGGATACAGCATAACCACCCTCAACTCAGCCGAAGCTGGTAGGGATCCAGTGTCTTGTTCAATGACACTTCATCAGGGTGAATGCATTCTGACATGGGGGTTTGAACCCTAGGGATTGAAAATAGCTTATGGATTATGCCACCTTGCCATCACAGATACAGGGACATTGTTGACAAGGGGGTCAACATTGTCCCATCCTTAAAAAATATTGCTATTCACTCTCTGCATTTCATAAAGACAACCGATTAATCCTGTTTAGCCGTCAGGCCTGTGATAACTTCGAGGGGAATTGCTGCTATCCTTATCGTATTTATCCAGTGATGACAGATTAGTGGGCGTTAAATGCACTTCACATACAGTAGACATCACCCCGGATTGGTACAGCGAGTTTCAGGGAGGGAGGGCCCCGGGAGGGAGGGCCCTAGACAAAGAGTATCTTTTTTGTTGTCAAAAAAGATGAATGAAAATCCACTCACTGAGTCGACTGCATACTGGAACAAGATAAGTCTTGGCAATAAGTCTCAAAGTGAAAGCTGTAATAATTTCGCAGCAAAGCACACACAGATGTAGTGTACGTGGGTGACTGCTGCATCTGAAACTGCTACAGTCTGCAGTATTACCCATTTTTGTTGGAGAAATAGATCCTATAGTGCATTTACCATGCATATACTGTATTTCAGCAGGGGTTTGCATGGCAGCTGTTGGTTTTGCATGCTGTGAGAGTTTAAAAGGTCCCAGCATAGAGCTGTGCGCTTATGCTGTTCAATTACTATGAAAAAAAGCTGTTGGGATAATGCTCATAAGCTCTCACACACACACACACACACACACACACACACACACACACACACACACACACACACACACACACACACACACACACACACACACACACACACACACACACACACACACACACACACACACACACACACACACACACACACACACACACACAAAGTAGCTGAGTGTGCGGGGTGAGTTTGTTCCTTCCAGGCAAGGGCTTGTCTGAGATTCTTAGAGGCAGGCAGGAAGGCACAAGGTGGAGACCTCTTCAGATCTGGCTGCTATTAACAGTCTTGTGATCTGCTCATGTTTACCTACTCTCACAACACTGGTACTCGGGGCTGTGTGGAGCATGGGACGCGGGGCCCGGCCTCTTTGAAGTGAAGTTGACAGACTACGCTCTCGATAATTTCTCTCTCTCTCTCTCTCTCTCTCTCTCTCCTCTCTCTCTCTCTCTCTCTCTCTCTCTCTCTCTCTCTCTCTCTCTCTCTCTCTCTCTCTCTCTCTCTCCCCTTTGACCCCCCCCCCCCCTTCTCTGTTTACTTTTTTTTCCCCCCATTTTTCTTCCTCGCTGAGATGAGATTTGGAGGATGCAGATGGGGAGCTTTTAATGTGATGGTGTGTCTCTGATCTGAACCAAATAAAATGGCAAAAAGTAAAATATATACAGCATTTCCAAATGCTCAAAGGTATTTCTGCAGTTTTAGTGTTTGTTTTTTTCCTTAAAATAATATATAATAAATGCCTCTGATGTTCCTTATACTGTTCACATTTTTTTCTCCACTGTAGAGCTTAAAAAAAACTATGTATTTTCTCTATAATTCACTCTACTAGGTTTAGATTACCATAATTGAAAAGTGGAAGCAAAGCAACATGAACAGACGGAGCATAATATGTCCATGTTAAGCACCAGATAACCAGACAAAAAATGCCATTTGTTTGTGCACTTACTGTCTGTCGATAAAGCAACCTTAATGACACTTGATTTGAATTAGTTTTTTTTTTTAAAGAGATGTTTACTCCATCCACTGACGTGTGCTGTGTTCAGTGGAGTGCAGCGTGGAACACCTGTGTGTGTTGTTGTAATTACTTTGATTATACCTACTATGGGGTATTACAGCAGTCTGCAGAGAGGTCCCAATTTAACCTGCAGCGAGTTTAAATTGTAACTGAAAACAAGAGAAAAAAAAATTGCTTTCTGGAATATTTGATCAGCAGAGAGATATTCACATGGTTACATGCTGTCAGTCCCTACGTGTGTGTTTGTGCGTGTGTGAATATAAAAAGCAAGAGGGATGCATATTGGACTGTGAAGTTCAAGGTTTGTACTTTTGATCAGTTTGCCGTGATGGGTATTGGTCTGCATCCAGACATATGACAGTCCAGGGGGTCCCATCGGTGAAGCCTGCTCTCCCAAAAGATGCCAGGTGCCTGATTCAGAACAAATGCGTGGTGTGTGTGTGTGTGTGTGTGTGTGTGTGTGTGTGTCTCTCTCTCTCTCTCTCTCTCTGACGAGAAAAGAAAAAGGGTGAGGATGGCAGGTATTGAACTGCGTTGAAGTAGAACGAGCAGCCATGGGCATCTCCCGGTTCATGACGCTAGTCAGAAAACTGACAAACCAAGGCTGCTTTTTATTCTGCAGCTACAATGTAAATGGAGCTCCCTCCTGTCCTTCATGCAATCACCCCAGACCCACTAACTGTACAGACAGTGGTTTGGATCCCCTCTTTCTCTTTTCCTGTCTGTCTCTATAGCAGTCTCTCTCGCTCTCTCTTTTGCTCTCACTCTTCTCTTCTCCCCCTTGTCTAGTTAGAGGGCAGATGTACCTTTCTTGCCAAACAGGAGGAACCTATACTTTATCATTGCCACATATGGGGATAGGTATTTTCTCCCAAAGGGAAATCTGGCTTGCAATTATAATGTTCTAGCTGCCCCAAACATCCTTTAGAAAATATATAGCATCCTGTTTTTGACTTACATGAGTTTATGATCTCTTACATGGCACCACAGTGTTGTACGCCTACTGGGTGTTACCCTTTATGTCTCCTCATGGTTGATTTACTCAACCGGGCAAAGCACTAAGGCTATTTAAATTGACCTCCATTTTTTTTTCTGCCACCAGCTGTGAAAAGTTTAAGACGAAAAGCAGTGCTTCACAATGACAGTCAGAATAAGTGCTTTTCCAGGACAAAATGGATTGAAAACAGCTCTTGTAATGAAAAATATTTCCCGCTTCAACGTTGCCTTTACTTTCATGTGTGTTTTATCCATGTAAATATTCTCACAGAGATAGTGCAAACACACCTGTGATTAGTTGTAGTAAAGTGCGGACAAATAAATTGAACAAGTAAATGCACAAAATTACAGATGACAGCACTTTGAGATGTCTGGAAGCAGTTTCTGAAGCCGGTACACTGCTGCACTGTGCCCGTCATACTAGCCGGCTCTCGACCATCAGAGTGGTAAAGTGGGACAGATGTTGAGGGTTAGAGAGGCCCCAGTGGGATATTGAAAATGATGGTTTGGCAGCGAGTGTGGGACAATAAAGGGAGGAGACGGGGTTCTCCTTTCAATACACCTGACCTGATCCCGCCCTGGGACCTGTTCAACTTCATCTGAAATGAAAGAAAGGTGCCCCTTGTCAACAAATTTACATTTACACTTCGAACAGGGATTCTTTAATCGTGAGAATAAAGAGAGACAAATGCTGGTAAAAACCAAGGGGTGTGGGTTTCAAACATTAAAGAGGCGCCTGCGTAGAATAACATTCCCTTGAAAGATGGGCCTGAAGTGCTTCAAAGTGAGAAGACATAAAAGTGCATTCTGAAGTGTCCACTTATCAATTCCCGATTCATTGAGGGATTAGATCAATAACTGTCCTCCTGAATTTCAGGACAAGCCTTTGAAGTGAGTAGTAGGGTTACAGTAGGCTCCTCCAGACTTCCAGTATCAAACTTCACAGGTTTTTATATTCCCAGCAGCCCTCCAAACATATCTAATAAATGCAACATCAGTTACATTTTGGTTTGGATGTCTCAGTTTGAGTTTGAGTTTCAAATTTCAGTAAATTCATAGTAACGAAATGGATGCTCTAGGTTTTACTGAATTAACTGTATAACTTTTCTTTTTGTGAATACAAAAATTGTCATATTTCTTTGGAGGAAAGGCACTGTTTTGTCAGATTGTTATTCAAGTTATCGCCGGATGCTGCATAATTGTAGGCTGCAGCTGCCAGAGCACAGCAGAGCTTCCATTGGTTTTACATTTTGAGAGTTTACATACGCTATGTTTCCTCAAGTGGAAAATTGTTTTCTGCATGATGCCAACAGGTGGACTCATTAAAAAGTCAACATAATCATAGCAATCATTCCTCTCTGCAATTATAAATATTGATCATTTACATATTATCCCAAGACATGTTTGAGTTTATTGTTCCACTCACTCTAAAGCCAAACATCCGTAGTACACAGCAGTCAGGACTGGTTGTCGACTTGAACTGTGCTTAGTCTTGGATTGAAAATGTGAATTTAAAAAAGGAAGAATGTTGGGTTGGATTTTTTTGTTTTTGTTTCTCTGAAAATACGTTTTAGTATTATATAATAGTCCAATTGCAAACTGTCCTCATTGTCTATTGATAGACATCACAGCATTTTTTTATCTTTCGAGCATTACAAACTAATTTTCATTCATCTTATTTGGGTGTCGGAGGTTGAAGTCTTAATTTGACTACGGCACATGTAACCGAATCTACCTGCATGGCTATTCTGTTCCAACAAAGGACTCTTTTATTATACCATGATGATTATTGATGGTCTTGAGTTGAAAAATTTTGTTTCAAAATCATATCTTTCCCAGTAACAAGGAAGCATACCACTGCAATCATTTCCCGTCTACATCTGAAGTGGTAATGTGTTGCATTGTGTAGGTGTACACCTTGCATTTTAGCAATCGTGACCAGTTTTACAGAATAATGTATAGCGTTAAGGACTGCTATAGCTGGAAGAAAATGACAGACTTTCTTCCACAGCGCAGGTCGTAGCAACGCTAATTACATCAGAGCTCCCGCTGTGTGTGTGTGTGTGTGTGTGTGTGTGTGTGTGTGTGTGTCGCTCAGCGTAAGTGAATACACCCATGCTAAAGTTGACTAAAAGGAGGAATACAAAAGTCATCTTTTGGAAATTGATCTTAATGCCTTAATTAAAAACAAATTGGAAAAATCCCGCTTTCAAGGACACCAATTTTCTTTGTGAATGAATAATGTATCGTAAATAAATAAATGTTCTTCCTTAAAATACAGGGGGCATAAGTCAGTACACCCCTATGTTAAAGTCCCATAGAGGCAGGCACATTTTTTTTATTTTAAAGGCCAGTTATTTCATGGATCCAGGATAATGCATCCTGATAAAGTTCCCTTGGCCTTTGGAATTAAAATAGCCCCACATCATCACATCACCTTCACCATACCTAGAGATTGGCATGGTTTTATTTCAGTTAACCTAACAGCTGGTTTGATTTGCATTGAGAGGTGATTTTATGGAAAGTACCCCATGCCAATGGTGAAGGGTATGTGATTATGTGGGGCTATTTTAATTCCAAAGGTGTCGCGAGCAATGCTGAAGAAACTGGCCGCCACTTGAACTGAGCTCGGACTGATAGCTTGCTAGCTAACACTCGCTAGCTCAGCCTAACTTAAAGGAGCAGCTGGTGAGGCACAGCAATGCTGCTCAGAGCATGTTGTCTCTGGCTAAACTCGCTAGCTCAGCCTAACTTAAAGGAGCAGCTGGTGAGGCACAGCAATGCTGCTCAGAGCATGTTGTCTCTGGCTAAACCCAAAGCGGGGTACGTCTACCGCAAGCTCACGATACAGTGAGGAAATTACACCAGAAAGCTGACAGTTAACCTGGCTTTGAGCTTCTTTTTTAGTTAGCCTAGCTGTCAGCTGTGCTAACTGAGAAACACTGCGGTGTTAACGTTAGCTTTAACCTAGCTTTGAGCTTCTTTTTTAGTGAGCTGTCAGCTGTGCTAACTGAAACACTCCAGCTAGCTCTTAGCTAACGTTAGTTATGTTAGCTTTGTTAGAGACAAAGTGCAAAGCTGATTGCAAAGGGTCTCATGCATCCAGAACAAGTAATTTCACAACTTGATATGACAGTGAGCTAGACTGAGACTGAATTGGTTTACTGTGTGGATTCAGCATGTTTGTGTTAACAAATGCTGCACTATTCTGCATATTATTTAATTGTCTCTGTTCAACTAATGTTCATGTATATTAACGTATTTCCTGCAGCTGCTAACTCATATAATGAAGATATACTATGCACCTAACACTTTTAAATCACATCAATAATGATTTGGCTGTACTCACTTGTATCAATGATCTGACCTGACATCCGGTACCTCGACACTCATTTTAAAATGAAATGTGACATTCAAACATGCTCGAATCATCTCCACAATGGAGTTTATTTCTGTTTGTTTTTCAACAGTATTTTGTTACAAAGAAAACAGAAGTGTTATAGCTTTGGCTATTTATTTATTTTACTTGGGTATATTGTTAATAATTTGCATAGTTAATATTGGTCTTTGGTGTTAATACTCTTGAGAGTTTTCATGTTGGAAACATCAACATTATGTTGCAATACAAAGAAAACTAGTTGAAGATAAAACTGTAGGTAACTTTTTAATACGATAACTGTTTACTATAGCTGGTAGTAGCAACATACAGTTAAGAGAAAAGCACAAATGAAAAAAATGGATGGGCTACATAAGTTCAATATAGACTATACAGGTAACATTTAAAATTGGCATTCACAAGAATGCTGCAATATCTTTATATTCTCAGTAGATATCCAATAAGGAGGACAACCCTCTGTGTAATTCTTTTCTCCTGCGCACACATTTCAATGGATTATTTTAGGCCTAGTCCTTGTTAGGGATGTTCCGATGCCAGTCATTTCCAATTGGGTCTGCTAGCTGAGAGCTATCCAACGGCTGTTTTATCCAGGTGAAACTACTTTTAAAGTTCATTCTTTTCGGGGCCAAATGCCGTTGTATCAGAACGGTGCATAGGCTCGCCGATACTGATACCAGCATTTTAGGCTGCATTTTCTGAAACTGATATTGATATCAGAACAACTCTAGTCCTCATCAAATACTAATACATTTGTCAGAAATCATTCATTAATACATGCTAAAAATATAATTGGAGTTCCCTGTGCACTCCTGCAACTAGTAGCCTACATGAAAAGTGAAATGATAGTGGCCTTTATCAACAATAGCTCAAAGTAACCAGGTATAACATGATATGTCCTGTTAAGCACAATTGTTGTGGTCTGGATTGCAAAGGGTCGACTTCCCATGTCCACTTCCACCATTTCTGTCTTCCAACCCCAACGGCTTGCAGATGTTGACCAAGGCTAAAGGTTGGCTCGGGGCATTTTAGTTCACTGCACTTTGTTGTCTACCTCTCACTTTGTGAACCAAACCTCTCTGGCCTGGCCTCCCAGGTCAATCACAACATCGACTCGCTCCCGGCTTGTCAACGTGTCAGGGTGCATGCAGGCGTGCTGGAGAGGATAGAAGGGCTGAGGGGGGGGAAGGAGACGGACACATGAAAGGCTCGCATGTTGTGAAGATGGTGGTTGAAGATGGCCCTCTAAAACACTGTTCACATTATGCTCTGCCTAAAGAAAAAAAGGCAGTCCAGTGGAAATGACCCCTCTGGACCTGCTATCCTGTGACGTCTTTGTTTTCCAAGCCTGCGATCCAACCAATATGTCGCTCAAACCTGTTCCAGTAGCTTCACTAAAATGTCCTCTCTTAAGCTGTTTTTATTCATTGCTTTGGCTTTAAAATGCATTCATTACAGTACAATACATACTTGACAGCTATGAATCTTCATGTAAATGCTCCCACAGCAGCTATGCAAACCCTGCATTTTACTGCAACCCCTTGTATAATCTCTACATGTTTCAGCAGACACATTAAAACTGTTCTCACAAGTCCTGTCATTCAGCTTCAACCGAAAAACATTTTCAGCGTAACATTCCTTTAACACTTCTCTACTTATGGGCTGAAGCAGGGATTAGAATTGTGTAACATTTAAAAAGGATTTTTACCACAGGGAAACAAATTGGTCTTTTTTTACTTGTGCTGTAAGTTCCTCTCTTTCACACCACGGTCAACACACACAGCACTAACAGATGTTGTCAAGGCCAGTAGGGACAGGTGTACTGGTGGACATAACCAATGTGTCCCCTATTTCCATACAGTTTATGTGACTGTCCAAACAGGATTAGTGCCAGCTTCCAAGTGTCAAAGCAATTACAACAATGACATCAGCGCGGTTTGGGGGTTATGGCTGATAGTGTAAATGTCTGCAGAGATGAATGCCTACCAGCTCTCAGTTGTCACCGCCCACTCTCCACTTCCATCTGCTCCTCTTTCTGATGCCTCAGATTGGACAAAAGATGCACCGGTCCATCAGAGTCAAGTTGTTGAGCTTGTGGGTTGATTAAAAATGGCCACCTATTCAGTGCTTTATTTCCAGAATTGCAAATGCATTTCTGTGGTGTGAACAGTTTTCTCTTATCTGATTCAGGAGACAAATGGACCCTTGCATTAAACAGCAGTCAAACCCAACGGTAAAGCCTAAATGCCCAAAGCCTAGATTTAATGAAAAAAATAATTTTAGTTTTAATTCTAAAGAGGAGAAAAACTACAATTAAAAACATGTGGTGCATATCCAGCACAGAACACTTGCGCCCTTACATAAATCTTCCGTATATAATGCTATCAGAAATGACAGAATATGCTGTTTTTATGCTAATTTAACTTACTTGAGCATTCCTTGATATATTCTGCGAGGGAAGTAAGTTTATCACTCGAAAATGAATTGATGAAAAAATTTACCTTGAGTGTCCTGGAGAAATACATCCATAAGCCACTTACGTAGATAAGCTAAGTGGCAAACCGTACTCACTCCTTTTAATATGCCTCACTGGTGCTCAGAGAAAGAGGGAAAGCAGTACAGATATGACGTACCCTCTTGCTCCCCCTCATTAATCTTAATAAAGCAATTGACCCCTGAATAGCTTATACCTGCCCTGGACCATTAGGCTGCATGACCGAGGCTTTAAATATTAAGCAGGCTTTGTAAAATTTGATAAAATGTTTAGTAAATGGCATAAGGCACGGTGCACTCATGGGCTTTTTCTCTTACACTTGTGTTGTAAATGATAGATATGTTTTTATGAGACAGAATGCTGTTTTAGGCAGCATTGGTGTATTGATATTTGCCTTCAGCTTGCATGATTTAAGATGGCAGATATATGCAAGCCCAACAGGGGTTTACATACTCTACCTTTCACAACTAACTAGTCTGACATAATCTGGCAGTGATTTTCTTTTTACAGATTAAAAAAAAAAAATAAAAAGACCGTGGCCACGCGAGCTTCAGTCACTGCTTGCCTACGCCATTTTTCGTCTGCACTATTTTTGCTCCTTTGCCCTCTCGGACTGAGGCGATGGAGCACAGTACACCACACAATATACAGTAATTTGTCTCTGATTAAAATTTCTGCTGAGCTTTGAAGCCCATACTGGTGTCTTCCTTGTCTGGTAAAAATTGAAAGCCTTTTCATCTCAGAGGGCTTAAGGGGTCAAAGGAACACCAAATAACCCTCCCTGTTGTTTCTTTTTTTTCCCCTCAGAAGCTCGTAACAAACTGCACCTTTGTCAGACGCGGCCTCTGTCAGGCCAGGGCTGTGGGGACTGCCCTCGGGTTCAGGCTTTGGAGACCCTGTCAGTTTCAAAATGGGGTCTGCTTTATTTCACCCTCTGACCCTAGGCTCGGAAAGAGCCACGCAGGAAAAACAGAGAGATATATGATACATTAAGGCCTAGTGAAAGTCCACGGCTGGGAAATGAGGAAGCTGCAAACTGCAGAGTGAGCAGAAAATGAAGGATCTTATTGTAGGGGGATTTCTAACACCACAATTCCTATTTGGGGGGTGAATCAAGGTTGCTACATTGCGAGATTGAAGCCCAGAAGTTTTGCCTTTTGATAGTTCTGTATTTCTACACACTGCAATGTATTGTTGCAATATATCTAAACCACCTGATATGAAAGTGAGGTCTGTCACAAGCTTTGCATATAATTTGCACCTTCCCAACTTTCAATCATATACAAATAAATAGATAACACTGAAAAAGAAATGAGGCAAAGTTATTAAACACACTGGGGAACTGAGTGGCGTCCAATTTTCTTTTAGGGTAAATTTAAAGATAATGAAGTGCAACATTTGCTTAGAGCTACCAAGAAAAGAGAATACTTGTTTGCAGCAGAATTGAGATTGACAAAACCATTACATGTAAGATTTTCTATTGAGAAATTAAAATCATTGGATAAATTCTCAAGTTTGACGCATCTGCATTAAATGAATGAAATTGATTGACTTGGAGATGTTGCTGCATAGCCAATCAGTCTAAAGAGATACAACACGGGGCGTCCATGGGGATGCGGAGAGGAAGGGCCTCCTATTGTTTTGGGGCCCGATGTCAGCCAGTCCTTGACCTTGGAGGGGTCCAGGCCTCTGCACTCAGGCCTAGGTGAGAATGCTGGGACAAGAGGCTTGGCTGCTCAATATGGGAGAGCCGGGCTTTCAGCTTAGGGTCATGGGGTCAGCATCAATGCTCAGGAGTATTAATGAGTGACCTTCGGAAAAATGGTGGAGGAGGACGGAGGGATGGAGGGAGGAGGTATAAAAAATGGAAGGAAAGGGTGGGCGGAGAGAGTGGCAGAGAGAAAACTGTAAAGCCCTGAGAGAATGGAGGCTGAGACCTGTTTCTCCAAGATAACAGAGATTGGCCTATGAAAATGCATCCATCACAAGGCCACTAAGCCGGAGCCTTCTTTTGTGTGTCCATGTCGGCTGAGAGCGAGGGCTGTGGGGGGGAGGGGGGTCAATCTGCGGAGATGGAAACAGGGGTTAGGGGAGGGGATGACGGGGGGAGAAAGGGTAAGGGAGGGAAGGGTCGCTCAGGCCAGCCTGGCGTGGACAAGTGAAGTGGGAACGCTCCATTGCTTATACAACAGGGAGCAGATCTCTAAGATAATAGAGGCCCACCAATCTTTTGAATAGGGGGTTTGGTGGAGCAGCAGCCAAAGGAGGAGACTTCTAATTTCGTCAGCGAGCTCTTGGCTGAGGGGTTTGTGACAGAGCGTTCTGGATGGAGCGAGGTGGATAGGAAGAGCTATTGCTGTAATGCTCTTTAAGGTTAAAGGCTTGGGTACTTCTCTTTCAATAAGAGTATGTTCTGAAGAAAATATTAGCATTAAGTGCATGTAGCAATTAACCTGCTTTTATAATATATCATTGCTAATATCATTGAGTAGATTCTTTTTTTTTTTTTTACAAGATGCAACTCTTAAAGAAAAAAGCAATTTATTTGTTTTGCCTCAGTTACAGTAAACTTTGAAGTGCACAATTTCCACTGCTCTTTGTTGTTTCTCAAGTGCAGCATCTTTTTAACACCTTTTCCTTTTACAATGGCAAGCTTGTCAGTCAGAGTACAGTGCATCTCTGTACCCTTTTACATCAGTGATCAATGCTATCTGCAGGAGTGCCAGAACAGGATTGTCTGCTTTATACTGACTTGTGTTTTTTTTCTCCCATCACCCGCTGCACGCTTCAGAATTTCCAAGAAGACATTCTCTCTACCCTTCATGCCACCGCGTATTCAATTCCTGACGTGAAGTGCAGGTTGACACAGATGAGCAACAGACGAGAGATAGATTGTGTGGAGAGGGTGGGTGGGGCGGTAAGCTCTGTGCCTTGTGCTGATGACTTCTATTTTGCATTGGAAGTGGCACATTGACGCATTCAAATTAATGTGACTGCCTTCAACTTTTTCCTTTTTCTATCTCTGTCTCTCTCTCGTCTTTACCCTCAGGCTTTTTAATTTTCACTGGTCCCTCCGTCCATCCTGGAGACAGATGCACCATAGGCACTTTAAAGCTCTGTAATGTATACATTATTCATATCACTCCACAAAAGGTGCTCATTAAACTTTACATGGCCAATGGAGTAGGCAGCCATAGATTGAAAGTGTTGCCCATATCACAAATGTCACAGTGGATTGACAGAGAAGGGGGGGGGGGGAAGCGTTGCTGGGGGTTTGATCTGAAGATGGCTTTGATTTAACTCCAAGGTTATTTGCATCCGGCTTTATCCAGCCTCCCTTTTTGGTTCACTGTCTGTTGTCTTTGAGTGCTACACAGATTTTAGGGATACTAGGATATAAATACACTATGTGCAAAAATGCAACATTTACTGAAGGTTATTGGATATAAACGTACATTTTTACCAAGCATAGAGGACAGTTAGATACTGAATGAAGCAGCAGATCCATACAGAGCAGGAGGTTGATGTATGTATTTATGTATGTATGTATGTATGTATGAATGAACCCTATATGCACTAATTTAACATCAAATGCATCTTTAAATCTGCATAAACCCCAGCAGTGTTTGTCACAACACGCCATGTAGGGTCCTTTGGGTAAAACCTACATGCTTTACTTTTCCTTGCAAAGCATTCGTCCCTTAATAATGCAACACTTAACCCTCCTGTGTTGTCCATAAAAAGGCTGGGCAGGCAGGTACAGTAAGCTGGTGGGACCAACAAAAGCTTGGCAGCGAGCTGAGAAAAACATCCACACAGGGAAATAAGCTGTCATTACAGTAGCAAGGCAGCACCCGGGCCCTTCTCTGTATGTGCTCATCTCTTCTGCTTGCTACCCCCAAGGTCCTCTTTCACTCATAAATACATAATTACGCCCGCCATGATGATTTCTGTTTTCATCAGCTGTCAGAAGTGACCTGAATTACCCATCACTGTTTGACCCAAATGCAGCCGTCAGATATGTTAATCACAGCTTACATAACCACTCAGCCCTCTTTCCACCGACTTAAACTCTGTGTACATGTGTGCCTGAAAGCCCTTTTAAATATCACCTGTCACCAACAGAAGAAAATCAAGGGAAAAATGAATAAAAGCGATTTTAAAATGATGACGATTGAAAACGATCAGAAAATGAGGTATTTTGCATCCATAAATTAACCTTGACTTTGACGTGTCTCGGCAGGAGGCGTGCTGAGCTGTACCTTTTTAATGTTTACATGACAGAAAAGACAGAAA
Organism: Gymnocephalus cernua; assembly: GCA_023631565.1. Taxonomy (NCBI): domain Eukaryota; kingdom Metazoa; phylum Chordata; class Actinopteri; order Perciformes; family Percidae; genus Gymnocephalus; species Gymnocephalus cernua. The sequence continues at coordinate 12,459,449 of CM042444.1, read as the reverse complement.
CACAGTAGAGGCAGTTGTCCCTGGAAGCTATGACCTGAACCTATCCAATATGCAGAGTGAGGAAAAACAAGATAAAGGTTATGTTGACAACTTTCTTTTATACTACCAGTCTACCTTTTTTGAAGAAATATTTTGACAGCGATAATTAGATGTATAAATTCATGTAGATATTGTCAAGGTGGTATTAAAAATATGTAAACAATTCTGTTTTCAATGCATTCAGTACTTACAATTATTCTGTTGAAGCTTTCTTCTAACACTGAGGCTTTGCATGTCTTTGGCATAGGGAATTCTGCCAGTACAGTATGCCATGAACTTGGAAGACCCCTTCGGACATGTTCAGTCTTGCAGCCTCACGGTAAAGACCCACTGAAGGATTTGTTCACTTCAGTTGCTTCTGTTACTCTCCTGATGTTTCATGTTACATCTCACACCCCACCATAACCTTACTCGAGTGTTTTAAAGCCAAGTGTGTTTGACATTTCAGTGTTTGAACTCATGTAGTCGGGTACAAGAAGACTGCTCTCTTCAGACAAAACATGGCTGGGGTCACAGTGGGACTTGTAGGAACAACCCTACAGACTGATGGCATGATGGCATTAACATTTCTTTGTAGCACATTTATAGAACTAATCTTAACTCTAGCCATGAGAATTTGCATCAATATATTATGACAAAATGATGTGCCTTTTTAAAGTCCACATGAATTCATAGCCAGTGGTTATTTGCATTATGTGCAAGATGTTTGCAAAGTGTAACTAACTGATCATTTTGTAAAAATATCACATACTACATTATCTCACTCTTATATCTGATGTATGTAGTTGTAATTAGACACAGCATTTTATCGGCTAATCAAGAGAAATAAACAAGTACGATTGTTTTGCTGTCAGCGCAAAAGCATCGCAGCAACAAGTTGCCAGAAAAGGCTTTTTATCTCATTAGCGGTAATTATAACAGATATCATTCTGTATTATTGTGTGAACCAAAATACCCCAAAGCTAAAGTCCTTCCCCCAGCCCAATGCCTGTTTTCACATAACACTGGATAGGTTTTGCTCTGCCATCTTTTCTTTGCATAAACAGTGCCTGCAGTCAGAGTCTGCTCTGATCAAAGCGACAAATCTATCCAGGAGCAATCAGGTTGCTGTGCTAGCCCGGGCTGCTGACAACTCCAGGCTCTTTGATCAGAAATACATCATCTTCAGCAGGCTGCCTGCCTGGATGCCTTTGTTTGGGGCCAGGAAATAGGGGAAGCGATAGCTCCCACTTGGTGCTCTTCATGACTGCTACTCCTTTTGACAGGCAAGATGAAAGCTACCCCAATTATAAGTGAAAATACCCCCAATGAACTGAGCTGAGCTTCTGGGGTGCAACTAGAGCTACACCCCCCCCCCCCCCCCATATCATCACTAAATCTCTATACGCTGTCTATGCATGATGGTGCAAAAGATAGTGTAAATGTTTTTTTTTTTCTCCTCCCATGTCTTTCTTTGTGAAATGAGACTTTGGTTGAGAGTGTGCTGCAATTGAGGTCACATCCAAAAGCATCGGTCTCCCTCCTCCCAATTTAGTAACTGCAGTTCTAATAACATGGTCTTGTCTGCAAGGAAAAAGAAAAGTGAATGTCTGGGCCTCAAAGCGCACCTCCTTCGCTCCCCTTCCCTGCTTTCAACCCCTTGACTGTGAGCTAAAACGATTTTTTTTTTTTTCCACCCAGCTTCAAGAGGTGGAACAGGAGATGTTGAATGATGGACAGGTGTGCAGGCATTGTGCTGTTCTGTTCTGCACTGAAGGAGATCATTGATTTGCATTACAGTCCCACACATAAAACACAACCCTCCACACACACACACGCCCCCATCCACATCTTACTGTTCCACCCCTATGACTGTACCACCTCCCACATGGCAGCCCACACCCAGGCTCCTAATCAAGGAGCGAAGTTTATCTCACTTCCTGTCTTTTATAGGGGTGGAGTGTTATCTCCGGCTTCTGGAACCACCTCACCTGGGCTGACCTTAGAGGGAAAGCTATCCGCCTCAACGCAGGCTTTACAAGCCCGCTCAGATGATGTCAAAACCATACAGTATCTCACAGAGAATATACATCTGGATGTATTAAATGAGGGTTATTGCAGGAAACCTAACCTTTCTTTCTGTCAGGCTCATATCGTGACTCAAACAAATCAAACCAATTTCACTTTGAATATATTACCCAAACGTGTTTTTTTCCCTTCTTGAAGTACACAGAAAAACACCCAGGGAAGCCGGTGCTGCTTGAAGGTGTAATCCCCTTGCATCAACAGCCTCAGAAGCATATCAGGTGTCTTTAAGCTCATCCACCTGTCAGTGAGCCCTTCCAGCAATTACACATCTGTCAAGTGTCACCTATCCCAGCTTGACTGACAAGGGTTATGTCAAGCAGTCAGCCATTACGGCGGCCCAAATGGAGTCTGCATTGTTTAGAGCCAGCAGGAAGTGGCTGTGGCATGGAAGAGTGAGCAGGGTTTCCATAGTGTGACTGGGAAGCCAAGCTAACGGTTAGTTTTGGAGATGGGGGGGGCTTCTGTCTAGTTCTCTTTTCTCGTGTCTCCTCATATTTCTCAGAGCTGGAATAGCAGGGTTTTTTTCTTAGCTACACCGAGGCTTGAGACTCATTTGGGCTGGTTAAATCTTTGCCCAGGGCAACGGCTTTTATATGCATGAGCTTGATTTGACCTGTCTTCAGGCTGTGAATAGTGTAATGCAAAAGAGAAAATCAGGCAGAATATTAAATATGATTTCAGGTTTAGCCTTACCACGTGCTTTAATATTGTTTAACAGTCTTATTGTTGTTTGAAATGTACTCTGTGTTTTTATAGTATTTCATTTTCCCTTTGTAGAGTTTATTTTGCCCTGTTGTGGAGGAGGAAACACCATAGACAAAGAAGGAGTTGTCTCACAGAATAAGCTTTTGTCTGCAAATTGTTAATGACAACTTAAAGCAATGGTTGAAGCAATAGTTTTTGGGAAATATGCCAAGAGGTAGATGTGACAATTGATAGTATATTTTTCTGCAGCCAGTTAACTTAGGCCCCATCCAGACGAAGACGTTAGGATGAAAACGTATCCGTCTTCCCTGGATTCGGTTCAAGAAAATTCATGTCCACATGAATCCATATGTAAATGACTCAACACGGTACTTCATATGCCAGGCCTGTAGGCGCCGCTGTTATTGCTACAGAAATTAACGGAACGAAGAAGAACAGCCTTCAGTGACTTCCTTTCATAACATGACTGTTAGCTAGCTAGTTCTCTTAGCTTAACACATCCATGGACTAGACTTTAATAACTTACACCACTGCTCGTTATATAAAGGCCACCTAGAAAAAGAATGTAAACTTTGTTTACATTCTATCGGACATGATTGCAGCTAGCAGAGCTAGCTAGCGTTAGCGCGCTAGCTCTGCTAGCTCTGCTAGCTAGCTCTGCTAGCTAGCTCTGCTAGCTAACATCGGCAGTCAAACAAACATCAATGATCCGATGTCTTTTTGATAATCTAGCTACACGTTTTTCTTGCAGTAGCCTTTCTACAATAAGCCGTGCTAAAAGTTTCTATAATCTGTTCAAGGAGTTGATGAGCAGACAGATTAGTGAGCTAGTTGATAAGTTCTCTACTTCCACTTTATAAACAGCATTGTGTCCCTGTTAGCCGTCAGCTAGGTTGAAGGTGGACAGCTGAGGGCTGAGGTGTGTGGGGATGACATCATCGATACGCACATATGCGGTTTCGCGGTACACACAAAGCCAAACGTGAGCCACTTTCAAAAAAGTGCGTTTACGGGCGGTGCGTTTACAGGATTCGTGTGGACAATCGGCCCAAACGATGCAAAAGATGTGCGTTTGCATCGAAATACGTCTTCGTCTGGATAGGGCCTTAGGTTAGGCTTAGGTAGTCCAGAGGTAAAGAAAAAATTAATTAAACCATCTACCTACCAGCAAAAGCTCACTTATTAACACACATGTCTCTGATGTAAGTTTAATCTGTACAAAAACCACCAAAGTGTAAAAACGTCAAGTTGCACTTTTCACCTAGTTACGTGCTGGTCTATTTTTGGGCTGGAAGCAATGAGCTCCTTAGCAAGGTGAAGTGAAAGTGAATAAGCATAAAATGTCAAACTATTCCTTTGAGACTAGAATCACTACTTCCTCTACCAAATTATCTTCAATGAAGAGTTCACAACAGTACTTGTTTCCATTAAATTTTCAAATTTTAGGCAAACTTTTAAAATGTCGTTGCCTGGTTAGTGCCTCAGTTGTAACTGAGAGTGGGTCTGGGCAAGCTTCATTCACAGCGCATTTCCAAAGGGGCGTGACCAACAGACGCCGCTCAAATGTCTCTGGGCGCAATTGGATAGTCCTTCAACCAATCAGACCAACAATCTGGGTGACGTAGCAGCGACAGCGGCATCAACAGGTTGCTGCGCTTCGGTGGCCATCATGTTGAATGTAAACAAAAAGCTGCTTGCCGTCGCTGCGCTATCGTCATCGTGTAAAGCCTGCCTCAACGGTTGTGATTGGTCACAGTCACAACGTGCCTCGTCACAATCACAACAACGTGCCTCGTCACAATCACAACATGCCTCGATTTGGAAAAAATTGGAAATGGGCTTGAATGGGCTCTTGGCCAGACTGACTTCCAGAGCAAATCTCAAATTTGCCGGAGTTTCGTCAGGGTTTTCCCAGGCTAACAATGTTACAAAAAAGAAATGTAAATTGTGCAAATAAGAAGGTTTTCTGTTTCTTGTACATGACATGAATGAACATTTAAAAAATAAATTGGAAACACGGATACTGTTTGTAGATTTAAAACCCTTCAACATTGTTAAATTAACTTGAACTAGACAACCATTGCATACTGTTAGCTGATATTGTGCACAAGTTTGTGACACAGATTTGGTGTCTTCAAAAAAGGTTTGCAAAAACTACCTCTGGACACCTCTCAGCCCTCTTGAATATTTCAGTGCATATTACAGTCTGAGAGGATCATCAGATCGTGTCTCGTCTGTGTGGCCTGTTGTCTTGGCTGTTAACACCCCCGTCTTTGTTGCTTTCTCAACTGAATTTTGTATCACAGGTGCTATACTCTGCGTTGAAAGCTTGCAAAGTAAAGAACGAAAGAGATTGAATCTGGGTCACTTTAATGCTCTTGTCCGTCACACTGCTACATTTCCTCAGGCCTGAGACGCAGGGCACATTGTCAAGTATTAATGAAGAAAACGTCCCTGTAGGGCTGGTGTTTGTCAAACCAAATTACATACATTCAGTTGGAAAGGTGAGGATTAATCTTTCAAATCCCTTCTGGATGTGTAGGATGTACACAGAAAACAACCCCCCTGACACTGACGCGAATTGGCTGAGCAGAAGTATTGTGCTGTTATGGTATACATACTGCAGGGCGTGATGCCAGTAAACTAGTGAATATGCTGACAGCAATACAGTAACTTCTATAGCTGCAGCAGCTGGTATACATGCACGCACTTAAACAAAAACTGGGACAGAATATATTTTAGCGTTGTGCCAGCGACTGTTTGGTGTTCTCATAATTGTGTTTTCCATTTTTGGCTCGAATGAATAATTCTGACTGGTGATAGAAAATACAGAGACACAAACAACAGAGGAGCAATACTAACTTTGAGGGAAGCTTTAAAATAAGAAAAAAAGAAAGAACCTGCATGACAGTAATGTCTTGCTTAGGTGATCATACAGCAGCAATTCTTTTGTGGGAGCTTAAAACACATGCAAATGTTTCTTTCATATTTATTATAATCACATGAACAAAGAGTATATGAAGAAATACATAGTTTAACCAACTCATATAATACAACCAGACAAATAGGCAAAAAAACTCTAAACTCCATTCTTGCACAGCCAACTGTTTGTCAATAGCTCTGTATTTATTCTGGCAAAAATGGCCTTTTTCCACAAACCCATTTACAGTGATAGTTGAAGCTTTTGTCCTAAGTGGCAGTTTTATTTGGATGCGGAGAGAAAAAAAAAATTCTCAGTCAGTTAAATGCCATTAATAATACAGAGACGGGCTGCTGTGAGAAAAGGCAAAGCAATCCACAAACCTCATCTATAGTGGGGATTTGGTCTACCACGGGAAAGGGGCACTGGAGATGGATCTGCAGAATTCCCCACTCCATCTCTACTGCTAGTGTCTTGCTGAGATTTAGGCCCCATCCAGACGAAGATGTTGGTATGAAAACGCATCCGTCTTCCCTGGATTCGGTTCAAGAAAATTCATGTCCACATGAATCCATATGTAAATGACTCAACACGGTACTTCATATGCCAGGCCTGTAGGCGGCGCTGTTATTGCTACAGGAATTAACGGAACGAAGAAGAAGAGCAGCCTTCATTCACTTCCACTTCCCTTCATAACATACCATAGTTCTCTTAATACATCCATGGACTAGACTTTAATAACTTTCACCACTGCTCATTATATAAAGGCCACCGCTAGAAAACGTTACATTGTATAATGTGCTGTTGGTTTGCTTTCTATTTTGCAATTCTGTCTGTTATCGGACATGATTGCAGCGCGCTAGCTAGCAGAGCTAACGTTAGCTCTGCTAGCTAACATCGGCAGTCGAACAAACATCAGTGATCCGATGTCTTTTTGATAATCTAGCTACACATTTTTCTTGCGGTAGCCTTTCTACAATAAGCCGTGCTAAAAGTTGCTATAATCCGTCCAAGGATTTGATGAGCAGACAGATTAGCTAGCTAGTTGATAAGTTGTCTACTTCACTTTATAAACAGCATTGCATCCCTGCTAGAGCCGTCAGCTGGGTTGAAGGCAGTCAGCTGTGAGGCCGAGGTGTGGGGATGACATCATCGATACGCACTTATGCGGTTTCGCCGTACACACGAAACCAAACGTGAGCTGTTTTTTTTTTTTTATTCACCCTGGGACCAGGTTTCAAAAAAGTGCGTTTACAGGCAGTGCGTTTACAGGATTCGTGTGGACAATCGGCCCAAACGATGCAAAAAAAAGTGCGTTTGCATCCAAACGCGTCTTCGTGTGGATGTCCCCTTAAATAAGCCTAAAGATTACTTGAGGGCCTTTAAATGCAAATTTTGGTGAGTGTGCAAAGCCCCTCCTGTAAACCTCAGCCTTATCATTTGCCTCTCAGATTAGGGCCTGTCTGAGATCGGAAGCTGGCTCCAGGCCCCCCGATAAGCTGCAGGCCAGGGGCCACTCCAGAGAAAGAGAGATGGGTGGAGAGGGAAGGGTCTTGCTATGAATATGGGTGCCAAGGTCAGTGGTGGCTACACTCACAATAATCAGCGAGTTTCAAGAGACTTACATCTGGGGCTTTGCTTATCTCACTGTGTTTGTGTGTCCCATCTGCATGCATGTGTTTGTGGCTACTTGAAACAACCACAGTATGCTAAGTCACAAGTGCGCTGAGTCAGGATCTTTGACAGATTAGGCAATAATCAATTAACAAATGAAGAAAAAGTAAGCATAACTGCCTTGTATCGCATGCATTATAAAACACTTTGGTGCACAGCTACAGCGATTGGCCCAGTGTCCTGCACTTTTTGTAGGGTAACAGATGTTGAAAATGGCTTTGATAGGTGTATTGGCTCTGAAGAAAATCCAAGAGTATTTATGGTTTGGAACATAAAAGGATCCTTGTGGATGCATTTATATTTGAATGGCACCCACTTCATTACTTAATGATTTGAAAAGGCTGTTAGGGAGCTGAGCCAGAGCCAACGAACCCATGACCCTGCTGAGTCAATGTGCTAAACAGACACAGGCTCTGCTTCAGGCAGCTACACTTCTCACACCATGGAAATATGCATGTATGAGTATGGGGGGGGAGTAAGATACATTAGATTAAAATACACTATATTGTGCAATAATTAAATATAAGGGACATCCAACGGATTTTCCGGCGGCACCGGAAAAATACTGGAAGTGAAATTTCGTGGTGGATATAGACTAACTTCAGTGTAGACTAAGTAGTATAGTTTTCTTGGAGCCAGAACCTAGCAGCCATTACTGGAACTGCAGCTCAAGGCATTGGCTTCAGTGGTGAACCGTAATGGTTACTGCTAAGCAGTATGACTTAAGCAGTTACGTTACTCAAAGGCACTACCATAGTAGCTATTTGGGAGTGTGCATTTATTTTCCCTGCTCTGATGCTCCTTGCTTGGCATTTCATGCCCCTACTTCTCAAACCACTATACAGTAGCTACCACTAAAAGTCTGCAAAGCTATCTATTTTAGTACATATCAGACCATCGGAAGCACTGAGGTCACTGAACTGCACCGCTATCCTTCAATGTGCGTGTACGATAAAGCACGTTTTGTCACTCCACCCTTTGATTATTTTTAACCTCACTGTAGCCTACATTCTGTGCACCTGGCACAGTGTGTAGGCACAGCTGGTGTCAACAAGGACCTATGCTGTCAAAAAGCACCAAACTCAGGTCAAGTTCATGGAAGGAAAAGTTAGTGATGTTGGGAGGAAGGGTGGTGGCAGTCCTGACTGATGTTGTGGTTGACTGCTCTCTCTTTCTCTACAATTCCACCCACCTCCCTCTAACACACACTCACGGTCGCGACCCCTTTCATCCCCTTTTTCTTTACTATGTCCCCTTGTCATACAGCCTCCCTTCCTCCTATCCAGGTGCTCAGAAACGATGTGGCTGAGGTCGAGGACATGAGGAGCCCACCGGAGAGAGAACAGATGTCACATGCCTCTTGCACCACGCTCAGGTGTGTGTGTGTGTGTGTGTGTGTGTGTGTGTGTGTGTGTGTGTGTGTGTGTGCGTGCTCTGTGCTGTGACAGGTAGCGGGTCGTGGTTGAAAGGTAAAGCCAGGCCCTACTCCCAGAAGGGAATGAAATGGGAGCCAATAAGGGGGGAAGGGGCACCAGGATAAAAAGAACTGTATGAAGATAGGCCCTGGATGTGGACACCTTGTTATCCAGTGTTCGGCTTGAACTTTACAGAAGGCTCAGTCGAAACTGGGACTATAAAATGTCACCTTGTAAATGGGAAATTTTCAAACTGAGCTCAGAAAAACATCCTCAATTATCAATAAATAAACAAAAAAATGTGTATTTCATTTAAATCAATGCCGTACAAAGAGCTAAAGTTAATCACTGAGACAACCATCTCAGAGTGGAAAGTCATTTACTGCTGTTAGAGCCGACAAGACGAGGGCTTTTGTCATGGCAGCATGCATGCTTTCATTTATCATTCGTGGTTCATATTCTTCTAGATTGGTGATTAGACCGTTGGCAGATTCAGAGCAACATTATAGTTTTCTTTTCAATTGCTAAATGACAGTGGGCACAACTGGAGCCACATGTTCAAAACTCTTAACTACAGTCTTCACAGCAGCAGTGGATGTGAACCAAACACTAGTTAGTTTTTCATTACTTGAACACAGTTTTCAAAACTCTACACACGTATCCCATGACTTTAACCACAACCTGCAAAGCACTGTGGATCTACAGCACTTTGTTCAAATGCTAACACACTGCTGTCAAAACTGTTAACCACACATTCAAAACAGAATGGATTTCAGACTGATGAATTTTAAACAATGCTGATTGCAATTTCAGCTGAAAGACTAAGCAGGTGTCTTGTTTTAGACTTAAAAAAGTAAACACAGGATATCTAATGAAACGGTTACATACATTGTACCATTTGAGAGAAACAGTGAAACATTGAACAGGTAAAAGAGCAAAGCTACCAATATGTCCAGGTAAGATGACTGAGGTTACACAGAGCGATAAAAACAATCTATGAAACGGTAGCATTACTTAAGTAAAACTGCACTTTCAGAAAGTAATGGAGGTGGAAGCAATGGAAACACCACATTAATTTGTATTTATAGATGATGCTGGTGCATGGCGAGATAGGACATCCAATGCGATGATGAAAATGTGTGGCCTGATGCTGGAGAGAAGCAGGATTAGTCCAATTACTGTATTCTTTGTTCCTATTGCATACCTTTTTAGTTTGAACGTTTTTCCAGTAATTACGTAAATTACTACAGACAAAATAAAAATGTATATCTATTGAAGCAAACTGCAGATTTTCATCCCTTGTTTACCTTAAAACGTGTTATGTGATGTTATAAAATAAATTCATGTGAAAGAATTATTATTTAAAGAAAATATAGATTTGTGTGAAAATACTCACGTTATTCAAACTGTAAAGATCAAAAATGTTTTATGTAATTTCTGAATTGGTGTTTGATGCTAGTGTTTTTACTCTGTGTGTTCTGAGTGACGGTGAGGATTGTTCAAAGTGTTTGGCTGCACTGAGCCTGTATTGAGACGTGTGTTAAGAGTTGTGTTGCTTGGAATGAGTTTTGCAGGAGATGTGAACTGTTTAGCTCAGGTGACTGTTGGTAATGCAGACTCTAGTTAAGCGTTTTGAACATGTGGCTTCAGTTGTGACTACTGTCGTTCAGCAATCGAAAAAAAACTGTAATGGCCTAAACATATGCTCGTACACAAGCATATACATCAATTTAAAAAATAAGCCCAGTATTTGAAAGCATTATCGCTGGTAAATTCAAAAGTACTGTATATTCAAGATAGCTTCACTTTTGTCATAATTACACACACACACACACACACACACACACACACACACACACACACACGGGGGGGGGGGGGGGGGCACGCTAAATGTACACTCACCTGTGAATTAACTCATTAGAAATCACACTGATAACAGACCTGCCATGTCCACCTACAACATGGAAAGTGATCCACTGCATCCCCTGTGGTACCTCCCTCTTTGATAATATACATATTCATTATTCAACACGGCCTGTCAGATTAACAGAATATTCGGCAGATTAGCTGGTTAGCTGTCTGGTGGTCTTGTCTTTTATCCAGTGACTAGAGTGCCCCTGACCAAACACATCATGGTGGCAGCAATCCCAGGTGGGGTGTAGTGCAGGAGGAGACCTCCTTTTGATCTGGTCTTGAGTTTCTGAGAGGTTTAGATGGATTACACGGTCTCTTAATGTTTGCATTGAACGTTGACTGATCATAACTACACTCGTGTATACAGTATGTTTGAATATTTACATGTCATGTTTGGCCACAAGGGAAAAATGATTTATCCTTCAGTTGGAGTGGGTGGCATATGTGAGCCAACATCTCCTATACCTTCCAGGTATTGAAGCCTGTGTGTTACTTGCAGGGCTTAAGTGTTCAAAGACACCTTCATGCAGTGAGTCCTGCATGATGAAGACATCAGAAACGACTGGGCCTGCTTCCTAGAAATGCACGTTGTGTGTGCGTAGGGGTAAATGCATGCATGTGTATTTGTGAATGTGTTTGAGTGTGGTTGTGTGTCCTAACCAAGCTGTTTAATCTGAGCCAGGCATTGAAGTTAGCATGGTCCTGGCAGCTTTTTGTCTTTCGTTTGAAGGTGACATCACTCTGAAGATCCTCCACTTTGAGTGTGTGTGTACATTATCTGAGTAAAGCTACAGAATGTGTGTATGTTGCACATATGTTGACAATTATATGTTGGTTTCCACAGGGAAACCAGTGGGCAGGATGGAAAGTGTATTTGAACCTACATTACATAAGTCTACAATCAGTGGGTATGGTAGTGATTGAAACTATGGTAAACATGTTGGCAAGAACTAATCAGGGAATCTTTCATCTCCTAGTGTTGCAGCTTATTCATCATTCTGGCACTGTGTGTGTGTGTGTGTGTGTGAAAGATTTTGAAGGTGCACAAACGTGTCTTCACATAAATAATTAACAACACCCATTTTACAGCAGCATTACAGTCGTACAGCTTTTTTAGAGCAGATGAGGCAAGATCCTCATCAACCCTCTTATTCCAACAAACACTAAGGTTAGAATCATTAATTGGTGGAGCGGATTTCATTGGACAGCCCTTTATTAATGTTTTACTAGAGGATTGCCTCATTCTCAAATTACCATCTGGGCTGAATGTATCGCTGATTTGGCCTCTTGTCTGGGACCAGTGCAACACTCTTCTCGGTTCCATTTGTCGGGCCCCCTGAGTGTTTACAATCGCCTTCCGTTGTAAAAATGTTCTGACTTTCCCTGAGGTTGACTTTTGTTAACTATGAGGTACCATGTCCCTGGTCTGTATATAGGGGAGAAGCAGCCAAAAAGAACCGCGGGGGCATCGTAAAACAGCCTCACAGGATATTGAAATAATGACCGTTGTTTGCAAAACAGGATAGCCCAACTCAAATCATTTCCTCATGTATTTGTCCTGAGCGATCATAAAATCTTCCGAGAGCACTCAAAGTTGTCTGCGGTCTGCTAATCCAATATGGAATGGGGCACATAGACAAGAAACATTGCCTCTAACTACCTAGTTATCTAGCTGAGTCTGCCAAGCACCCTGAATCTGTTCAGATTTTTGGCCTATCAGTCTGGAGTGTGAGGGCACAGGCAGTGAATTAATGGTCAGGAGATTTATTTGTTTGGTGTAATAAGGACTGTAAAACAGTAAGAGCTCTGTGCAGCCTTGCAGGCCCCTTGCCCCGTGGGTACAATCAAATGTTGCCAGTAAATCAATAGAGCTGGAAGAGGTTTTTATAACCTGAGTTTAACACCAAGCTCTAAGTGCTCCAGGTGGCAGGTCATTTGTTCATTATCCCAACTTATCACAATAAACAATGGCAACTCTGATTGGACTACTCTGCCACCACGAGAGGAAAAAATTGGAGAGGACAAAAATCTCAGGTGGGCAAGGGAGAGCTAATAAGGAAGGCAGAGTGTGTGCAGGAGACAGGGGAGAACCAGAAGATTAACCACTGTAATTACATACAGGAGCACAGAGGAGGACTTGGACAGTACAACTAACAGTGAGTGTGAGAGCTCTACAAGCTGTCAGCCTGTACCGATGACTCCTCAGATGCCAGGGTTTATGCATGCCTCTTCTCTCTGAGAAACCAACAGGTCTGGGCTTTTAATTTTGTAAATACAAACCGTGCAGCCTGTCCTTTGAGAGCAAGGTTGAGAATGTACATCTCACTGTAAAAGAAGAAAAGGTGTGTGTACACAAACGAGATGAATTGCCTTACTATTTGTGTGGCCTCTTAAAAACAAGTGAATGAGAAGTATATATGGTACCATATGGCAGCAGATCATCAAATGCCAGTAGTGTTTAAAGGAATACTTCACAGATTTAGCATTCAGCTTTGTATCAGTAGAAACCCGGTAGTATTTCTGAATGACCGTGCGTCCCTCCCTCATATCCCTCTGAGACAGGAGATATCTGCATTGGGGGGTCCGGAAAAAGTCTTCCAATGACGTAAAATGACGATTTTTGCGTCATCGGAAGATTTTTTGGCCAGAGCAAAAGACTACAGCCAGTAGTAGGACCTACTTCCGCATGTTTTAAACCCGCCCATCACCCGAAGGGAGCCAATCTCAGCCGGAAAAAAACGAAATGTCAGCCATCTTGAATCCTCACTAAACAGGGCTCTCTCTCATGGATGTATTAAGAGAACTTCTCAACAGCAAACTTTACAACAATTATGTGCATTCAAACTACCGCACGTGTACCACTGGGATACATTGGTACAGATCGGAGAATATGCAGGAAACGTTATTACAGACTGAATAATTGGCACACTACGAGAGCTTTGCCTGCCACGGAGACCAGCACGGAGACCAGCGGTCTCGCTCGTACCCCGAGCCGGGTAGGGGACATCCACGTCGGCTAGGTGGGAAGCTAACGCTAGCCGGCCATCTGTCCCATCAATCCTGCTTGCAAGTGTCCGTTCATTAAACAACAAACTGGACTACATCCAACTTCAACGATGCTCCCAACGCGAGTTCAGAGACTGTGTTTTTTGCTTTCGTGGAAACATGGCTGAACAATAGTGAACCGGACTGTCCAGCTACCAGGCCTGCTAGCCTTCCGACGATCCGAGCTAGAGATGCTCTGTATGAAGGTGGGCTGTGTTAACACGGACTGGTGCAGAAATGGGGTGATTTGTATCCAACTAACTGCTAACCGCTGGAGTTTGTGACTGTTACATGGCGACCATTCGACATTCCACGCTAATTCACGGCTGTGTTTATACTCGGTGTTTACAGCCCACCAAGCCTAATGCTATTATGCTTAGCTGAACTTTACGGAGCCTATAATGTGTGTGTGTGTGTGTGTGCACTAAAGGTAGCCTGTTTTGTATGTTGTTATTATATAATATAGTTTTTATATATTTTAAATGTGTAACACCACTTGAGCCACGATGAAACGTTGTTTTGTGTATATGGTTGAAATAACAATAAAACACATTGAGTCGAATGCCTCACTGTCTGTCTGTCAAGCGGTAGGCGTGGCTTGGGAGTGGACTCAAAGCAGCGAAGCGAAGTGCATTCTGGGTGTCTGGGTGATTTGGTGTCTTTCATCCATATGAGCCAAAAACACATTTTCTGGCTTTTCTCGGCCTAGAAGGCACCAATTACATCTTTTTTTTCACATTTCTGCTACATAAGTGACCCAATTTAAAGATATATTCAGCTTTCCAGCGGTGATCGGTATCCCTTTTAAGTCCCCATTACCACAGCGATACAGTACAGGCATCATTTGTACTCAAATACTTATGAAAAAGGGAGATGTAAACATGATGCTTGTTTCAGTAGGTAAAGCAGTAAAATAGGCCTACATGCTGTTTGCAGATGGCTTTACCCAAACGACCTTACAGTAATGCGAGTGCATTTTTGTGACCCCGCTGGGAATTGAACTTCTAACCCATGACAACCACATGGTTCATCAACTAGTCTATGTTGGACCACATGGCTCCACATCTTGTAAAGGTGAGCAGTTTGTTTGCAAAAGACACAGCATATAGGAACCACATGGAATATCATCGCCATACGGTGCAGTGCGAAATTACTCCAATCTTAGTTATTCAAATTTTGTGTGTTTAATTTATGACTCCTGTACAGGAGCGTGGCAGCTGGAGTTGGTAATTATACAACACAATCTACTTTTTCTACTCTGCTGCCGACACAGTACTGCATAATTTACATGTCTATTAGCTCATCAATTACAGTGTAATTACTTAGATGCACAACTAGCTTTTTACCATATTATAAAGCAAGTCATCAAATGAATAAGTGAACAAACAAACAAACAAACAAGGTGATAAAGCTGGAGCAAACATAGAGTTGCGAATTGAAAGCTGGATTTTCAGTATGTGACAAGAAGTAACCCCAGTTCCTCCAGCGTTGTTTTCTTTCTACTTCTCCTCTCTTAGTCTGAGAGGGCCTTATCCTCAGCTTATCATCTGCATTTGTTTAGCCCTGATTCCACAGTTCTGCAAACCGTCTCATGATTCATTACTGCCTATCATGTGAAACAAAAATACTGGGGTGCTGCATCTCAAGACTCATTGTCTCTCACATAAGCTCTTTCAGGGATGCATAATCTAGCAGTGTGAATCTGTTCCTGCTTCTCTCTCTCTTTCTCTCTCTATTGCTTCTCCCGCCATCCCTCTCTGTCACTTTTTGATGAATTAATGAGTGATTTTAGAAATGCATTATGCAGGACTAGAATTGCTTTGTAATGGAAACAAACAGACAGTGGTGTAGGTCAGGGTGGCTAATCTATTGACCATCAGCAGCACCTCATCCACTATGCATTACTTATAGAGGATAGATTTGCTTTTGCGCTGTGAATACTAAAACTCGAGCCACTTGATACTAAAAGTGTTGATGAGCCTTTTGCAATTTGGCAACAGGGTTTGAGTTGCTCTCTGGGAGCTTCAAACTGGGATGGGGTGTGTGTTTGGGGTTATGTCGGGAACATATTTGCTTTACATTCATGATTGTGGCTCTTAAATGTAGATGGAAATTCTTTGAATAAACCATCAATAACTTGAAAAAAATAATGCATGAAGTTAAAGGAAATAAATAGCATTGATCCCATCATCGTCCCACTTGGAGCACAGTCTCAATCAAAAGCATTTTCTCTGCAGCTCTGCCATGTGGCACAGTCATTCTTTCTTAAAACGTCTGCATTAGGGATCCAATACTGAGTACCGATACCAGTACTCAATAACCCCTCTGGAGTCCGAGGGTGTTTTCAGACACACGGAGGATTTTGGCCTTCTCTGATATTGTTGTCAATTAAAACAAAGCAGTATTTAGTACCATCCCTTTTTTCTATTCAAAGCTCAGTGACTGGGCCTCAGGGTGCGAACTTAGGGGGAGCTTGGCTCCCCTTAATAAGACATGGGCTCCCCTGAAAATGTGAATTCTGAAATTTTGGGGGGTGTCATTTTGACGTGCAGTTTCAGTTTTGTGTAATGTGATCATCGTGGATTATGTGTAAAATTGCAAAAATATTCATTCATTCATGCATGATGGCGATTTAAACCTAATTCACTTCAATAAAATAACTAGACATGCTATTCTTGTCATGAGCATCAAGGCGTGGCAGCGCTGCGGTGCCAATTCAACTCATGTTTAGTACATGTTAACTCAAAGATTCGTAGAAAAAATATAAATGTTGGAGGCCATTAATCGGCGCGCAAAGTCCTTGAAATCCATTCTGCAGTTAGCATCATATAGCCATGGCAAAAAGAAAACAAGGCAGTTTAATTAATTTTGGTTTTACTAAGAAATTGTGTAGCGATGGCGATAATAGCACGACCGATTCACCTGCTGCAAACCCTGTTAGCACACCTCCCGCCGGGGTGACAACGCAAGAAGAAGCTGAAGAAATAATGTGTTCTTTGGCTGAAGATGGTGGTAACAGCTCGTCAGAGGCCGGTCACGATCCTAACCCCTCTTGCTCCTCTCTCCCGTTAAATTGGAACAGCCAGCCGTGGAGAGACTGTAAGAGCCGATATACATGGCTGTTTCTTAAGGATGGAAGCTTAGGGTGCATCATTTAGGCCTAATTGAACAGCCTTTTCCCCTGGTGGAACCCCCAAAGGCCACGGTATAGTTAGAACACTGCGGCCTGGACATTTCCCCGGGCTAGCGTCAAGAAAATAAATCATATAATTACTAATATCAAAATACTGAGTGAAGTTTAGAAAGAATAAAGAATGCAAAGTCAGATGACGTCATTAATGTGCATATTAAGTACCCATGCGTATTTACTGTACCGTGGAAATCCAGAGTTCTCGCGAGAGCACAATTTGAATTTGCTCAGCAAGACACTCTGGCATCGAGTAATGATGCTCATTAACTATGTCCTTGTAGCCAGGTTGCACC
Source organism: Gymnocephalus cernua (assembly GCA_023631565.1). Lineage (NCBI taxonomy): Eukaryota > Metazoa > Chordata > Actinopteri > Perciformes > Percidae > Gymnocephalus > Gymnocephalus cernua. Next base: position 12,442,187 of record CM042444.1, on the reverse strand, counting down.
AATCAAATTGGTGTATCTGATATAGGCGGGCCAGAGGCGAGCTAAACAGATGATGACAGTTTAATCTACCAGTTAGCTCCGCTGGTAGCTAAGCGTATGGGTACGCTCTGGATACGTGACCCCATGTATTGTTGTGATTGGTCGTAGTGAACACAAAATCATTAAGCGTTACAGATTAAGCAGTCATGCAATATTACAGTTACTGGAAGAAATCAAAGATGACACTGAATCTCCTACGCATTCACATTCCATTCAAGCAATTGTTAAACTCCTCGCTACATTAAAAATATTGGCATCAGGATCATTTCAAACAGTCATAGCATCAGCATTGGGAATATCGCAGTCTGCAGTCAACCGTATCATAGCACAAATACTTAACGCTTTGCTACAGCGCAATTTACAGTAGAGTGGGCGCTGATAACGCTACATTCGCAAATGTACGTATATCTGGCACCGAGAGCTTTTGTTTCAGCATGTTTGTGAAAAAAACACTATTTACAGAGTAGAGCTGTGGTTGTTAAAATGCCGCTGTGTAGAAACCGCATGCAGACAGAGCAGATTCAAATATTGCTTTCTTTATGTTTATGCCCATTAAGATGATAATTGCATTGGGCTAACACCGCTACTCCAAATATCAGTGGTGAAGTTTACGGCTGCTGATGTGCTTTTTCACATGGCAGCTTTGGAAACACAGTTTCTGTGATGTGGTGACGGCACTGTGATGTGGTGATGGCTGGGAATCTCTCTGCTCCAGTACACTGAGAAGACGTCGAAACCCAGTATTATTAACGACTGACTATGGCTGGTTGTCAAGTGCAATCATGCATTGGGCAAGAGCCCATAGTTACTTTTTTTACAGCCAAAAATCTCCAAACTGCTGGCATTGCTCCTCTTCCGTCGCCTATACCTGCTTGATGGAGAAGTTAAAGGTCACATTGCTATGAGATGGTATCGGGTGTGGTAGTATCGGAGTAATTTTATGACTACAAGTAAAAGGACAACATGCGCACGGCATCGGACCAATACCCGATACTGGTATCGGTGCATCCCTAGTCTGCATCATACACTTATAACACTGACTAGACTCAGACAGAAGGTATCGACGTATATTTTTAATTAACAAAAGCCTCATTTCTTGTTCAGCTTTGGACTTTTCATTGAGCCTAGAACAGCACATCTAGCGCATTCACCCTGCTGTTGTTTTGGCTGCTGCAGGTCATAGCTGTGTTACATCTGGGAAAGTTAGCCTTGGTAATGGACTCCAGAAGGGGTCTGGGAGTTAAACAGTGATGAGCAATGGAAACTGTGGTCAGCAAGAGAGCAGCTGTAACCCTCTATAACAGGCGTGGACAAGATGGGAGGAAGGAAATGTTCAGAGGCCCAGCAATGGGTCTATTTTAGGAGAGGGCTGGAGGGAGAGGAGTGGGGGGATCCAGCAGAGCAGCAGCACATGTGGCATGCTGCATACCGACTGTTGAAGACGGAGTGAGAGCTCAGCAGGAGAACCTGAGGACTGGAGAAAAATTGCTAGAGCTGGGGCGCTGTTAACTCCAAAAACTAGTTTTTAATGTTGGATCTGCCTTGAGAGTTTGTGTAAAGGGTAAGTGGAGCTATACAAGTACAGCCCTGGAAAAAAGATATGTGGCAAGCCACCGTTGCATAATCCTCTAGAGACATGGTTAGAAACTAGCAAAGAACCTATAAAGAGGAAAGAGGGGGTCGGGGGGGGGGGTCCTGTCCTAAGTGCCCTCTCAAGTTCTGTTCTCTCCTTTTCACCTTTTGACCCCAGAATGGTCCTCAATTAATGCCATTTGTTCAACACAACCAATTCTTTGTGAACATGCAAAATAAATGGCTCAGGCATTGATATGTGTATTAGCCCCCATGGGCTCTGTTGTATCTGCAGTTGAACAATTCTTATTGACGAGTATTTGTATTAGTATTAGTATTGTGTAAATAATTGATCTACTTGATCAGGCTCAATGGAAATCAACAAAATGACTGGTTTAATAGGTGAAGATGTTTCTTGGGAATCAATTACTCTAAAGGGACCAGGCTGTTATTGCGAGGTCATCTTTCGGATGGCCTTTCCTTTTTGTGCGTTTTGAGTTCCAAAGATTCTTGCTATAAGGGCTGAAATCCCCTCTTCTGGCTTATGTCTTGACAAAGTAAATAAATGATTCGGTACCCTCGCCAATCGGGTTGGAATGTCAAAGGTCGAGGGGTCAGAGCTGCAAGCAGACAAATTAGGTTTGAGGACACCAGCCGCTCAGTTCCCCTGTATTTGATTACTGCCTACCCATGTGCCCTAGAACATGGACAAACAATCCAAGCACAGCTCACTGGTGAGTTTAATGTTGGAAATGTGAAGGTGAACATACAAGCATAGTAATCCAATCACCTTCAATATCTAAACTTTTCAGCAGGGCAGTCCTGTTTTGATTGAGGCCTTGTGTAGTTGGAACAAATACTGGGTTTTGAAAAGAGTTCTGTGTGTCTGTTACTGTTGAAAAGTTCAGACTCCTGTGCAATCTGTTATTTGTTTGTTTTCAGGGCAGTAGACAACCCACAGGGAATGGATCTTATTTCAAACATGTAAGCTTCCAAGACACTTGAAGTAAACAAATTAGACTTGGTGGTTCAGATGGCTCAAATGACAATATTTCTCAATAATTGGAGATGATAAAGAACATATTTGATATGTTGGAGGCTTCACCATGTCTAGAAAGCAGTATGAATGGAAGCCGGAGATTGTGAAGTTTTACTTCACAATCTCCGTCTCATTATAAACCTTCACAGCGATACATTTTATAATGCTATGTTTGGCTGAATAAACAGTTATGACTTGGCACAAAATAGACACTGCGGACGGTTGACATCAGCGAGCTGCCAGCCTCTCTGTGTACACGATGGGAAGTGGGGAGCCAAGGGAAATTATGAATATATAGTCATGCATTATAGGTTTGCAGGTTAATTTATTTATTCTCGTGCAAAAGTCGGAAATGTAAGCCAGCCAAATCAATGTGAGAGAGTTCATCTCTGTCCACCTAATCATTTGCTAATGGCTACTATCAATTGTCTGCCCACGGCTCCTGCATCCAACACTGTTGCAATTAAAGTCAAAAAGCACATACTGTACTGTCGACTAAAGGCGCTTTAGCATGGGGATTCCAGGTTAATGTATTGATTATCTTCTGCATGGCAAATTGGATTTATTCCACATCATCAGTCTTGTTTATTTATTTATAATCACACTGTAATTTATCAAAAATGAAAGAATTCCTATCTTGCTGATGGGTAAGAGCGTTGGGTGTCAAGGTAATCAAATGTATTGTTTCATTTTGAAGTATAGCACCAGTCTTTTGATTTATGCACTAAAGGTTGCTAAACAAAGTAAATCTGAGAAAACAAAAACAAAGTGAGTCCTAAAAGAAAGAATAACAGACCTGAATGTGCACTGCTGTGGGAATACAACACAGGACATATCTTGTATGTCACACACACTTAACAGCAGCTTGCACTTTTTGAACATGTTACTCATTTATTTATCTGATTTCTAGCCAGCCCTGCACCCATATTCTTGTACAGTACTTCTGCATCGACAAATACTATACAATACAAAGAAATGCTTGCTTTTGGAGTATTATTATTTATTCATGATGCCCTGGAGTCTTCTTGTCCATTCCAGACATCGTTTTAGTGTTCCTGCCACTGTTTCTCTCATTGTTTTTGTTGGCAATGAATTCCTCCAACAGGACTCTATGATTAACATTCAAGTGAAAAAAAACTGTAAACAGCCTTTTTGCAATTGTTATCCAGGTCAAGCTCTAAAAATATCCATTATGCATAAGACAAACAGCTACTTACTGTTTTAATATTATTTATATTCTCAATATATTATGGTTATGGCTTTGTTGCGGGAAGTGATCCCAGGCTTCTTAAGTCACTCTCAGGAGAGTGTTCCTATGTGCACAACAGTGTGTGGGGGTTCACACAGTAAGCTCTCCTGCTCTCCTCCTCTGGCATTGATGCACACTAATGTACTCCACCTTCCCTTGGGTAGACCTGTCTGGATCATCTCATCAGAATCCCATACATATATCCATCCATCCCATCCTTACAACGGTGTAGGGCTGTGCAGGCGCAATAAAATGGTCTTAGCGCCGAAATGCTGTTTGATTGCTGCTGGCTAGCAAGGCGGTGGCTATTCACCATAATATAATATTCCCCCTGTAGTCTGCACTTTAAACCTGTCTCACAGTGACAAGCGTGCATCACCCTGTGGGGGTCAGTGGGGTCTCCAATCACTGTCCAACTACCTAGTCTGACTGACGCAAATCCTATAGAATTGCCTGGTTTGAACTTGAGTGTCCCCTCTTGACACTTCCAGCACATCTGCAAATCTCCAGTAACAATATCACCTATGGAATCGATCTCAGTGCTATCTTTGAGCCCAATGAAAGCCATTGATCAGCGCTTTAGATGTCATGGCCTTTCATAAATTGCGACCTTTTTAGTATTGGCATCCTCTGTCACTCCCAGAGACATTCATGCTCATGAGTCTCACAGTGGGCAGAGTGACAAAGTGGGAGTCCGAAGCAAAGCAGTGTCACAGGTTTCAATGCAGCTGTTCCTTATTGACAATTAGGCTCCTCAGGACCCCTGAAATGAAATAGGAGATGACAAGACCCTGACTTTGATCCTGATCCTCTCTCTCATTCCAGAAATTTGTAATTGCGGCCCCTCCAGGGGAATTCAGTTAAAAAATAAAAAGGCAATGCTCGGGGGGTTACGAGAAATGAGAATATTGTTACTGTAGTGTCGCTCAATCCCTTCCTATCCAGTCCCATCATTCCATATATTTAAAAAGAGATGTCCAACATGTAGCATTATGTGTTTTATGTGCCTGTGGGCCTTTCCAATGACACTAGGCCATCTTGTGCTATTCTTTCCTCTCCGATGCTCCAAGCAGAATGGGTTTTCAGGAGGAGGCAGCAGTCAGAAGTGCTTTAGCTTGTTAAAATTGACCATAAACAGCTCATTGTTGTAAGAGGGCCAGACACGGTCACTTGATACCGGCACTAGACTGGCTTCTTGCCCCTTAGCTATCCTGTTATTTCACTCTTGTAGTACACATGGGGTTCTACGGATGAAATATTGCCATTATAAGGCTAGCACTCACTGCTTGGTGTGTGTATAGAGTATTTTATTTTTTTACACTTGGGGAAATGTTAAGAGCTTGGATTCAAACTCATGGTGGATATTAATGTTACAGTGTATTATAACAGCTTCATTTTGCTTTTTTAATGTACAAGAATGTCAGTTGTGTCAAAGATATATTTCTGCAGTGCCTTTCTCTATTTGCCTTTTTCTTTGAAATTGTTCTGGTTAAGTAAATGAAATTTAAGCAGCATGCAGCAAAAACATGATCACTAAAAAATAAAATAAGCATTTATTATTAAAAGAAATCAGTTGTTTGGATTAATGCACAATTTCCCTGTGAAGATAAAAGAGATGGTGCTCTCAGTACCCACCTGTCTCTTTCCACGGTGTTCTCCCTCCACCCCCCCCCCCCCCCTTTCTGTTTCTCTCTTTCATATCCAGCCCATCATTGGTGCGCCTGACGGCAGTCTGATGTGTTCTCAGCGTGCTCCTTAACATGCACATGTCAGCGCAGTTGAATGAGTCACCCGAACTGACAGCAGATGGTGCTCTTTGGGTATGAGAGGCCTGATCCGTCCGCTCAGCCCACTCTCCATGCAATCTATCATCATTCTTCTTCTCTGTCTTCTCCCCCAAGACTACTGAGGGGACTCTGGACCACCATCCTCTGTGCCATCATTTACCTTTGAGCAGGGGGATGTCAGCCGGCTCAGATTTGGGCTTTTTATCCAGGGAGCTGGAGGAAGCTAGTCGATGTGCAGTTTAGACAGGGATCCATGGGACGCTTCTTAATGATGTGGTTCAGTGATAAACCTGGGAAGACTGACTGACTGAAAATTGTCTCGGCTGTGGTAGGAAAAGCAAAAAAGGGGCACATAGTAGAGAGACTGCTGGAGGAAAACATAGTGAGAGCTGACTGAAGTTCAATGCTTTAAACTTTCTAACTTGTCTCATTCTCCAAATGTTTGCATTATAAAGTGTGTGGAAGATGACTTAATAGCAGCAGGGACGTGGTGTAGGCGAACTACAAGAGCATTGTAAAATATGAAAACCCTGTCGATCAGCATATTAGGTGTGCACATGAAGACACATTTTACCCACAGAGTGTCTATAATATTATATAAAAGCCATAATGAATTAATTTGGGAACCTGATATATAGTGTGTAGGATTTAGTTGTTCACAAGCTCTTTGACCTATTTCTGCAATGTAAATGTTTTAATATGCCAAAGTGTTGCTAGGAGCCAATCAGGTATATTGCAGTGATTAGATTAAAATCCGATTTTTTTTTGTCAACTCAGCAAAGCTGTATCGGTAGTCAATTAAGATCTGTCATAATGTGATGGAGGACAGTTTGAAATGATCCCCTGCTCTGCTAAATGTATGACAGGCTACTACTAAAAGGGTCACTGCCGTGCCCTTGATTCACCAGAGGCCTTAAATACACAATCTGCTGGTTTTAACATATGCAATATTTCTGGTAGTCTCCAAGTGAAACGTCAATGAAGTGTGTCTGCAGGCGCCTGTGCAGACAGTTCTTTATACATTTCCCATTATCCCACACAATAGAAATCAATGCACAAGTAATTCACATATTCATTAAGAAATAATGTCCACAGTTCTTAACCTATTTGTGAATTAGCTGACAAATGATTCCCTTTCACATTAGTGCTTTGACTGAGCGGCAGGCAGTGGAATTCAGACTTGGACACTTTTTTGTTTCACTCGGTTAATAGTCCTACTTAATACTCATCAATCATGGCAGTCAAAAAATATTGATTGCTGGCTAGATTAAATCAGAGTTATTCCACTGCGATGGCTATTACAAAGTACAGCTATTACAATGAAATAGTTCTTGATTTACAATGAGAGGGGATCTGCTGTGTTGTTGTGTATTGTACTGAGCTGTGTGTGTGGGTGGGGGTTCTTGGGTGGGTTCTATGCATAAGAATCAACTTTGTTTTGTGAATGCAAGTTTTTTTTGAGGGATCTCATGAGGTGAACGTTGCACTGTATGACTCCATCTTTGCATAATGTGGATGACCCATGAGTGTGTGTGTCAGAGATATGTCATCAGATGTCATCAGTAAACAAATAATCGACAATTTGTGCTGAGAAACAATGATTTTTCTCCCATCTTCTATATTCTGTTCTCTGCCACACTGGCAGTATGGAACCGCGCTCTGTTGGAGATGTACCGTCTGCCCCGTTTGCCCTATGTTGGCTTCATCACCAGGGAGTTATGAAAGCCCTGTGAGTAGCGGGCCTGTTCTCCACTGCTGTTGTGAGAGCTAAAAACGCCTTCAGACAGGTGCTGCAGAGTGTGCCTCAGTGCACCGAAACAGCTGGGGCCAGTGATCAGCGCTCACTGGAGATGACATCACCTGACAAGTGTTCATCTGACTCATCTCCCGCTCTCTGGCTTCATCTCAGGCCCCTGACACATGCTTCACCTCGGAGGCACTCGTACAGGAAAGGAGGGCCAAAGAGACAAGGGGCTGGGCCAACGCTGCAGGCGCTAAGTTCAGTCATGCTGCTATACTGTGCCAAGATCATGTAAAAAGGAGGTGAGGTAAGCGGGCACAGGCAGGTGATGCAGTCTCACTCATCATCACACGTTGACAGGTGTGATGCTGTGTTACAGTGCACCAATAGCCCTATAATGTCTCAAAGAAGAATGCTGCACTCAGTGTATCATATATTAGGGCAGTTAGAAAAGAAATAAGCCGGACACAAAGGGCAATTAAACTAGAGGAGTCAGGAGTAGGAACAGGGCGATTCCACTTTAGTGTGTAGGGTTGTGAATCAGGGAAGGTCCATACCTGCCTAGGACATAAAACAGTGATCTCCTTAATTACCTAGCATAAAATCCACTGTATAATATTCTCACCCTGGTATTATACAGGACTGGAGTCGTATGATTCTCTGGAGGTGACTGTCTCGTACTGTGGCAAGGGGAAAGATGAGGGTAATGTAAATGGATGGGCTCTTTTGTGGGTTGCTGTAAAAAAGCAATCAATTAATTTGGTAATTTATACATTTCAGGAGAAGGTGAACTGGATGGAATATGTGATTTGCCATTAAACTGTCCAACACATCATTCTTAACTTTAGATGGCTTTGCATGCACTGAATGTCTGATGAATGTGCTCTGCATTTTTACACAAGTAGCTGTACCACATCGCTGTAGTGTTTCTTTGTGATGCATAATGAAGGCTTTCAAAGTGAAGTGAAAGGATGCTACGTAAACTTACTCTATCATTTGAAAATAAGTGACCAATTTAGCTCAAATTCAGCAAGGTAAATCCATATATAGAGGGAATACTGTATGTATATATACACAAAGTATGAAGATGACTGTTAAAGAAATCATGCTTACGATAAAGATGATGATGCCTCATACAATCACAGTGGAAGTGTTATTATTGCATTGGTTCCTCAGCCTTTCTTTCATAGCGCATCTGATAAGTGCATGCTGATGCTGCGCAAACAGCATTACATCATCCCGTTCCTTCCCGGCAAAGTGAGCCGTGGCACGATGAGATCAGAGCCCCCTTGTTATCCCAGTAGCAGAGCAGGCTGCTGCAGGACCTAAAGGATCCTCTCCCCACAGTGAGGGAAATATGTGAGACACTGTTTGTCTGCAGCCCACACAACCCAAAAAACAGCTCCGGTTCATCCACAGGTGAAGCCCCTTTTTTAGGTGCAGAGCAGAGAAAACCTGCTTCTTTAAATACACGCACATACAAACAAACAGATGGGCACAAATTCACACAACGGCTTGGAAACTTACAAATCCCCAAAAACACCCATGGTGTTTGCTGTGTGATCACAGCATACAAATAATTTTCTACATCAAAGACTTGTAACTGTTACTTAGACAGCTTATTCAGTTGAAATCTTGTTTTGTTATTTATTCTGATTTCCTCCCAAGTTTTACTGCAAACGCAAATCCAGACAGAACAGTTTCATGTATTGTTAGATTCACTTTGTTGGATTTTAGCCTCATAGCTGGTTCCTAATGAAGATTTAGCTGTATCAGATGTATGTTAGTCTGGGCACTGGTCTGTGTCCTTCACCTCTGGGTCACCAAGTGCTCAGCTGCCATTTGGGATTCAGTCATATGAAGATGAATGGACAGATGATCTGATTCTTGTGGACCTAGGTGACTCCTCATCCGGCTACGGTTACACAGTCTCCACCCTCTGACTGTCCTCCCTATTCCCCTATTCCATTCTCCCATTCTGGTTATCCTGTCTGTGACACCGTAATGATGACAAAGACTAACCAGTAAACAGCAGCATCCAGCACCACAGAGAACCTTTTTATGGCGCAATGAAAGTGAGGGATGAAGCATGGTTGTCATCCAGGGGAGAGCCAGCAAATCACCACAAAACAGTCAGGCAGTGGAGTGGAGATGACCGCGGCAGCACTGGCGTTGAGCTGAGCTGTTTGTCAACAATCAGTCTATCTGTCAGCGTAAATGCAGCGCAACAAATTAGCTCTGCCACCAGTCTCTGTCCAGGGCCAAGAGCTGGAAAAAAAGAACTGTGTCCCCGGCTGCTGGGAGCTAAGAGCCCACTCACATACCTTAGTGCGACTTGTTGTCAGTTTTACAGCTTGTACAAGTTTTCTACTTGGAAGTGCCACATTAATACCTTATTAAGTCAAAAGTAATCAAGTAATCAACATTTTGGTCTTTATATTCTGATAAGCTGGTGTGTTAAACCTTTTGATCTTTTTAAAAAAAACGTCATAAAGTGGATAGATTTTAAAAAATGCAGCCTGACAGCTTGTGGATAACCAAAGCCCCAGTTGCCCATGCACTGATGCCTACTTTCCCCTTTTGTTGCCTGTACCATGCCAAGTTTCAGCAGCTGTGACAACACAGGGAGCAGCGACTTAAAGAGATATATTGTTAAACACAAACCGGTCACGCATGCTGCCATTCAAACACTCCCTCTAACTAGATTAACTTGTTGCCAGCACTTTGACGAGTACAACTTGCAAACGTTTCTGTTATAGGCAAAGGGAGCAGGGTGACAGTATAATGACCTCATGCAAACTGGCATGTCCACACTGTGTCCACACACATGGACACACAGAAACACACACACTCTGTTTTTTCCTTCATGTGCGTGAAATCAGTGCTCAGACACTGTGGCCACGCTTGTAGTTGTCCCCTTTCACTGCTTTTACTATTGTTGAGTAAAGCGCCATTGTGAGCCCAAAAAGGATTAGAAAGCAGGGAATAAAGAGCAAGCTGCACACATTTTCAAACTCCTTTTAAGAAGCTGCCCACAGTGATACAATTCACCATTGCCTGTACACAATGTGAGTGGTAGCTTTGGGGGGGAGATGTAATCCCTCAGGTCACTAGTTACACATGGTAAGACATTCTTAAACACACACTCGAGCTTGTATTTTGTAGCGCAGATGTGTGTGTGTGTGTGTGTGTGTGTGTGTGTGTGTGTGTGTGTGTGTGTGTGTGTGTGTGATTTAATCTGTATTGTCAAGTGCTGGGTGGCACACAGTTATCAATATTAATCATCAGTAGACCATATGGTCCTCAATCACTGCTTGATTAATCAATTTATTGACATTATCACACCTGCGCAAGATAAATCACCCATGAACATGAGCTTGTTGTGCAGTTCATTCAATATACATGAGAGAATCATTCAAGAGGTAACATCCCTGTGGTAAGGCTGAGGACGGCCTGAAGGGTGTGGGTGGGTGGGTGGGTGGGTGGGTGTGTGTGTGTGTGGGTGGGTGGGTGTGCGCGTGTGTGTGTGTGTGTGTGTGTGCCTGCCTCCCACCAGAAACACACACACATACTAGAGAGGACACAAGCACACACACATGCAGCACAGGAGACAGCATGTGGAAATGCGTGTTCCACTCTGATGACATCACCGTTGTAGCTGGGGCATTTTCCATAGGCTGTCCTCTGTTGCTGTGGAGAGGCCTGCACCAATCCCCTCCCCTTTCTCCTTAATGTATACAACAACTGCTTCATGAATGATCTGTGACATCGCCTCCTTTGGCCGATCCAAAGACAACATTATGTGACTGTTCAGAACCCTCCGCCCCCCCCACCTCGCAAACTCCCTTTCAGCTTTGGAATCACCTCATGCAAAGTGTTTAGGGCTATTTGTTGCATACTGTGTGAGCAGAATACTAAGCGGGCCTCATGAGAGTCTGATATGATATATGACAGCCCCCATCATCTGAGGGTGTTTATGTAAACTAAGCATTTCCTTTTAATTTAGTATCTTGGTCCCGGCTTGTACATATAAACATGTTCCGCATGTCAATTTGGTTTGAAATCTTAAGCGTTATACTGTAAACACTGAATGCAGTAACCCGGAAAAGAATTGACCAGCTTTGTATACAGCCTGTGATTTAACACTGAGCAGAGCTCAAAGGTAAAGCCAGGCAGAGAACTGCTGACAACACTGTCTATTACTCTAACCTTTCTGCTGTCCACGCACAGTACATGAAGTGTGCATGCTATAAATCCTTTGCTGTTTTGCACGATACCCATACCTGACACCAGCTAAAGATCTATACCTGTCTTGAAATGTCTCTCTATCCCCCTTGTTTCAATAGCCATGTCCCTTGGTGGACATTTAAAGAGGCGTGGGCAGCTAAAGCATTCTTTCTCCAGGGCTTTCGGAGAAGAAAGGGTTCAAGAGGTCAGAGATATGTATTATTTTCCCACCGGTGCAACTCTCAGGATGTGTCAGAGCCGTGTGTCAGGGAATGACAGTGAAAAGAAAGACGGCAGGAGAGGTAGATCTGGCAGACAAAGGCCAGACTTCACAGAGAAAGCTTGAGATCAATGGATCGGCAGGATATGCACCCTGTGTTCACATACACACACAAACACACTCCGACAAACACACAATGCTGCAGTTTGATGGTAAAATTGACCTATCTGGCGCCCGTCAGAAAGACTTGAGAAAGACGTACAGACAAACATGAACAGACAGAAACGCACAGATGAAGCACTTCCATCTCTATACCTCGCTGAGTACATTCAAGGTGCTCCTCAACCCCCCCCCCCCCCCGTCCCCCCCCCCCCCCAGAAAAAAAATAAAAAATAGAAATTGTCATTTTGACGAACTGTCAATTCAAATGAAATCCCATCTGTGGAGAAGAATGACGAGGGCACATTCAACGAAACGCATAAACACACACTACAGTTCAGGAGACCAGTCTAAGCTTCTGCCCAGACACAGGATTTGATCCACACGCTGGGCTTCATATGGGCAATACATCAAACGGACAACATTATCACTGACTGCACCTCTGAAAACTTCAACATGATTAATTATAATGAATTAGTGAAATGCTACGTGTTTGCTAATTTATCATATTTGCGTTATTCAAAATCCATCATCGAAATGTAGCCAGCAGCAGGCCTCCTGTTTTTTTTATTATTATTTTTTTGCAGCATAGTGCCAAATCAGCAAGTTGCAATTTTGTGCATTTTCACTCACTCCCTAGAGATGATTTCGTTCGTAAACAATTTAGCTTCAGCCATTGTGAAATTCCAACTTGGACCGTGTGTGTGTGTGTGTGTGTGTGTGTGTGTGTGCTAATTCATTGTAAAGCACATTTGCCAGTTACGTTGATCACTGATTGACATCTGGTAACCTTGCTAAATAAGTTGCATTTGCCAATTTGTTGTTGTTTGATAAAGTAGGGCCTTAATGCCTCAGAGTATTTTTGAGCCTGTGTTTTATCAAAGAAAAAGGTGAGCCGCCATCATTAAGCTTTCTAAATATTTGCTGAAGTATCCTATAAGCTTATAAAGAACCTGGCAGTCTACAGTGTTCTGTTTAAAGTGGAACTAAATGACAACCATACATTACAAATGACCTCAGCTGGGACTCCAGCCAGTCCTGTTTATGCAAAATCATCACTATATGATTGAGACCAAAAGTGGTGGTGAAAGTCAGTATGCAAGCCTCATTACCCCAATTAATGGCAATTCTTATTGCATAAGCAAAACTCATCTGAGGGTGGAAGTCGATACCTTTGTCATGGTTATGATAATGGGCTTAATGCTCATCTGTAGTGAAATGCACAGGGAGAACTTTAGAGCTTGACACTGAAGGACATCAATGCTGCAATATACTGTAGGTAATTAAAATGAGTGCATCTCAGCCATTGCAATTAAACAGGGAAAAGTGTGTCAGGGTCTGTGTATGATTTGTGTCATTACTTTTCATTACCAAGTGTTTATTAACCTTTTTATCTTGTGTAGTCCTGATGGTAGTCCGCTCTGTGTGTGTGTGTGTGTGTGTGTGTGTGTGTGTGTGTGTGTGTGTGTGTGTGTGTGTGTGTGTGTGTGTGTGTCCTGGTATTTTCCCCTGCCTACAGAATGTTCCGATCAAGGGAAATTTCATGTGCGGTCCAGGGAACTGTAAATGTTCATGTTTTTAATACACAGAGTCAGTGCTCGAAGTGGGCCGGTACGCACCGGTACGCAGTACCGGCACTTCTACATTTTACTCTTAAGCGTACCTGCACCTTTTCTTGCGTACCGCTACTTCTCGCATGCAGCCGGTACGCTACCACTGACAGAGAAAGTGTCAGAGAGGCGACCCTAACGTTACATAAACTACACTACCCAGAGGGCACTACGTGTTTACATTTTAGATCTTGACGAATCACGTAAAGGCAAGCAGTCAGCCCACCCTATCAGAAGTTAGCTTCTCCACGGACACTAGTTTGAAAAAGCTGTCAGCCTGACCGTAACAGATTTTTCACTGCTGAAAACCTAGAAACTAAAAATAAGAGTCGAGTTTATAAGTCGTTATGTTGGCCGCCTGGCTTCAGAAAGGTACTAAAGAATGCGTGAGCCAGACACGTCAACAGAGGTCCAAGTCCAACCAGAAACATCAGGAGGTAGCTACTACGGTTCATGAGCTTCAAGCTAACGTTGATGTGAGCGCAACAGCTGGCGTTAATGAGGAGTCTGCCGCTACCAACCTTAACGTTACACCGACGTCAACAGTAACGTGAGTAACGAAACACACGGATGGCCTGACTGTTGGTCAAAGGACCAAATTATGTATTTTTGCTCCACGAACAGCTGGCTTGTTTTTAATGATAACAAACTGGGCTGCAAAACATGATGTAGCAGCATCCCGTCACTAGCTGCCCCGACAGAGAGGGGACTGAAGCTGTTCCCCCTGTCTGTCACACACGCACACACACACACACTCACTGAGAGCATCTGTTTGAGCACCAAATTATTGTTAAAATAAATAGGTTTGATGAATGAATGAAGTTTTTTTTCTTAACATGACTCCAACATATTAGCAAATATAAATCAGCTTATTTGTGTAAAAAATAATATTGATACCAGCCTATATGTAAATTAGTCGCTTAGGCCATCCATAGATAGTTAATAAGGATTCACTGTGCCACATGTATGTTTAAAACATGATTTTTTGAATAGCTTACGCACTAAAGTTATGTAAAGTTGTTTAAATAAATCCATACATTTATATTGTTAATAAATGACAATAAATTGTTGTTGTACCAGCAATATCTCCAAATTTAGTTTTTCACTATAGAAATCTCAAATGTCATGATGATCTGCCAATGCAAGAGAGTACCGGCACCTTTTTTTTCCCACTTCAAGCACTGCACAGAGTGTTCATCAGCAGCAGGAAACTGCACAGCATTAGCAGGCGGTCCAATGAAGGAAATATTATGGCTCGTAATTAAATTTGAAATTAAGTGATATTTCATCTCTTCTCATTAATTAGAAAAGAGGTCTTCTGTGATATAATTATTTATTTCTGGCAGTAGGAGAGGACAATCGTAATCCTCTCGTGTCAGGTGTTATTCCACATCAGGTGGGGGTGTGGATACATTTAAGATGTATTTGTAGCGCTTTTCTAGTTCATTGTCTTCTCCTCTCTTGTTTAAGTGAGGTTCCAGAGCTCAGCTGGGTGTATTTTGGGTATTAACAAACGTCAAACTGATAACGTTAAAGCTGTGATCGTGATTCAGTGTGTGTATGTATGTATGTATGTATATATATATATATATATATATATATATATATATATAATATTCAAAGGGGATCTGTAAGATGGCACTCACGTTAATCAGGCTATAATGATATTACACCACTTTAGTGTGCATTTGGGGGAAAAAGTGTTGCTCAATGGTGATTACTATCAAACCTTAAAGAAGCAATCCCTGTTAAAGATGCATAGAGGTATGGATAGTGGCTGGTAAGGGATTAACACAATCTCTCATTCCAGCCCCATACATTCTTGGTAAAGTCAAGAGGGGATCTGGAGAATAAATACCTTTGCCCAGATACATGGATACCAATGCCACCCCAGTCACCTGGTCTTAACTTTGATCAGTAATTTTCTAGTAACGAGATTTCTCTGATTTCATTAAATAGTCATTTCGCACCTGGAAGCCCAAGGCTTTGCCGTGAGATCAATGATCTAATCACGTTACCGTTAAGCCAATTGGCTAGAAAGTCCTTTGTGATATCCCTTTACTGTTTTAATGACTTAGTTCAGATTAAACAGGTTTTAGGAGCCAGGGATTAAGGGACACATCCATTGAGGTGGAAAAAGCTTTTTCTGATGCATAATTTATTGCAAAGAAAAGGAAAGGATTAACGAGGGCCATGTGCCCGCCACTCAACATCCACTGGTCAGTGATTAGAACCGAGGCCTCGGGGCATAAGAGACTTCACTGGCCTTGAAAAATAATTAATATCTCCTTGTTCTCCTTTTCAAGTAAGATACAGCGCTAATATTAATGCTAAAGTGTCTCAGAGCTACTGTTTGCCACAGTTGGTTCATGACTCACCACTTCCACAAAGCAGCAAGAGATGTGTTCAAATACTTAATGAGTCAACATCATTAACCAGCAACCCTCAACAGTGATTTACTAACCCAGCTACAGTAGTGGGTGATGATTGCCTGACTCAGTGAGAGATCCGCGACATCTAATTTGCACAATTAAGTTGCATTTACGTGCTCCTTGGATGGTCCCATTTCCCGCTTTGCAAAGTCGTTTTTCCGACTTCAGTGTGTCCATGAGCTTTAAAGCAACACTATGTAACTTTTCCCTCTTCGTTCCCCCTGCAGGTTGGAAGCGGAATTGTCCATTACATATGTTTTGTGCTCGTAGGGCACAAATCTCGTAGGGCCCTATCTTGCACCCAGCGCAATTGACTTTGTACACCGACGCATGTATCATTCCTATTTTGCACCCAACGCACAGTGGACTTTTCCCTCCATAGACACACGTCAGTAAATTAGGGAATGAACTTGCGCTCCCGGGGGAGGTTCAGCAAAAAGAGGAGGCGTGTTCCGGCGCAAACGTTCCCTTGCAGTTACGGAAAACAATTCTACCACTGACCAGGAAAAACCTAGCCTAAAGTCAGTGGCGCTAGTCTAAAGTCAGTGGCACGTTATTCAGATGCTATTTTAGGGGTGCATGCTTGGC
The DNA here is from genome assembly GCA_023631565.1 of Gymnocephalus cernua. Lineage (NCBI taxonomy): Eukaryota > Metazoa > Chordata > Actinopteri > Perciformes > Percidae > Gymnocephalus > Gymnocephalus cernua. Next base: position 12,425,524 of record CM042444.1, on the reverse strand, counting down.
CATAGCGTGTGCACAACGTGCATACACTTTGCTTCTCTCATCTAAACGGACGCAGCAGTTCCCATTTTTGCAAACCAAACATAATTACAAGGAAAAATATTACTAAAAATGTGCTTCAGGTGTTTGGATAGGTCAGGAGGCACTTTACAGTACAGTCCTCAAAAAGTCGCTTTTCTTTTTCTTTGTGGCATGAATCATGGATGTGTTGATGACATAAATGAGGAAATATTAGAGGACTTAAGGAGATGTGATGTTGAACTACGGCGGGATTGGACACTTGAGGGTCCGGAAGTAGCAATGCGCGATGTGCTCCTGGTGGACGGAGATGAGTGGGGGGAGGAGGAACGGGCACAACAGGAGCAGGTGGTGCGTTTGGAGGCACACACTGCATGGCTGCAGCAATCCTCTCCAGACTTGAGGAGATGCGCCCGAGAGGCCGCAGCAACATCGCTACCTGGTCAAGACGGGCATTTATTACTTTGCCGCATCCTTTCCATAGGACAGCTCCTGCTCCAGCCCCGATGAGAACGTCTCCTCGGCTGTGAACCGCTCCTGGCGTGCGCCAGGCAACACCGCCATCATAATAACAATCCACCATGGAACAAGCGCGCCTGCTCTTAAAGGGAATGTGAGATGACACTCTGATTGGTTTATTGCACGTTACGCCCAAACCACACCTAGCTACTTCATACCAACCCATTTTTTGCCAACCCAGATTTGCGTCGAGCGCAGACTCATTTATCCCGCCGGTATAATAGCAACAGCGCCCGAGATCCGCCCACAAAGCTACTTGCGTTTCGTGTTTGATACTTGCATTTCAGATCGTTCAAATAGGGCCCTTAATGTGGTTAAAAACCACTTTGACGCTACAAAGAAGATGTGTTGTATTTTATTGCTCAGAGCGTTTAACAGTTACAACCTAATACTATATTACAAATTACATGGAGCAAAAAATGTAAATGCAATACATGAATATATAAAGAGATTCTTACCATTAACCTAACATCTACTTTCAGCCACCATGTTACTTTATAATATGACGCCAACTCGGCACATCCTGTAGCAAAAACTTGTAGCAGACTTTCCGAGTTGTTGTTCCGACTTGAGGGGGCGTTCACGTGAATTTTCCGATTATTCTGATACCACATTAATGCAGCATTAGTGTTTTATTAGAAATGTACCTGACTTACCTAATGGCTGCCTAAGGTGTAGCAGTTGATATAAAAATAGATTGATTCATAGCATACTGCCTTTTTAGTGCTGCATTCAAATACGAGAGACAAACATTGAATAATTGAGCCATTGTTTCGGAAATGAACCACACGGTTTTGCTGTCCAAGAAAGCTGCAACTCATCTACCATCAATTCAGTCATAGAAATATCTCATTATGTAAGGACTGCTACATCTCTCCTGCAACATGTGTTTCATCAAACTACCTCATGTACGGTTGGCACCGAGAAAACATGTAAATAAACATAATAAAACACTGCAGAGTCACATCTGCCAGTGAAAAAAAAAAAAAGGAATAGCTCCGCTGGCTCAAGCCCCACTCCTGGAGCTTTATGAAGGTTCTAAAAAGTTAATTATATATATTGGAGACATGTGGTTGAACACTTTCCAAACATATTTTGTCTCTCGCTGCCACGCTCTCTCCTCCCTGATTCCTCTGGCGGTTGCTTCATCCTCTTACCGAAACTGTCTTTTTGTTCCAGCCTTGTTTTATTTCTCCGCCACAGTAATCTTCCTCAGGCTCCTCAATTATGTGTCCATGGGCAGGAAGAATTTGCTCCTGCGTGAATAGCAATAACAACACTTTAAAAAAACGCTTTTAAAAAAAAAAAGAAAACAGTACCAACACTCAATTAGAGCAGACAATGATTCTATAACCTGCAAGGCCACTAACTCACAGCCCTGTAAACACGTTTACTTTTAAATGAAGTTTATTCTCTGGTTCCGCTGATGGGAATGTGTTTCTATCTCTATCATTAAATTCATGAATTTTTCATGTATCTTATTGGCTTGAGTGGGATTGTTGGGGAATGATGGCTTTATGAAATGAGATACAAAAAAAAACTAACACCCCTCTGGTCGGCTGTTTTTTCAAAGCTTTTCCATGCACTTGCTGTTTGCAGATGAATTGCCATTCTGTTGGCCTGAGGATATCAAAGCTGAGTTTTTATTGGTTCACCTGGTGCCTATAAAAGCCACTGGTATGCTGTTACTGTGTCAGTGACAAACGGCTGATTCACCATGCACTGACTAATCCAATGCAACCGAGAGACAGAGTGAGCGAGAGAGAGAGACGAGGCCTGAGAGCTTCATCTTCTTCAGACACCCTTTTCTAGTAAAACACTCCAAACACAGCCCCGGGCTGTGCAGGAAGTGAGGATTATGAGTATACACTCTGATACTCTTCTCGCTTTGTCTGGAAGTGTGGGAGAGCTGAATCAAGGAGTGGAAGAGAAACATGATTAAAATTGGAGTGGTAGGCTAATTACACATGTTCTGTCTTTTGTTATTTCTAACACAGAGATGGCAGGTTAACATATCATGACTAAAAATAACTGAATAGGGAAAGTAATGTGTTTAGACAAAGATATTTCTCATGCTGAGCGTCAGGGTTTTGGAAAACTAAACTTTTAAGACAAACTAGTTATTATAGTTTACCGTTACTCAATTGTGTTGTCTATTAAAAGTAAAGAAAATAACTCTCTGTGCAGCTATAGGTGCTATAGGTGTATGTAAATAGCGAGCTTTTAAGTCTTCAAACAATGTCTTAAAGCAACACCAAAGCACTTTTCCTCTTCGGTCCCCCTACAGGTTGGAAGAGGAATTTTCCATTACCATTATCAATCGAACTACAGATCCGCTACCCTATCTGGCAAACTTGCATAGTGCGGTAATAGCCCATAGAGGGCCGCAAAGCGAAAAAAAATTGAATTTCTTTCAAAAGATAAGAGTATTAAAAGGCATTACAAATCATATACAGAATGTCTGAATGTAAATGTAATTCAAGCTACTTATTCTCTGAAAATCCGTGTCTGTTCCCAGTAAAAACATAATTAGTTAAGGCCGGGCTTAATCCACCTCAGGGAACATAGCCCAGGATGCACCATTAATGGTGGCATTTTTTCTGCAGAGCACACCTGCTAATTTTGTGTTATCATATAGTGCGGGCGATTGTCAAACCACATTATTACACCTGTCTGAAGAGCAACACACGATTGATGTTTAAGCCGCAGCACACCGCCTTCTGCCTGAGCATGGGAGTGTTTCAGCTTATCATGATTAATTATCATATCCAAACGTCCAAATGTCGCCGTTGACTCTGAGAAACAAATATGAGTATGTCTTCGTAGTGCAGCAGAGTTTGACTCACGCAGTGAAGTTATTAATCTGTTCTCCCCAACTCATCTCATTGTCCCCTGTATAATGACAGTCTGCGTTAATTGTGACTGTTTATAAAATGGAGCTCGACGTTGGAGTCAAGCTGCGCTAATCTCATCATCCTCGTTTTCTTTCTCTGCACCACTAGGTTTGAAAATCAACTATTGATGTTCCTTATTACATTAGGTGAGCTGCTTGATGGCAACACACAGCTGCAGGCCGTTTGTATGGATATCCTATTGATCGGATTTACATATATAGAGAGTTTGTTTGTTGCTGAGCAGACAACTGTGAGTCTGGAAGTGAACTATTGAAAATGTGACATTCTCTGTCACTTTGAAGAGAGTTATTTTTTATACACGCAATGACAAAAGATTTTTCACAAAAGACACTATATTGTAGAGTAAGTACAAAGATGTGCTAAATTACCAGGTTTTTACCTTCGTCTAGGGGAGAAAATGTACATGGTATTTGTTATACCAAACCAACGTTGTCCAAGAGTACATAATTTCACTTTCAATGGAGAGTATAATAACTATTATATCATTTTTTAAACCGCTACAGGTAACACGACACTTTGAACACCAGTAAAAAATGAAACTGAGTCAAGCAATAGGGGGCTGAAAATGGAAAGAAAAGCAATGGAACAATGAATGTTTTGGATGTTAAGTTCTCATTAACCACTCGAGTTTAAAGCATGTACATGTACATATACATCAGCTGGTCATGGTGCAACACTTAAGACAGTTAACTGTACAATATACTGTACAGACACTTAGAAGCATATTTAACTTTGCATTAGTTTGCTGCTGTCATCTGTTGCTCGTTGTAAATGATGCTGTCCTAATTTCATGGCTTTCCAGGGCGAGCTGAGGAATCCTGCTTCATTTGTCCCTAATTTGTTCCCAATGCACATGTGAGAGGGGTTATAAATACATTAGTCCTGTCTATAGTGCAGCGCGCTGGGGGGGTGCAATCAAGCAGCTTGTTGTACATATAGTGCTGCTTTTTGCCCAGTCCAAAAGTGGCAGCATGGAGATGGGGCAGCATGTACCATCTACCTCATGCAGTGACCATAAGCAGGTTGTGCTGTCCCAGAGGCATGGCTGGGCTGCCTGCGCTGTGCATTAAAGCCTTGAGCGTTGGACAGATCGGATACGAGCCGGTGCAATAAAGGGAACTGTGGGCCATGCAGATACAGAACTACTCATATCTCTCATCCCCCTGATGCAATCCACCAGTGGTTTGAGTCAGTCGTGCGGAAACATCAATTAAAACATGACGATTATCACTAAATTTGTCATTAGCCCTGAGGAGGAAGCAGCCACAGCCAGAATATGTGTCTTTTCTCTCACAGACACACACATCAGAGTATTGCCTGTGGGACTTTACAGAGCGAAGGATGGGTCTTAACTTGTTCTCGACTTGGGAGAAAATCAAATCCTGGTGCATTTTCATCAGCTGTCAGTGTCGGACAGATATTTATGCTGGGCTGGGCAGGAAATTAGGCTATTGAGCTTTTCACAAGGCCCTCGTCATTTTGCCTGCTTTCCTACAGATGTTCTATCAAAGTAAGTCATTGTGACCATCTATCTTTCCCATGGCTACAAAGCTACTCTCAGTAGACACAAAATGCTGTTCTGTTCGCCCCTGTGTCTCTTTTGTTTTTTCCTCTGCTCCTCTCTCACTCTGTCACTGTCTTTCTCCGTTGCTCGCGCTCTGCTGATATCTTGGCTTAATTTGCGACTGCTTTTGGTTCGAGCGCAAAATCATTTCCAAGGAGGTCAGCAGGGGTCAATGGCCAGGCCAGAGCCAGAGCAAAGTGGATTACTGATCATCATGCAGGCAGCATGGCTTCCATATTGGGACATCGGTGACCTAGATATCACATCTGTATTATGCACTGTCTGGGAACCAATCACAAAATTTGAAATGTGAAAAAGAAGTGGGAGCTACTATAGCATAGAAAACCAAAACACATTCATTCACATGATTCAAACCCTATTTTCATCCCAGGAGATGTGTGTTGGAGTAATGCTATTCATTCCAATAAGAAGCAGGAGGCAGAGGTATGAATGCTCAATGCTTGTTTTCAGAAGTAGAATGAGTTTTTTTTTCATTTATTTGGAGACAATGCTCAAAACAAAATGTGAGTCTATAAATTCAACACATTACCAAATATTATGAAATGAGAGAAAACTCACCACACATTCACACACTCTCCATTGACTGACACTAGAGACAAAGATTATCACACAACTAGCTCATAATTTAAAGTGCTCATATTATGCTTTTTGGCTTTTTCCCTTCCTTTATTTTGTTGTGTTATATATTCTTTTGTGTGTGCATGTTATAGGTTTACAAAGTGAAAAAGCCCAAAGTCCACCACAAAGGGACTTACCATCTCCAACAGAAAACACTGTTCACAAACTACTCCAAACAGCTCTATTGTAGTCCAGCCTTTACTTCCGTGACGAATGTGTATGGCGTTATTTTTTAGTCAAAAGTTATGAGCGTGTAAGACATGCTCACGAGCACATTATGTTATTTCACACGCGCAAAAATGAACCTTCAGCTGGCATGATAAAAGTACTCGAGCACAAATTCAACAACCGAGAGGTGTAGGTAGCTGCGAGCGAGCGCCTGGCATACTCTTACTCTGCTTGTACAGTGGAATCCTGCTTGCGCGCAGCGGACTTCTGCTCGCGGAGTGCTGTTTTGCTCGCGCAGCGGATTTCTGCTCGCTCAGCGGATTTCTGCTCCCTCGAGTGTACATGACTTTTGACAATTTGGGGGCAGAAACCAAGGAGGGCACTGACCCTCTTATGATTGGTCACTTTCACACAGGGACATCCTTGATTGACAGCTCTCATTACAGGAAGCACGGAGTCAAAGTATCTGACGGAGTTCAGTCATTCAGTTAACACTGCACAGTGGACGGAATGGCGGCGACACCTGAAGATGTAGGCGTAAGTGATATTGTTGATATGATGGGGGCTGTGTGTTTGACAGTGTTATAGCAATTTAATCTGAAATTTGTTTGGAACATGTAAGTGTTGCAAGTGTGCAGCCATGTAATATATATATATATATATATATATATATATATATATATATATATATATATATATATATATATATATATATATATTAGACTCAAGGTCCAAATAAAAAATAAAATAGAAAATAAAATAGTACACATAACATCCAAGAGGGGTACCAACAAACCCACAAACATTCATACATACATACAGACATATACATAGCTATACACACTAATTAAAACAGGTACAGATGTGTGTTCCAGTGTTTCCAGAGTTTGGAGGTATATCTGGTGTCATTAAGTACAGGGTTGGTTAAGGCACTTAAAATTTTATTCTTTGACTCTGTTAATCGGCATATGAATCTGTACATAAAATTCCTCAGCACAGCATGAAAGGTGGGAACATTACTCGTCACAAACAAATGGCTAGCACTAGTCCATCTTGGACACTTCAACAGGATTGTGTGCATCATTGTATGCCACCTTTATCTTATTTATCTTTGTTTTACTGTAGCTGCACCATAGGTGAGCTGTATAAAGTGGAGTACAGTATGCTCTGAAAAGAGATGTTTTAACTTCAGTACACATATGAAATTTGCATGCCAGCATATTTGCTTGTCCATATAATTTACCTCACTGGCACTGTATATCATCGTCACAAAAATCATCCCTGATAATGTGGCCCAAGTATTTTACTTTAGTAACTACGTTTAGCTCTTGCCCTGTCAAGAAAAAGAAGGAAAGCACAGCTTCCTGTCCTCCGTAGTTCTGGCAATCATTACAACACTCTCTTTTGCATTGAATTTGATGTCATACTGTAGTCCATAGTTTGAACAGACTCTATGCAGTTGCTGTAGGCCAGCACTATAAGGAGACATAACAATTAAATCATCTGCATACTCTGCTTCTGACTGGGTAGTAGTCCTTACCTAGCTACTGTGCATGTGCGACTCCCAACAAAGATGGAATAGAAGTGAGATGTCTCACTGTAGCTAAAATGTGCAGTACAACAAAAATATGGTGTCTTTTGAAAATTAAACCATGTACATCTATTCTGATATAACCTCTAAATACAATTATGAACCTGAAAATGAGCATAATATGAGCACTTTAATACTGTGCAGTACTTTTAGGAACATATTCAATGCCGTCTGGAGTTGCGCTAATGAAAAGCTGTTGTCACTAGCAATGCATATCAGTATAGCATTTTTGAAGAGTATCATGTTTTTTCTGTAGCCATTGCTAAAACAAAAACACTAATTAAGATGTGTTGTTTAATGCTCAGATTTGTTAGTGGAGTCAAAGGGACTACAAGTTCTGAACACATGTACATTTGTACTACATATCATACACATTGTTCCCCAAAAGGCAGTAAACAAAGACCTTTTTCTCACCTTTACAGCAATAGTTTGACATTTTGGGAAATAAACGTATTCACTTTGTTGCAGAGAGATGATACCACTATCAGATACTGTATGTACTGTACAGTAAATATAAGGATACAAAAAGAAGCTAGTTAGCTTTGCTTAGCACAAAGACTGGAAACAGCTACCCTAGCTCTGTCCAACGGTAACAAAAGCCACCTACCAGCACCTCTAAAGCTATAGATATAAAATTGAGGATCTAGTAGGCAGATGTTGTTATATTTAGACAGAGCCAGGCTAGCTGTTCGACCCTGTTTCTAGTCTTTGTGCTAAGCTAAGCTTATCAGCTGCTGGCAACTTATATTCAACGAAGACAGAATAAGAGTGGTATCAATCATCCAATCTAAATCTCCACCTGAAAGCGAGTAAGCGTATTTCTGAAAATGTTGGAAAATTCCTTTAACTTGTTTAAGTCAGTGTATGAGCTTGGAGGTTACAGTACTTTTTCAGCTTTTTGAACACAACATACTACGGAAAATGATTTTTTATTATTATTATTCATTATTTCTCTTTGTCATCAGACATTGGAGAGGTTTGATTGGAAGATACAATGTTTGACATCAAGCAACCCAAACATCAACAGCAGATATGTTGTATGTAAATCATGACATTGTGTTCACTGATTCATGAGTTTATGAAATGTCAATTTGAAGATTTACACACATTGACATGCCCATCGTTACACTATTCCTCAGAAACCCTGAAATGCTTACTAGCGCTGTGTTTCATTAGCTCCATGCGCTTTCATGTAGTCTGTTTTTGTAGGCCACACACTGGATAATTGATTTGCCTTGCTTTTTATTTTTAGATATGAATGACATTCCAGGGAATTTTTCCAATTGTCATGATCTCATTTGTACTTTCTCCTTCGCTTGCCAAGATGTCGATGGAGGATCTAGAGGTACCACAGCATTTCAAACAGGGCGCACATTACGCAGCACTTTTATCCAAGCTTGATGGAACAGCTGCTGTAGCTTGGTTTCTTCTTCTTTATCTCCTCCCCCCCCCACACTCTTGACAGAAACCCTCTCAACTAATCTATCAGCCTCTATCTCTACTTAAACTTGACTTTACTATTGGAAGGCAAAGGTAGAATGAAAGGGAAATAGGATCTCATTATTTCAGACCCAGCGCTCACTCTGCTCATGATTGATCATTATCCCAAAAAAAGCCCATTTGGAAGCAAGTGATTTCTGCTTTAGAAGAGAAAGGAAAGATAGGTCTATTTAAAAAAAAATCATATTCAAAGTCTTTACAGAATAAAGGAAACTGATCACAGCACATGCACAGAGAAAAAAGTACAATCTTTCACTATGCACATAAAACATGCTTTTGAATAAGGCTGGTTATTGTTTATATGAATGTTAAAAAGAGTTACTGCAGTAGGAGCTTTGGGTGTGTGTTTGGGGCAGATGACAAAATCTCAATTTAGAGTAAAATTGTACTTCATCTGAGGGTAGTGTGCATTGCACGTACAAACATGTTATATCAAGGATAAAAGGGTACCCTTCTAAAGTAATTTATCTGATACTTTAATATTATGGAGTCAAATTCTTGTAAATCAATATGTTGCTTTCAGAGTTCAATACAATGAGTAATTTCACTGAAAAATTAAAGTAAGGATACTGTGTTGTTACAAACAGGGTTCTAGAGAACAATCACTGTGCTCACAACAGCACATCACTGTTTACTTATTTTGTGTTCATTTGTGTCACACTGTCCACCAGCCTAGTATCCTAAGGAATGAGGTTCATATTGGACAATTCCTCACGTCCTGATTCATGTCTAATGCTCATATATATATATATATATATATATATATATATATATAACGTTTGCAGGCTGTGGAGCTGGATGGACATGTAGAATATCTTACATTCAGGAGATGGGAGTTTGTGCCCCTTCACAGATCTTTAGTCAATTTCCACCTGTTTAACTGTAACCACTGTATCCTAACCAAGATTCCAACCAACATTAACCATACAGCAGTTGTAGAAAGCATTTGTGAAAAATGTAGCTTGTATGTAGTGGTTTTTCAGAATTGTCCAAAATCAACATTCTTCTCTGGCAATAGGGTTAGAGAAACCAAAGAGCTGTAGACTTGGTGAGCTTAATTGGAATCAATATTTACTTTAATGTCAGAAAGATGTACAAAATCAAGTTTTTCCATTGTGTTGTAGCAGGACCTTTAACAGTGTTGTGATTTGTTTTGTAATCTCAATGTCATATTACTCATACACAACTCAGAGTACTAAACCTGAAAGGACTTTCTTAGTTCTCAGTGTATCATCGCCTATCTGGGAGATATTCAGGTTAAAATCCGCATGTCATCAATAGTTCATATGGCGATGCTGCCAAAAGATGCAAGGCAGGGAAAGGTTGGCTACAAAGAAGAAATGTCATATTTTCCAGACAGTCTAAACAGAACCATGACCTCTGTGTCTCCCTTAAAGCAAGTACAGTGTGTCTGGAACAATGTGTTCCCAAACTGTATAAAACATCAAAGCAAGGGAAGACACTGATGACAACAAAAGACAAAAGGCCATGTCAAAGAGCGGTTTTAGAAGCTACTCTGTGCTCTCTAACCTGTCAGACAGGGTTTTGGGGGTCCTGGCCTGTCTGCATGTAGATATGACATGCCACAAGGGAGCAAGCCTGTAGGTCTCAAACTACACAATTGGACGGTCAGACATTTTTTACCCTGCACCGATTACCTATCAGTGGACACTAACGCACAATAAGCAGTTTAGATGATTATATGATTACACAGTAGTTTGGCAACTTTAATTGCATAATTCCCAAGTTGTCTAAGGATCACTGCTAACTGCAACTGCTAGCCGCAACGTCCACTGATATATCCCCAAAAGTGAATGAGGGAAAGTATTAAATGAACCATGGAAATGGAGCCCATGAAATCCAGAACATAAGTAGCCTCTGGCTTGCCACACACTTGCTGACCTCACACCCCGCACCCCACACGCAGCACACCTATGCTCATTCATGTGAGACGTGTGCCTTTGCTGCAGCCTAATTCAAGTTCCCTCAGACTGAGCACAGTGGCAGACTGCGCCTGAGAGGGAGAGCGACTCACCCATGTGACTGTTCGCCAGTTTAGAAGAAGTTCAAGCCACTCTGGGAGGGCATTTATATGTGCTCAGCACATCTTTATCCCACAGGCCAGAATTTACAAATAGATTTCAAATTAAAGCCTCTGCTTTCATTTTCTAATGCAGTGACCCATTCTGTAGCAGTGTAATAGCAGGTCCCAGTGTGACAATTAAAATAAATCACATCTGAACAGAATTCACCATATGTATTCATGCCTCATCAGTAACTGAATTGATGTAAATGATTTATCCCAGAGAACTTGAATACCAACGCTGATACCACATAGGGCTACCACCCTGCAAGCGTTCTAGCTCTACATGCTTGTCGACAGCCATGCTGTGAATTATGAAATTGACTTGACTAAGACGAATGAATGGATGTGGGAAGATAGACAATGGTGGTTTTCTGAACAGTCTGAAACACGTTGACCTTACTAAGAATCAAGTAAAAGCAAAATGCTTTCAGATATGTTTTTATTTCACCTGAATGTTTTTTTTTTTTTCATGTACGAATTCATTGACTAATATACACCAGCTTCAAACTGAAAGCTCTTTTAACATACTGAATATTACTTGTCAGACAAAAAACTTCTTTTATCCTCTGGCTCAAAAAAGAGGTAACCGTGAACAGAACTATCGCCAATTAAGTACCACCATAATGAATAGCGCATATTTAAACCTTACTAGACCGTAAGGAAAAAAAAATGTGATGACATCGGCTATCTTCACTTTTCATTACAAATGACAGCTACCGTATGTAGAAATGTCCTTTTGATTAAAGTGGGGAAGCACACTTTGAGCTCTAAATATCATTATGCTCTCGGATGAAGCTACTTTTTAGTCACAGGCCCCTACCAGCCATAAAAATAATGTGAATATGTTGCCCACTGTGTATAACTAGTCACCTTCCTCCACATTTGCACATCCTCATCCTCACGTGCCGCTTCACTCTCAGCAGCTTTACTTTCTCTGCTTTTGATTAATCCTGTCTCATTTGAGATTTTGAAACTATCAATGGGAATTATTCAAATCCCCGAGGTATGAAATAGCTATGAGGAGTCTGTGGAAGACACTCATTAACCCCAAATGGAGGGGAGCCCACAGTAAATCTCAATGGTTTCTCTCGTCATAGAAATCTGATTAGTTATGGTGGCTGTGCTTAATCCCAGTTTAAGGTAGAAGTTAATTTTGTCAAGTGTATATGCAATAATTCTAGATATAAAAATAAAGCATTATGTTTTCTGCATGTGCTTTTAAAGTATATATTACTGGGAGCTTTGTAATAATGTGTTTGTTTCGCAACTTTGGTATATATATTTATGGACTTAAAACCCTGGGAAAATGCAATTTATTGCAAAAAGGAAAATAAATATTAAGCCATCAGCCAACTCTGACAGTTTGTCACGACTGAATGAATCCAATAGCCCAAGATTTGAACCAATAACAACAGGATGCACTGTATGGATTTAATCACTGGAATGTAGTGGCTTGTTCACAGGCCTCTGCAGATTCCATTGTTATATTGATCATTGTATTGTAGTTAGTTCTGCTCTTCTATCCTCAGAGGCATGTCTTTATCCTTTCTAAAGTAATGGAGGATTTTTGCATGAAGTCATGAAATGCACCACAGACGCCAGCTGAAGAGATCAGAATCTTGCCATATAAACCAAAACTAGACATTCTTTCCTTGAGGGACTTGTTTTAGCTGTAGCACCACATCAAAATTGGATCAACAGCTGCTGTATATGATTCTATAATTTGAGGCATAATATGTTCCATTAATGCCGGAGCACTCACAGGCATTAGAGAGACAGTTGATGCATCCTCTCAGGATGTGCTCTGCTTATTCTCTGCCTTATTTCCCAGAAACATGGCACAGACTGGTGCCGCTGCCATTCTCTTACATGCAGATGTCAATTATAGAGGTGGCAGACAGTGGTGAGCTGTGCACATCTGCCGGCAGATGATGTCTCCCCTAGCACTGTGCAAGCCAATGAAGCATACATCTCAACCATCAGTTGGCAAGCTTCACCTTAACAATAATGTCTGCGGCTCTGCCAGACCTAAAAGCCTATCTGGCATGCACCAATTTTCACAATTATGAGCAGCTGTGAAAAATGTAATTAGCTGTAATCTTTTTTTTCTTTTCTTTTCTTTTTCTTTCTTTGATGTAAAGACACTTACATTTTTTCATGGGTCACAAGGCCTGCAGGGTATATGGGGCATGTCTGCATTTCTTGTGTGTTTGTGATGGGGGGTTCTTCCTCATCACACTCAGACCTCTGCTGCCTGCTGTGTTGTTAGGCAAATACAGTACATTAGGGACAGACCAGCTCCACCACTGTTGTCATTGAGAACATCTAGTTATCACATCTTGTGTTATCCACCTGCTGAGTTCACAGAGCTATCAGCATCCCCCGTGACCTGCTTGTGTCTCTGTATGTCTCTGCTGGAGACCTTGGATATGTTAAACACCCCCATAGGGCTGAGAGAGTTTTCTACATGCCTCCCTCAGACAATAGTTTGCTCAGAACACTCATTTGCACCAACAAGTAAATACACACACACACACACACACACACACACACACACACACACACACACACACACACACACACACACACACACACACACAGAGAGAGAGACAAACAAACTTTAATTTGAACATTGTTGTGAACATGGCCTACCTCTAGTGCATGTACTGACTTGTACCAGAATGACTCTGTTTGTGCTATACTCTATCAGAAGTTGTTTGTCATAGACAACATGGCTGTTTCCAAAAGCACTGGGCTCTAAGTGTGTGGATTACAGCTGTATACATTTGTATAATGCCTGTGATAATGGGATAAAGCAGCTTCCGTGGGAGAAGTCTGTATGGCGAATGGATTATTCCAAAGCTCTGCCTGTTAGGGTTGGGTGGTAATACGGTAATAAGGTATACCTGACGGTCTAAAAATAGCAACGGTATCAGTTTCAATACCGTCATTAAAAAAAATGCAATGCACTTATATAGGAGGATTAAATATTAAATTGTGGTGACCCACAAGTAAGACTGAAAGAGACATTCACCAAGGTACTGTACCTTTAAGGGAGAGGTGTTATGATATACGAGTTGCGGGTTAACTGCTGAATTATGTCAAACAACGACGTTGGTGAAAATGCCGTTGCTGTGGTGGCTAATGTCGGTGCTATCTACGCGGCCACCATCACGTTACCGGAATTTTGGCAGCACAACACACGGCCGTGGTTTCAGCACATTGAGGCCCAGTACCAGCTAAGAGGAATAACACAGGACGTTACAAAGTATTTCCATGTGGTATCAGCCTTAGATGCCTCAACAACAGCCAGGGCTATGGCGCTGTTAGAGGCCCCTACGGCTAACCTCCTGTTGGAACTCTTTGAACTGTCGGAGCTGGAGAAAGCAGACCGCCTGCTGTCCCTGAACGGCCTTGGCGACAGCAAGCCGTCCAAGTGATTGGAGAGGATGCTGGCTGTGCTGGGCGCGGTGGATCCCTCATAACTCTTCGCCCACAGTTTTTTGTAAGTTGTTATGTTATTATTGTTTCTGTATTAGTGTTTGGTATTCAGTTTCTGAACGGTGCACAAGCCAACAGTTTGGTGACGCCGTCTGAGCCTTACGTCATCATTTTTAATTAGTCACGGTAATACCGTATACTGCGGTAAAATAGGGATGAGGTTTGAAGGTATCAAAATTTGGATACCGCCCAACCCTACTGCCTGTGGGACGTTGAACCCAGGAGTTATCACAAGCAGTCAGCATCTCAAGTGGGTGCATTGCCTCAGACACGTGTTCTGATGCCGCATTTCATGTCCGCGTTCTATTCTCTGGAGAGAAAACATGAGATGGAGAGGCAGCAGTCATGTGTGTTTTAGTCAGTAATTACCATAGGAACACTCGAAAGGATGAGATGTACTAGTTCCATTTCAAATTTGCATTTGCTTTACATTAGGACTGTGCACGTGGCCTGCCTTTATTTGTTGTTCTCTTGTCCATGATACAGGAACCCACTGAACTAGTTTGTATATTTCTCTTGATAGCCATTATAGGAAAATTAGCATTTTCATGCATACAAAAGCAATTACCGAAAATTTATACACATTTCATAGAAACATATCCCCAATTAGAGGGCCATTTCAGGGGACTGATAAGACGAGCAGCCCTCACATTGAACATCTGAGGTCTGGACAGACGGTGCGTCCTGCTTTTCCCCCTGATCACTATCTCTGTCCACTGCTCCGAATTTAGTATGCAGCTCTCTCTCATTTCAAGCACAGCTAATGTCACCCTTAATAAGGCTTCTGGTGAAAAACAAATGTTGCTGTGCAGATAATGATGCTATGATATCAGTGCAACAGCGACTGAATAGTCATGCAGGGCGGAAGTCTTTATTGACTACATCAAAGACAGTTTTTATGTGCCTTGTGTGTACAATAAGGTTGCTAGTGGATCTTTACAAGATTTAATATAATATGAATTGTAAAACTCTACATTCTCTAATTCCTTTATTGACTCTAATGGTTTTATGCTGATAAGCTTGTGTGCCCTTTCTCAGTATGTCCTGTTGCCATTTACACGAAGAAGAGAAATCTCAGATGACATCTTCAAATCTGCCCATTCATTAGCCCAAACAGGCTTATAGACTTTGGCTAAGACCCCATTCTCACTGAGGAATGACTCACCTCCATATTGCCTCACTAACAGCAACAATTACGTCACCCTGTTATTGGCTGTTGGAGCTTATAGAGTTATTTGTGCAAATCCTCTTCTTTACATGATATCCAATGGTCCACCAGAAGTCTGTGAGTGAGGAAAGACTGAGACAATCGGCTTGTCTGCGTTTAAGGGAACAAGGAGTTCACCTATTATAATATGACAGAGGGAGGAGAAGATGACGATTAGATTGATAACAAGGATGCTGACATCAGCTGTGCTTAGGTCAACAGTGAAGGAGTCGGAGGACAAACGAGCACAAACTGTTCAAAGGCAAAAGATGACATCTTTGATAAGCAAGGGCCTATCTAGGTTTTTACATTCAGTGCAACAGATCAGTGTTCAGGAATAGTATACTTCCACATTTTGGGAAATATGCTCATTTGTTTTCTTGCTGAGAGTTATATGAGAAGATTGATACTTCTCTCATATCTGTATATTAATTATGAAGCCACATCCTGGAGATGGTTAGCTTAGCATAAAGACTGAATGCAAAGGGAAACTGCTAGCCTGGCTCTGGAAGTAAAATCGGCCTACCAGCACCTATAAAACTATAAACTATAAAACACTAAAATAACATAACTAGGTATTTTCACTTTACTAGAGTATTTCCATTTTATGCTACTTTAGAGATTCAGATTGTTAATACAATGTGAGGTTGGCAGGCAATCAGCAGAAACTTATCTTAGCTAACGATTTTTATGTGCTGGACTTTTTCATGGCACATAAATCTCCATAACTTGTTTTTACTTTTAGGTTTTTGTTCAGATTAAACAAATGAGATATGTGTTAATTATTGAGCTTTAAAAGTGCTGGTAGGCTGATCTTTTTTTTTTTTTTTAACCTTTGGACAGAGCAGGCCAGCTATTTCCCTGTTTCCACTCTTTATGCTTGGCTAAGATAACCAGCTACTGGATCTACAACTCATCTACCCTCACTGTTGATAATATCAAACTGACCCAGCCGCATTTATACATATTCAGAAGTATGAGCAGACAACGTAAAATAGATAGAATATACTATTACAGATTATCTCTAATCTGCACCGTAGCGGAGGTATCCCAGGCTGTTAGAGCTACTGCAGCTGCGAACTCATGATTCTGCCATTTATTTATTTGGGAGCCATATATACTTGGTAAGGAATGGCACACGATTGTGAACTCAATCACAGCGCGAGGGGATGTCAGTGCACAGGGCGCTCCCCGTGAATCACACACTGAAAGGCTATCACCCAAACCTCCAAGGTCCACTGCCAACTCATCAGTCATCGCGGACCAGACCAGGCCACAGACTGATCAGCCATGCACACGCTCTGGTCACTGGGGACACTCACAAACCTAGCCTCTCCTTCCCTCTCCCCTATATCCATACCAATATCCATACTCTCTGCTGGAACCATAGCATAACATATTCCAAGGTCTGAGTGTGACTTTGCCTCTCAGAATTCTGTCACTTTGCCTAGATTGTGTACGAAACTGAAGGCCGCAGATGCTTGTTTCGTCACACTGGCTGCTCCTTCTGAATGGATTTTCAGACTTTCATTTATAGCTGTAATGTCTTTAGGTAGTGGTTATAGAGTACTTCTCTGTTTGCCATACAGGTAAGCCTTCAATTATACAGTTAAATATGAATTCCATAACAATATACATTATACAGTTGTGGTGTTTTTATTTTGGTGTTCATATGTTGTTTTTTTTATTTTGACATAGTTTGTATAACTTTTGAGTGCAGCATTTGAGTGCATACTAACTAATGTTCTAATAAAACCGAGTCATTCTGGCCAGGCTTCAGGGATGTTTCCCCACAAAATACTGAAATAAAAGAATATATACTTGTTGCTATCCTTTCCCTTTTATTTTAGATAATAAAAAAGACTGGTTTTGTACGTATTGCATATCCCATATTAGCATTAGGTTCTAATACTCATTACACATCAGACGGACGAAAAATGTTAGCGTTCTAACATTTAACATGAAATTTTGACCTGTGGGTGGCGCTAGATGAAAAGTCACAAGATCACCAAAGTCATTAGGATTCATCCTCGGGGGAACCTGAATGTCTGCACCAACTTTCAGAGCAATCCATCCGGTTGTCGAGATCTTAGACCAGCAGACTGATGTTCCCTACATACTGTAGCAAAAAAACACATTTTTAAACAGCGTTTGTCCGACATGATGTAGGCGATGAGGTACGAAGAAAACATGCATAAATAAGTGACAAGAGCTGTGCGGGACATGAGGGATAATACAAATTTGCATGATTACATGGACAGATGAGTGATTTACCTGCACTCATGTCTGACAGCCATTTCAGATGAAGGACATATGAGTGGCATCTGATCCTGTATTCTTTAACTGTAGCTCCTGAACGAAGCACGCATAATATCCTGTAATTGATGGATGACTGCATGGAGGTGCAAGATACAGGGAATGATGTTTATCTTGCAAATTTTACCACTGGGACACAAGATGCATTATGATATGCGCAATGAGGTTGATCCGACGCTCGACACAAGAAAACTTTGTCATTCAAAACACTTTAAAAGTATTATCTGCCTAGTTCACTTGCTCTCTGGATGTGCATCTCTGCCATGCACATCTCTCACACTTGGCACACTCATGTCTACCCTAAGCCACATTAGAAAAGATATGACAGTTTCATACACACACATAGCCTTATCCTTTGCCTCACTCCGATTCACCTGTGGCCAGGCAATCTTCCTCAAGTAAGCACAATAATAAGTAATTACCATAATGTTAGAATATAAAAAGGAAGAAAAAAAACTTTGAATGAAAGCAGGAGTTGTGGGGAAGGGGAATGGAGGGGAGGAGAAATATTTGATTAATCTTCTTAACACGTTTCATGTGCAGATTCTTTGAGTTAATTTCAAGGACCATGCCTAAAGGAGATTACCTCCCCATGCTCCTGCACATTTGCTCATGAGTGATTTTGTTTATTCATGTTTTATATTATAATGCTCCTCCTGCCGTCTACAGCCACAGAACCAACGGCAAAAATGCAATTTATTTCCCGCTCTGCACACGATGTAGACAGCTGATAATGTCACCAGGAAATATGAAGACTGCTGGGACGGGACCAAACTGCCTACTATTTATGTATGGAATATAAATAAAATATTTTGTGTGGGTTCTCTTAACCCACCCATACACCCAAACAGACACAATCTCCCTCTAAACAGTTCCTCTGGTTAGTGCCATTTAATATGTTTCTACTAACAGGGCTCTGTGTGTGTATTTCTGTATATTGTGATTCAGATCTGCATATCTGTCATCTGTCAGTAGATGCATCTACGATAACATGGATCATTACGGAGAGTCGTATAAAAGGTCAAAGATGCGTTCAAGTTCTCAGAGGTTGCAGATTATGCTTCTGCTCAGTCGCCAATCACACTTATCATCAACAGCTTATGGTAAGATCATCCCATCCAGCGTATGTGCCTCCCTCATATGAAAACCCATCTACACTATGTTGTCATGACATATATGACACAGCCCGCTCATATTTCAATGACGCGACTCCGTTATGAACATGCATCAAAGTCTCTTTCATCACTCCTGCTAATATGGATTTATCTGTTCCGCTGGCAGTGATGGGACAGCTGACGTAACTGTTTACAGTGACACGTTTGTGCCCCCCCCCCCGATGAGGACGACGATGATGATGACGGCCGACGCTCACTGCCCAGCAGACGGCCCGGATGGCAGGATTTATGGCCCGCGGTGCCCGTCCTCAGCACAAAATGCATTGTCTCTCTGGGTAGATCGTTCAGCCTGTCCTTGCTTTATTGATCTCACTCCTCGCAAGTTCACAACTTCCGCGTTTCTAGTGCATCACTTGACAGGAGAGAGATTTAGTGAAGGGATGAGGTCAGATGGAGAAAGAGGGATGGAGGGGGATGTGAAGGAGAGTGAGTCAAAGGGAATGAGAGAACAGAGAAGGGAGGGGGGAGATAAAGATGGCAGAGTAAGAGAAAAGGATAAGGAAAGGAGAGGGAGTCAGATGAGTGAGAAAGGAGAGAGTTACTTCCTCTGGGAGGATGTGACTCTAGGCCAGGTCAGAGAAGATTGATACTTGTGAGTGTGTAGAGGCCCGCTGAATTAGCCCCTGGTACAGTGGAAATCCACTAGTAAACACATCCAGCAGCTCTCAAAGTTGTCCCCATCAATCTCAGCACTCTCGTTTTGCAGGGCACAGTATACACTCATATCTCTAAGTGTTTGGCTCACTGAGGTGGTCAGTAAACGGCCATATTACTGGACAGTAAAAACAAACATCACTGACTGCAGTGCTTGTTCCATCATCTTTGCACCTGCTGATTTTAGCTTTTAGCGTTTTTAAGACCACCGACGCCACCCTAAGCTTCTTTGCCATGTACAAGATGTGTGCAGACGTGTTGACAGGTATATCACTGTAATCTAAGGTGACACGGCTCAACCATTCATCTCTTTGTGATCATTTGGTCGTATAGTCTTTCAAATCCCCTTTCAGACCTAACTTTGAATGACCTCCTCCCATCTCTTGTCTTTTCGAGAACGTTGGCCTTTTTCCCCTAGAGTCCACAAGATTACATTAGAGACAGCGACTCTGTACTGTTCACAAAGCCCACAGGGAGTGTGAAGAAGGCAAGGGAGGAAACTTACATAAGGCTGGGCCCAACTCGCAACCCACCAGCCCTAAGGGAGGGCAAAGCCAAGGCTCTATAATGTTTATGTCAACCCTTGTACAGCCTAATTGGCTTGGCAATCATGGAATATGAACTGTGTGTGTGGGTCTGTGTCTGTTGGTCGGTGAGTGGGTCTTCATGGTTATGTAGTACACATATTCTGTGTGTTTATTTAATGCGTTGTACATTTGTTCTCTGTATGTGTACACTAGTCATTGTTAATGACATGTCTGGTGCCTCATTCACCAATTCGCTGTCGGAACATTTATTAGCGGTGCATAGGGAGCGTAACCCCTTATCGTTTGAACTCAGACACTGTGATAAGGATTTCAGAATTACTTCTCTGCCATTTGAAAATGCAGACAGGCTTCCAAGTGGAGCCAGAGAGAGAGAATCGGCATGCTATTCTTTTCAAAGGAAGTATATATCTTATTGAAGTAGTGAACAGGAAAATGAAATGTAATGCAGATGTGTGCTGTGCCATCAGCATAGAGAGCCTTTGATAATAAGAGTTTGTATTCTTTTACTGAAGTCGATGAATGCAGAGTACACACAGAGCAGCACACATGGGAGAGGAGCAGAGAGATTTGGGCTACGTGATCCAAAAATGAAATGGGTCATCAAATTACCCCTGCGATTGTGTGTACCTGCCCAATTATGATTGATCTTTGCAAGAGAAAACAAAGTGTTGTGTTTTATTTGCATGGTAAAAGATGCTCTCTTTCTCTCCCTCTCTCTCTCCCAGCACTATAATTATCTCAAATGTGAAATGCTATTTAGGTACTCATAATTTATTTCTGTGTGGGGAGGACACAATAGACAAGCGTGCAATGCTCTGCCAAGCCCCAGATTTTTTTTTTGGTTAATTGAAAATCTCATTTGCATGAGGAGAAAATCAAACACTCATTTCCATACATGAGATTATAAAAAGATAACTGCTAGTGTTTGTTGTTCCATATTTGATCTGAGCATTTCCACCTAATTGCTAAATGCTGCAAATAGGGCTAGAGTGTAACCTCCAAAGTAATGTTCACAAGGCGACTGGATGTTATGTTATGCCTCACTGTTTTCTATCTGTTTTTCAAAGTCTGTATGTGCAATCAGGCGAATGTGTATATTTGTCGGAGCCCCTTTTGATACCATATCAGAAACACAGAAAATGCATAGCTGCATAGCTGGGTATCTGCCAACTTCATAAACAGCAATGCCAGCCCAGCTGGATGTTGTGCAGGGAGGCACATGCATAGAGCGGACTGTAGCAGTCAGAGCCAGTGATCTTCTATGATTTGTGTGAGAGATCAGAGGTGTCCTGTTTCACCCCTTACAAACAACCCCATGTATTCAAACTCTTGTTCTCTCTCTCTCTCTCTCTCTCTCTCACTAACACACACACACACACACACACACACACACACACACACACACACACACACACACACACACACACACACACACACACACACACACACACACATCTATCTATCTATCTATTCCAGGCGGACACCATTACAGACCCGGCCTCAGCCTCTGTTCCCTACTTGAAGCTCATTAATGCAGCCTCCAACGTGGGCGGACACCAGGAGATTTCTAACCCCTCCCCTCCTCTTCCTCCCTCCCTCCCCTCTCTTTCTTCCTTTCCCCCCCCAAAAACATGATTAATGAGATTTATTTTGCGGTCTGAACCCCACGTAAAAACTGGCCTGAGCGTTGCCGGGCACAACTTAGTGCAGCGCTGACACATTTCTGTCTCACACATTATGAATCAGTGGGGGGTAATTTTGGTAAGACTTTAACAGTGAAGTAAGCTGTTGTCCAATGAGTTTTATTTTTTTTATTTTTTATTTTTTTAATATGGCCTGTGGGGAGTTGCTGTTGATGCAGCATGTTGCACAATTACTCCAACACTTTGTGGAAAAGTAGTCTTCTTATTTCATATCTGATTTATTTTGTTTGTCTGTACATGTTAGTTGCTGTCTTTCTCCTCCATACAATAAATCTGTCTTGAGTGTTTACAGTTTATAATTTATTTCTGCCTGGAATGCTAGTTAGCACCTCAAAAGTCATGTAGGAAGTTGTAAACATTCAGGTCTTTGCTGATAATAATGAGGTTACAATATTTATGGATTGCTTGTAGATGATACAGAAACCTAAACCCTGTGGCTTCCTCACCCAGGTGATGATGAGGTGAAAGGGCTATGTTGTGCTCCCCCCCCCCTCCCGCCCCCCCGAGGTAAATAAAGTCATTGGGATGTTTTGCATGGATTCATACTGTTTTATCACTTTACGTTTCTTTATTTAAAGCTAAATCCCAGCATGAATGACTTTATTCGTAAACACATCTGCATTGACTGCACACACACTGTACACAGCCACGCCACCGCTGTGCATGTGGCGACCTCTATTCAATAGCTGGGAAAGGACAACTGTCAAATTAAATGACATAAGGTATATTTTATTTCTCAGTGCGTCTGACCTAAGCATTTTGTCTCAGAAATATGTGCTATGTATTTTCATCTAGGGCTCCAGCGCAGGTAATTGAAAAGCATTGCTCTGTGTAGCGTATGCACTCAGACATGCGATGAGGCCACCATTACGGTTCAGCATGGCCTGGAGGGATGACGGGATGGAGGGATGGAAGGGCTGCGTGCCATGATAGAAATTTTACATTAACTGGGACCCTCACACTCCTCTCAATGTCAATGTGTAAACTGGAGATACCTGCGAATATGGCATCTGGAATCTCTAAACCACAAGTATACCGGGTTTTAATGGCCAAATGCAGTGTTTTTGATATTGTTATGATTATAACTATTATTATTATTGTTGTTGTTGTTTTTACAGTATAAGTTAATAGGTTTAATCTTTGTCCACGGGCTCAAATGGAAGTACATGACCTGAAATCTTCCCCTTAAATGACACTCTTCTTTTTTTCTTTTTTTTTTTTCCTTATGGCCTTCACGGAGAATGTGCAGTAAATGGGGAGGGAGCGTGAATACTCAGTGCCTCATGTAATAAGCATATAATTAAACTCCTCTGACAATTACATCATGCATTATCAGCCTAAGCCAGATCCATTACTCCTCTCGATCAATGGCTTGGCCACAATAGGCCTCCTACTCTGACCACACCAGGGACTGGCGGCCAGGCAGCTGCAGGCTTCTTTGCTGTATTGCAGGACCAGTAAGTGCTGTTAGTGACATCCAACACCAAGGGTTTGAATGGGGAGAGGGAGGAGGACCGGCTACTTAATGCAAGGTAAGGGGAAGAAGGAAATGGGAATTAGTCCTGATGAGGACAGCAAAGAGGGTGAGCAGCTACTTGCTGAGGCTCTAGAGTGTAATGATGAGTCATGGAAGAGTGAATTAGAGCGTGGTCCTTTTTCCTCTGCAGCATCGGAGATTGCTATCTCTAATAATGAAATCCTTAAAGATTTCTGAGGTCGAGCAAAGGCTAGTCCGGTGCTGAGTTGCATAATGATTATGAATTAAACATCAGAGGAAGTTCCAGCCAAGCATGCAAGCTTCACAGAGATACATTTAAACTCTGGGTACATCAACAATTCAGACATAGAATATTTTAAAGTTGGCTCTTTCATAAAGTCTTCTGTAAAGACTGTGCAAGTAATAATTCCAGGGTGAAAGAAAGGCAATAAAGTTGTGCCATGGCCTCAAAGTCAGGCCAAGTCAAGCACTTTCCCTTAACAGATCAACTATTATCACATGTTTAATGGCAACATTAGCAGGAAGAACTCAGGAGAGCGACCACATGCATGCCATCTGCCAATGTGATGCGAGAAGGGCATGAGATTATAATTTTGATCAGTCTGCCAAATCCCTTCTGCCTGTCAGAGGGGTTTGAGAGGAGCAACCACAGGCCCTGTGAATAGATTAAATCAGACCAACCTCTTTCTGGCTCCATCTGCTTTCCCCTTCTTTCCTTTCTCACTCTTTCACATGCTGCCTCTCACCCTAACCTCTATTCATCTATTCCCCTACTCAACCATCCATTTCATCTTTTTTTCTTTTTTCTTCCTCCTATACTCTCCTGCTCCTTTTCACCAAAATTATTACATTACACATCCAGGGAACATCCATTAGCTTGGAACATGTTCTTTCTTCTTCTTCGTCTTCTCTTCCTCTCTTTTCAGGAATTGGCTAAGGCAATGTTATTTCAGATTATACAGTTGTTAAAGCTCATTTTAAGCTAACAACAGGACATCAAAAGCGGTGAACCCTGAACAGTGGGAGAGGAGGAGGTGTTGATGGAGTTTCTGGGCAGGTGAGAAATGGAGAGGGGCTGTGAAGAAAAGAACTGATCAGATGGAAGGGGGAGATTAGAGAGGGAATTATTAATGGGGCCAGGGCCCTTTGGAGCAGGAGATTTGTTTGGAGGAGGATGCAAAACTGCATGCGAGATTATCGGGAAAAAAAGGGGAGAAAAAATGATTTCTTATGCTTTAGCACAATGTGAAATAGGAAGATATGAGGATCTGGACATAATGTAGCGTTGTTACTCTTTCCTGGAAATCGTTTTAATCAAAAAATATAATATGAGGACCCATAAGATAAAAAAAAAGTAGACTAAAATTATAAATGCAATGCATATCAATGCATTGCATTTATAATTTTAGTCTACTTTTTTTATCTTATGGGTCCTCATATTATATTTTTGGATTAAAACGACTTGCATTGTGCGGCCTGCTAGAAATAGACTGGAACAAACCTACCCCATACCCACTGCCCTTTTCTGGAATATATGCTGCTTTTTTACGCTGTATGCTTTCCAGGAGCAAGCAGGTCACCCCAAAGGGAGCTTGAGTGATTGATGCCCTGGTGTCGTGCTGATTGACTTCATGGTTGCATACCCTGGAAGAAGAGATGAGGCACAGATGAGGTACACTGCGGTGGGGCAATCACAGCCACCTAGGACATACTTTATTTCTAGGGCCCTCTCCCCACGGATCGCTCCTCCATCTACCCACACACCTTGCAGGTCGAGTAGGCTAAAGGCAGGGCGGTTTTTGGCGTAAAATGTGACCCCTGTTTGAAAACACTTGTTTTGCTTTTGTGTTGGATGGGGAATTTAGGGGTCAGTTGCTCTTGAACCATGCTCTCCCTGGAGGTCAATGTGACCGTTGTGTTCTGACATGGAAGGGTTGTAGACTGGGGAGTTGCCTGTGGAGTCTGTCATTCAGTTTGTATGTGGATTTAAGGGTGGTATACAGTATATTCAGTAACACCACCGGCTTTCTCATTCTACTTGATTTGTACTGTAATCTTTGGAGATTACTTGCTTAAAAAGGCATTTTAAGTTTGAAACCTTCTAACCAAATATATTATATGTACACTTGAGAAATAAATGTACTAGAGCTGATCTTAAACAAAGTGCCCTGTGCACTACACAGGCCTAGTACTGTATTTATATTGGGGTTTCACATGATGAGAAACAGATGGAGTGTGTCAAAGATAAAAGGGAAGGAAGTATGAAGTATGACTAAGGTTATAATGATGGGGAGCCAAGACCCAGGAGACCAAACACGCATTTCTCTCTCTCTCTCTCTCTCTCTCTCTCTCTCTTTCTCTCTCTCTCTCTCTCTCTCTCTCTCTCCCCCCTTTGTTTTGCATTTGCTGATTTTTTTTACCGGCTGGTCTCTGGATGTTTGCCTATTTAGACTCAGACCAGATTCACACCAGATCAATCTGTGATACAGCAGAAGAATAACTCCCCCCAGCAGTTATTGGTCCGTGTGGTGGAGATGGGGGGAAAAAGCTGTAGGAAGGGAAATCTTAAGTGGCCAAGTGCCGGCTGGTAGTGAAACCAGACTAATATCAAGCTCATTGCTCACTTCTTCAGCCAGTATCGATCTACCATAATGTATGTTTAGCTGATCCTGGTCTGAACTCCTTTCAGTAAACAGGCTGCAGTCAATACTATCACACCACGTTTGACTAACACCTCCACGCCAAGCCAAGAGCCAGCGCCTCGCTGACTTGCACTGCATGTCAAATGAAGCGAGTTGGAATAGGACTTGCCTGGAAAACCAGCCAACAGCTACTTAAAACCACCCGGCATTAAACTGCACCAGAATGGTAGTGGTGGAGGCAGCGGTGGTGGTGGTGCTAATGGGCATACTGTCATGTAGCAGTGTTGTTTGTGTCATCTCCAAGAGCCAGCCCCCCATGTGCACCTGCTGCTGGTGGGGTTCATTATGGATTTCTCTAATGGATTTTAGAGTTTTAATAGCAGGGCTTTGCATGGAGTGGGTAATGAATAACTAGATGTCGTCCCTGTGCCTAATGAGAGTGCCCACTGTTTCTCAGAGACACAAGGAAGAGTTAAGCATGGCGGGCAGCTCCTGGAATCTGTCTTTATTTATTCATTTGTACGTATTTGTTAGTGTGATGGATTATTTGTGCAACTCTCTAATTTGCGGGGGGGGGGGGGGCACACAGAACTTATAGTCTTGTTGACTTGGTAAATCCTTTTTTTGTTGGCCTTTCTTTTGGAGTGTGGAAGTTCATTTGGGTTTGCAAGCAGAAGATGTGTAGCTCTCTGTAACAGCCAATATGCTTCCTTTACAACAGAAAAATAAGCCAGGAAACAACAGGGGAGGGTGATGGCATTACACACCTGTGGTCCTAATGAGGATGGCTGCTCTAACATCAGTCATATCCACAAACTGGGTTTTCAGCTTCCCATTTCTTTCTAATAGAAAAATTAAGTAGGGAAAAATCATCAGGGGTTGAATTTGAATTAATAACTGTGAAGTGACCCTGCAACCTGTAATCTAACTTGCCAAAGGAATACACAGTTGCATAGAATAGTCATAAACTGTGCCAATACTCAAATATCCCTTCATTCATAAAAACTCCTCACTTGTCACCTTTGGGTCGGGTCTGCCAGGACAGTGACATGGAATGAAATGAGAATCACACTTTTTGAGTTGTGAAAAAAAGCGCCTGGCTCTCAGGTACATCAGTTTTTAACTCCCCTCATGCCTCCCCTCAGGATAAACTTCTCTTACAAAAGCGTCACAATAACCTTAATTGGCTTATATGGCGATATGTCAAGCTTGGAAGTGTTATTTACTCCGATAAGGTTGAGTTCTTTTGAGGTAGCCATCACAATTTGGATGTAACATTAGGTGTTAACATTATTTCTATGGTAGCTAGCGCGCTTGTTATTCCAAATTCCACTTGTATGATGTTATGACATTAGTGCTCTGGGTCTGCAGGTTTAACGTTACTGATGTTACAATTTTGCCGACAATTATGACAAAAGTTGAGCTTCTCAGCCAAAAAGCCAACTAACTTAGAAAATGGTTCCATTTTTTTATGCTAAGATAATATTAGCAAGGCTAATAATGTCATAACCATGACATGAATAAACAATTTGCTTTTGGATTTGTTTTGGAACAACTAATTCATGAGACAACAACGGTGTACACATTTAGCTGAAATGGACCGACGTTACTTAAGATGTAGTTAAACAGAACGCTTGTTACAGTAGTCGAATGATGTCGCTTGAGAAGTGGACAAACAGAAGCTTCATTGAAATTAACTTGTGACAGTTGTTTTAGTGGTTGTGAAATTCATTTATAAACATATATGGGCCCTGTCTTTTAATTGACAAAACAGTAGTTGCAATAGCTGTAAAGATCTAAAAACATATGCATTCATTAATTAATTAAGAAGATCTGTTTATATAGCAGATGTGCTGTTTATATAGCAATGTCATAATGGCAACATTGTGTGAGTAAATTCAAGATGGGTGGACCCGGCTCTGCACTCGTGCCCTGAACTGATGTCCTTACATTACTTTTGTAGTAGTAATTATATTTATTAATTCTAGGGTGAGTTTTTCCCGTTATGTTAAAATTGACTGTATATCCACATTTTAAAGCTTGTCACCTTTTCCCCCCTGATGAGTTTACAACCGTCTTATCAGTTTATATTTTCCATAAGTATGTATGACACCATAGGAGTTTACCTCTTCCAACCCCAATCAATATGACCTCTAGAACACACATTGGCATAATCAATCACTTGGTCACGTGTTTTAAAATTCTGTCTTTCAGCAGCAGGTGACAGCATGGATTACCATTAATACCATTCATTCAGATACCTGTGCACCTCTGCTTCATATATGGGGCATTACTTTTTGAAATGTTTGATGGAAAAATAGAGAGCAGAGTGAAAACTCTGCTCGTCAAGCACTTTTTTTGATGAATCACTGTTATGTTGGTGGTGTTGTCTCTTTGTGGAATGAGCCGGTTCGATATTCTCACTCTGTCTCCTCCAAAGCAAGAGACAGCTGTCTGTTCTCACAAATTGACTGCAGGTGCTGATGTAATGAAAGTGCAGTAGCTCTGGAGAACAGGAGCAGAATTACACCGCAAACAAAGGTCATATGCAGAAATTATATAATGTGCATAGCTCAGATGAATACTGAACACTAAACTAAAATGCATACAATTATGGAGGCTTTTACTTCTTTCGGTAAGAATTCCCTTGAGGTAAATTTAAAGTAAGTGAGTTAAAGCCGTTATCCCTTATTGATTTCCTTTACTGAATCTATACCAATCACAGCAGAGGAGGTGCAAACATAAGAAAAGGCACTTACAGAGGAATGTTCAAATTGGAGGAAAATGTATTTGATTTTGCAAAATACTTCATTTGAACTATATAGAGCAGACACAATGCAGCAAAAGCGTTGAAATCCAACTGTACAGTATGCACTTTAAAGATGGGAAATACAGTATACCATTGAATTCAAACTAATGCTGCACTACTGTTACTTCCAAGGTGAAACGCCTACTCCTACATAATGCATTGCCTCTGCTCTGGGCAACTATCATTCCTGTAAATATCGACTCTATACTATTCAAATGTGCGGCATTGAATGAGAATAAGGCTTCCCCGAAAGTGCCGTCTCTGAGACGGACCCTCCAAATTAACTAATGTGTGACATATAGTGGTATGGGCATGTTGTGCCCTGTACAGCATGTGCACTTTGTCACAAGAGTTTTGGAATCAATCAGCCTGTGTGAGTTATTCACAGTCCAACATCAAAAAGGCATTACTTATCTAAGGCTTTTAATTTCCAATCCATCTGTCAAGCCAGTTGAAATATGGAATCTCATTACTTTAAACAAGTAGGGAGGGGGACAACATAAATCATTTTATTTTCATCATGCCCTGACAGAGTCTGTTTAGAACTGGACCTCGGGAGAAATGGCTGAGAAAGTGGGAGTTGGGGAGTGAAAGTGACAATCAGAAAAAGAGAGAGAGAGATCTGAAGTGACACCTGGAGGGACAGAGAGGGAGAGGGGGGGGGGGGGGGTACATTTTATGTTTCTCTTCTGCACCCCCTACAAAAGTTTGATTAGACATTTTAAGAAATATTTAGTTCAACTTTTTTTTAAAGATTTGTTAAAGCATACAAATCAAACAAGTGGATAATTATTATTTATAATAATAATTATTATTATGTTATTTCCATGGTAGCTAGCGCGCTTGTTATTCCAAATTCCACTTGTATGATGTTATGACATTAGTGCTCTGGGTCTGCAGGTTTAACGTTACTGATGTTACAATTTTGCCGACAATTATGACAGAAGTTGAGCTTCTCAGCCAAAGAGCCAACTAACTTAGTGTAGCCGCTGATGGTTCCATTTTCTTTATGCTAAGATAATATTAGCAAGGCTAATAATGTCATAACCACGACATAAATAAACAATTTGCTAAATTTGTTAAAGCATACAAATCAAACAAGTGGATGGTTCAACATATAGATGAGCCACTATTCAATTCTTATTATGATCCTCGGTATTCTTTGGTTACGCACATACCTTTAGATCTTGCTCTGTATAAAAGGAGTCATAGACGTGCTAACATAGTCTAACATGTCTTAAAGATAATAGAAAGATAAAGAGAGTACTCTATGACAAGTATTTATCGAGATGTTGGTAATTCAGTACAGCAATATTCCCTTCAGTACACTCAAAGACTCACAGGAGGGCCACTTTTCAACAAATTATTCATGTCACCGTAGGAGGGATTGAGACACAAATTGAGTGTAGTGCCCCTTTAAATTCATCACCATACCAAAGTCTTATAATTCATGTCTATTACAGACTCTCTAAATTATTAATTGGCCAAGATAATGAAAATATGCTAATTAGGGAATTGCTATTGAAAAAGAATGCATAACACTCCTTGGCCATCATAATTAGGATTTGTAATTATTTAAGCATTAGTTTGTGAAGTTCAGTTCTTAGAGCCTGTCAGTTTCTCGAGAAGGATCAGAACACCAAATCCGTTTTGATTTGATTGAAGGTAACATTTTGATGACTCATTTTAAGGAAATCCTGACAGGGTTCTGAATGTTTGAGTAAGCCTTGTTAAAAATGATTGCCTGGGATACTGCAGGGGAAATCCATAATGCTGTTGCAGGCAGAAATGTGCAGACATGTTTGTGCTGGCAAACAGAATTGAGCCCTGTTGTTCTGTACAGGCTTTTACTTTGGTCGTATAGATTTAAAAAATAATTTGAAACAGCCCAAACAGTGAAACAGCACTTGTTTTCAAACTGTCGCCCTTCACTCAGCTGCTTCTGATTAAGCAAAGGAAACCCTTCAATCCCTCTCCCTTAGTCCGCTCTTTTTTTCTTCTTTCTTTTTCTTTCACGATGGGACCGCTGAGCCCTTTCCAACAGAGAACTATTCTGAAAGTTTATCAACAGCTCCTAGTCAATCCGTTCCTCCTCCTTTGTGCTCTCTTCTCCGGGGTCCCTTTCCTTGTTCCTCCCCCTCGGGGCCTGCTAGAAAGGAAAGCTCTGTCATGGCCCTGTGGAGAGAAAATGGCGGAATTCATCCCATGCTGTGACGGTGATAACACTCCCAAGCATGACACATCCCGCCTCAGATTACAAGTAGAGGATTCATTCCTTGCATTCTCCTTGTCACCTCGCCTTCAATGCCGGCATTAAAGCAATTTGCTAAAGAAGAATGGCTCCTATCAAGGAAGAGGCCCTGCCTGCAAAACACTGGGTGTTTGTGTGGGCGTCATGTTACAGGAATGACATTCAATGTGGTTTGCATGCATAGTGTTGTAAACACAAATGTACACAGGCATGCACGCACTGGGGCCAATAAAACAAAGCGTGTCACACTGAACATACATCCACACACAGCCCTGCTATCATTACCACTTTCTAGAGTAAGAAACTCTCTATATCCAAAGCACTCTATATCCAAAATTGGCAATAGATAACATGGCTACCTTGGCTTCGACTATGATTCCTTAAGTGACCCAGATTTCAATAAATGGCACTAACTATGAGTTATCAGCTGATCTGTAAACCCCGCCCTGCCGGATGCACCGCAGTAGCTGTAGCCAGAGAGAGAACAGTGCTGACTAATGTCTCTCTCTGTGTGCC
Source organism: Gymnocephalus cernua (assembly GCA_023631565.1). Lineage (NCBI taxonomy): Eukaryota > Metazoa > Chordata > Actinopteri > Perciformes > Percidae > Gymnocephalus > Gymnocephalus cernua. The sequence goes on along the minus strand of CM042444.1, from coordinate 12,393,707 downwards.
TGGTTGGTGCCAGTGCTGATGTAACTCTGCCAGGAAGCAGTCTGTTAACAGATATTGGAGTCGCAGCAATTGCCAGCCAAGACTGAGTCACTTCTTCAATGGGCTTTGTACTTTTTTTTTTTTCTATTCAAAATCTACTGTATGAATATAGATACAATCAGCAACGAATGAATCTTTGTTTTTGAGAATTGACAGTAAACGGAGCACAGTAAAATAGCATGTGGTATGTTATATTCATCTATCAATAAAGGGGGCATATGTGTATCGTGAGTTATGATTTAACAAGTGATCAACAGAGCTGCTGCGTCTTGTAACAAGACTGAAAGAGCATTATAAGAAAAAACAAAAATGGTGCGTTCAAGAGCAGCTTCCAGTATTACTGGCACTGTCTGGAAGGTCTGCAAGTGAGCATAGTCGTTCTACTGACAGACTTTATATATATTATTTCTTTTATTTTTTTTATTGTTTGTTCTGGTGCCAAGGCTCTAAGTTTGGCAATGTTTGTCTGTTTATCCCTTGGTCAGTCGATCCCCCACATTGAAATATCTCAACTACAGTAGATCAGCGACTACATGGATCACTATGACATTTTGAACACACATCCATCTGGTGCATCATCAGGTCAAAATGTTGTCCAATATTTTAGAAACTGATGACATTCCCATCAGCCTCAGCTGCACTTTGTGTTTAGTGCTAATTACCAAATGTTTACATACTAACACACTAACCTAAGATGGTAAATATAGTAAACGTGCTACCTGCTAAACAGCATGTTAGCCTTGTCATTGTGAGCATGTTGCCATGCTAGTAGCTCAAAATATCACAGTGCCTAAGTACAGCCTCACAGCTCGCATGGATGTAAAGTCTTAGTCTGATTAATATGTCCACCCAGGACTCCCTGAAAGCAGTATTGATAGTGAGAAGAGTATCCTGATGAAATAAAATTTAGTAAAATAAAATAAAATGTAATAAAATTGCAGAAAGGGCTACCTTTTTAGCACTGAGGGCCAGATGTACGTACATTTGCGAACGTAGCGTTATCAGCGCCATGGCTCACCCGCAGATAGCGAACGCAATGATACCGTAGTTTACGCCATATTTACAAAAACCTGCAGGTCATCCGTAATTAGCGCCTTTCTCCACCCACTATAGCGTAAACTGTAAGTACTTGTGCTATGATACGGCTGAGTGCAGACTGCGATATTCCCACTGCTGATGCTATGACTGTTTGAAATTATCCTGATGCCAATATTTGTAATGTAGCGGGGAGTTTAACAACTGCTGGAATGTGAACTCTGAGTCGGAGATTCAATGTCATCTTTGATTTCTTCCAGTAACTGTAATCTTGCATGGCTGCTTAATCTGTGATCCTTGTGGCAAAACTCCTTTCAGCTCGTCTCCTTGGCCTATGTCTTCGTCTTGCTCGGATTACTGCTGTCATTTCACCAGGAGGCATATGTGAGGAAACCCGCTTCCAGGTTTACACCTGCTTTTAAGAGGCGGAGAATTTTCACCGCAAAATAGAGGCGCGCTATCACTGCCGGTGTTTGTACATACCGCGGAATACGTAATTAAGCGCTCTTTACGCTTCCCCTCCCATCTCTTTACGGTAAACTCCCACTTTCCCCGCGACCCTCCCATGAATAAATATGCATGACACGAAAAACGCAATTTGCCCTTTTCAGCTCCCACGACATGCAGTTTGCGCTTTTACATCATTGCGGCCTGTTTGTACATACCTCGCCATGATTTTACGCGCACGTTGCGACACAAATACGCCTGAAGTGGGCGCAAAAGCGTTAGTACATCTGGCCCTGAGTCACATTGTAGCCTAGCTCAAAACCAAAACTGAGCTCAACCCCCTCTCCAGACAACCAGTTCAAGCCTCATAATGGACCTATTCACACTTTTCTTCCTTGTTCCACTCCTTTTTATTTTAATACCAGCATCACGTCCCGCCTTCCTTCCATGCTGCAGTACTCTGCTTAACACAATGACCCTTGCTGACCCTGACACAACCTCACTGTCTTTCTCTGAGTAGCAAATGGCCAGCAGGCCTCATCTCTCTATTGACCCATTTGCCCATACTGAGGTGAATTATGGCACCTGAGCGACGGTCTAATGCGGCAGGTCCTGACACAGGAATATCAGTCCAGAAGGGCCGGCCCAGGCAGACTAATGATCCAGACATTGGGGGAGGGGGGGGGGAGAATTAGGGCTGATTGCCTCATCATTGTGTAGGCAAAACAAGTAGAAAGCCTATGGAGTTAATTTCTCCAGGGTTACTTTGGTTCTGCCCGACTTCATCCCAGGCAGTGATGATCAATGAATTGATTATGGACTTGATATGAGAGCTAAATTGTTAATCTGGCAGATACCGAATTCAGCCTTTTTGAAGTAATGTTTTACCTTGTCCATTACTCTCATTTTGTTTGCACTTCACAGATAAAATGTTGCCAGAGAAAGGTTTTTTTTTTCATGTTTTTAATGTGAAAGAAATTAGATTTTACACCACGTTCTCTGAAGGCAAATCATGTTTGTTTGTGTTTTATAAGCTGCACCAGGCCCCCATCCCTTTTTCTCAATCACTGGCCATTATAGATTCCCAGCAGGGGAACATGCTTTTCCTCTGTAGTCTGGAAACATTCTGCCTCCTGCTCTCAGGCTGAGGGAGGCCCACCTCCCTTCATCTCCACCTCTCCTCCTCATCCCTCTCTTTCCTCCTCCCCCTTCAGTCCCTCCTTCTCCCTTCACTCCCTCTTTCCCCTGGCCTAAGACGGCAGACGTGTGATGACAGAGGTGTCAGCGCAGGTCACGGTGATCCTCTCCTGCCGCTCTGTTCCCGCTGGCTCGGGAGTCGATACATTCCTCCCCATTCTCGGTCCCCCATCAATCTGCTCTCTGTGTTCTCAGGATCCACATTCCTGCCCATCAAGAGCTTCCACTGTCCAGCCTTACAGGAGTCCCGTTACACTGGACTATAGTCGGAGAAAAGCCTGTGTGAATGTTTCTCTCTGTAATCCTTCATCTATTCTTTCAGTCATCCAGATTAGTCATTGTGTGTATAACTGTCTCTCTTTTTCTTTCCCTCTACCTACTTATCTGTTCTCCCTTTCTGGTTTGTGTGTCTCGCTGTCTCCGTTTCATGCCCTTCTTCTCAGTCTCAATACCTTTCAAGCAGGGCTAAATCCTCCACATATGTACTCTATAGATGTAGTGTAGTCAGGGTTCACAATTACCACCTGCCAGGGGCCAAATCAGTTTTCTGAGGATAAGCAATAAGGGTCAGTTAACGTGCTTCTCTGTAACTTTTTCCATACTATACTGCTGACCTCCTTTATGTATTACAGTTTTACAGTTTGTAGTTCTAACAGAAATTGAACCACTGGTATCATGATTTTTAATACTTTTTTCACACATGAATGTATGCAGAAAATGATGTCTGTGTTTAACACAGGCTTAATACAGCATTATTTTAGCAACAACATATATGTAGCTATATGCATTGATATCTGAAAGCAGTACAATATTGTTAAACAAAAAGTGTGCATAAGTCATCTATTAATCTATGACCACAGATTCTGTGCAGGGTCACAGCAGCTTCAATGAGCCTATCCCGGCATGCATTGGACGAGATGTAGTAGTTGTCGGTCTCTCACAGGGATCACACATATAGACAGACAACAAATTCACCTACTAGTTTCCAGTTCACCTAACCTGGATGTCTTTGGACAAGCTGTTGGCACCGCTTTCACTGTGAAACCGGTGTAGAGCTAACTTGGGGTGGTCAACAAAAATACATTATTTCTGGGTTACATTACTCTCGGATTGATATATGCTCTTTATCAAACAGGCTGTTTTTTTGGCTTCCTGCTTTGCTGCCTCTATAGATAAAGTCCCTAAACCTCTACAAGTCAGTTCTCCTGTTTCTTTCCTGAATGATTATTAGTTTAGTGTTACAAACCAACAAAACATGGCAAGAAAAAGATTTAATGTAAGTCAATGGCAAGCTGTTAAGCTACTTCTTTAATTAATCTGCACTGTTTTGATATTAGAAATGGATGAAAAGGCTAGGTGTAATGTTAAAGGTGTCATTTATAGTGACAAACCCACAGTGAATTATCACTCAACTATACAATACCCCTCTTGTACATAGAGTGGAAAAAGTTTGGCAACTTCACTGTTTTGGTTCAGTCTCACCGCTCTCACCAACCTTGTTTCCAGCCACAGCATGCAGCCGTTTTAAAGGTATAGAAAGTGATGTTAATCCAATACACTTTTTGTCAAAATCTGTGAATATCTCCTCACGGTCACCTAACTCTCTATTTTCTGTGTGCATTACAACAAAAATCTGGGGTTAATACACAGCCCTGGCTGTGTAAATGGAAAACAAACAGAAAGGAGTGCAGTGCAAGAGCCATAAAACATTGTTCCAGCCAATCAGCAACAGGCAATGACAGTTGATGGTAGGGGCGGGAGGGGGGGGAGACCGCATTTGAATGTGCGGTACAGTGATTATCTGTCAGAGAATCTGGGGGGGGGGGGGGTTGTATTTGTTTGGCAGTTGAGTTCAAATATCAACAATCTTTGCGCAGAATTACATACTGTACCTTTAAGATAAAATGATCTGATAAACCCATTTAGCTACCCGCCCAGCGCCATGCTACTTACAGACAAAGCTAGCGAATAGCAGGTGAATGTGTTGCAGCATTTAGCAGCTAAAGAGCCAGTGGTTTTTATCAGGGGTTGGCAGCGACCAAAACAGAGATAAAAGAAGAGTTTACATTAGACTTCTGTTTGTCTGGTGGCCAGAAACACAAATCCAAATGTCCGCTAACATTGTTCCATCTCTGCTGGATGCGTAAATAGCTTCTACCACGTTTGCAAAAACCACCTTTATAAGTTGATATGTCAATGTTGTGGTTACAGCTTGTTCCGCTGATAAAAAGTAAGTAGAATGTATTCTGAAGTTGTCGTCCTCCAACACCAACTTTTCCTACTCTACAAAGCATTCTGCGTTATAATATATCATAAGTGTAGTTATATCCAATGGGACAGTGTTGTATTTTCAGCATAACCAATTTGATTTTGAACCTTTTTGAGTTTGAGCAGGAGGCAGTGAACATGTTTTATGCATAGAGTCACAATGTCTACAGCTGTCCTAAAGTTTTATTTGACTTCCATTTCTTTCTTGCTCCAATCCTTTCCAATATTACAGCCTTGTACTGTATCTCTTCGCCCCAGGGCAATATTAGTGACAGACGGTATTAAACTAGAAAGAAAGCTAAAATCAGATTCTTTCCTCCCCATGAGTGTTCACTTTGCTAAAGTTCTCATTACCTGAGGGAGACAAGGGCGAGAAAAGTCTCATTTTAGCGAGATTTCAGAAGCTAGGTACCCAGACCCTTTATCTTTATATTCAATGTTTCAGATGCAATCTTCTCCACACCCTCTTCTCTTGGTTATGAAGTAACCCCTGCCAAATACATTGGCTTTTCTCCCTTGGCTAATCTCACATCATCACATCAGGCCTGTTGTATTGATTTCTGGGGAAAGTAGTCCTAAATTGCTCTTCCTTTGTCAATCTGAGGCTTGTTACCAGGCAACAGGATGACCCCCCCCCTCCCCCCGCACCCCCCTAAAAACACACACACACACACACACACACACACACACACACACACACACACACACACACACACACACACACACACACACACATACACATGCACTGCACCTCACAAACATGCTTAGTTACACTCTTGACACAGTGCCAAAAATGCAATGGGAGAATATGTCCCCCCTTCTAATGTGAGAAATGAAATGGTGCTGGTGACAAATATGTTTCAGCACATGCAAACACCAAATCAATGTTGGAAGGCAAAGCTGTGCTTTTATTAAAGGTATAAAATACATGACTTGAAGTTTCTTGCATAAAACCTGTTTAAAGTGAGATTTCACCAGAAACACCTCAGCAATAACATCTGCAGAAGCAGTGGGATTAGAATACCCAAAAACTGTATGCATGGTCTCCTAATTTTGATTAAAAATGTGTTACAGCGACTTTGTGGCATTTTGATGAATGATGAAAATAAATTAGGGATTTTCAGTTGTAGTGTGTGTGTGTGTGTGTGTGTGTGTAATAATTTAATAGCATGAATGCTGTGCTCGAGGCCATTTGGTTAAATATTGTGTATCACATTAAAAGCAATGACTGTCAAGCCAAATTCCTGACAAGAATTTCAGTGAAGATAAATTGCCACTGGCGTTTTGATAGATTGGCCAAATATTCAAATACAATTATTCAAATACAATTCTTCATATTAATCACATTTGGACAACACTCTTCTATTTTCTGCACTCATTTTTCATTTGTAACTGCTCAAACCCCTTCAATCTAGAGTGGGAACTCAATGGAATAATTTCTGTCTAATTCCAATATTCAATCTGAAATGCAGCAGATAGATGTGCACACATGCATTCACAACCTCAGAAGGGTGGAACAGCATTGGTAGCTGGGGGGATTAAATTGTGGACCACCTGCTTCTGTCACCTGGGACATATTTTACATGATTGAGCCAAATGCCTGAGATTGGACACACATGACAACATTCAGGGAGCTAGGCTGGATGATACAACTGCATTTTTTTTTGTGTGGACTGTGGAGCTTCTTTATGTATTTTACACCGATAAGTTATTCCAAACAAACAGACAACTGATGGATAGGGATTGAGGTTTTAATGAGAAAAAGACAGACAGAAGCGGAAATTAAACACTGGTTGCCCGTACAAATTGCTGTAATAACCATATCTACATTAAAGCATTGTCATAACTTATATAGCATTGCTTGATTGAGGTGGGGAGGGGGAAAAAAAGAAAATAAATGCTTATCTGCAGTGTTTCTGAATTAATATCTCATTATGGTTCCGCATCATCATTTTTTGGTCATTTTGAAAAGGCAGGGGATTACACACTAATTAAATATTGCATGGTGGGGAATGCTTCCACCGGTCATGAATAAAAGTCCAACTTCTCACGGGGAAGTGTTCCTGTTTCACCGAGGGGGAGTGCTGCTCTTTATCAATCAAGTTGGCTTCACGGTAAAGAGGATAATGAATCGGAGTAAGAACTCTCAATCCCAGTCATTTCTGTTTATTTGTCACTATCTCCAGAAGCTTCTTGTTAGTCATTTTATTGAGAAAAAGCATCACCTAGGAGCCAATATATACCAGCCCAAATGACATTCCCATATCACTGGTTTCCATCATAATTTGGTCAAACTTGAAACGCATTTCCTCCCTGTGTTCATTAAAATATTTCTGTATTCATACACATTCACTCACTTCTTCATGTCACAAGGGTTTTATCTCCCCTGCATATATTCGAAACACAAAACTGAAAGAAAGAAATCCCTCGCCATCACATCCTTCCACTGATGAAATTGGCTCTTTTTAGAGATGAATCCAAATGTGTCTGTGTATGTGTGTGTGTGCCTGCATCACAGGGAGGCTGCAGAGATAGCCTCAGGCTGCACTCCTCTGTATGTATCTGATCCAGGCCTAATGAAGCTGAAAGCCTGGCAGTTGTGAGGAGCATCTGCAGAGCCGCAGAGTGATGGGCATCTCATTCTGCCGCCGTCTCCCAGGGGGGGCCCCACACATCTGAGGACCCTGCCTGCTGTTTGCACAGTGACTCTGTGCCCCTGTGTACCCATGCTGCAGAAGGTCATGCCACATATGCTGTGGATGCCATCTGGAAGGTCTGCTTGACTGCCACAGATAGCAGCCTCTCATGCTACCCTGAACTGGTGATATAACCGGCTCAGAGGCTGACCACATGCATGTTTTTGGAAAATGAAAAATGACTTTTTTTTTATTATTTGTTTACGCCCATACCGTCACATATAATCCAATGTGAATAGTCAAATTGATCCTGGTGGCTATCTAGTCACTGTCTTTATTATGACAACAGACATATATCACTAGAAACCAGCACTACCAAAGAGGAATATTTTTAATTTTTTTTTAATTTACATTACAGAAAGAGGGGAGTGTCACAACATTGTTTGATGCAGGTTTCATTTTTGATGCGCTTTTGTGCCCAGAAACGTCAATTGTGTCCCCCCTCCCTTTTTTCACTTTTCCCTTTTTATTATTATTATTATTATTTATTTTTTCATGTTGACACTTTCCACGATCTGGAGAGGATTAAATTACAGGCCTTAATATGGCGAGTGAGTCCCATGCAACAGGGTCTGGGCCGCTGTACCCCATACATCTAAATATAGATTTAATAACGGTGGCTTTTTTTTAATCAGTGGCCTGAAATGCTTACAGTGCGAGAACGAGAGGGAGCTGCACCCTCTAATTCTCTCACTGTGCATATAAACATCAAAATACTTGTCTGAAAAGGAAAAGAAGTACTGTAGCTCTCTCTCTCTCTCTCTCTCTGTCTCTCTCTCTCTCTGTCTCTGTCTCTCTCTCTCTCTCTCTCTCTGTCTCTCTGTAATGAGGAGAGCGTCGCAGAATAAATGTCTGACCATTTGCTTTTCGAGCTACATTAACCATGGAGCCAAGAAGAGATGCTCCTTGGCAGATTTCATAACAGTAGTGTAATAAAAAAAGGGACCTCTAACCAGTAGTGTACTGCAGCTAAGGCATTTAGGCAAAATGACTAACTGATAGGCCTCCTTTTTCTTGCCTTCCCTGCTACTCGACTAAAGCTTTATTTTCTGGCAACTCCACAGTGTTCTTTTGTTGCTCTTCTTATCATAATGATGAGTCCTCATGTTTCCAAAATAGGTGATAGAAAGGACAGATGTATCAAGAAACAGGAGAGATCTTCATAGTTTGATGTTTGGCAGGTATTTGGATGAGAGAGGAAGGCTGCGTCAACTAAACCGACAGGCATCGCACAGGACAAGTGGTGATGTATTCGCTCCATCCTGACACGCTGAAAACACTTTGCTGTGAACGTTGTGCCAGGAAGCTTTAACGTCAATGTGTTGCTCACTCAATTCTCATGTCAATTAGTTTTGATTATCTCACAGGAAATCAAATTACCGCCCTGATGTGAAGGTATTATTTATCAAAATTTGCACACTTGCGACACAGTGAATTCATAATAGATTCGGTGAAAACTGCCTCGTCTCTCATTTCAACCACTGTATTTCTGTGGTCTCTCTGCTTAGTCTGCAGACAGTGGTTCTGTTTGTCTCTGTGCAGCTTCCATAGGGTATATTGAGTGTGTCTGACCCACTGTCTTTTATGGAACGTCTTCCAGTGGTTCCTAATTACCTTTGGTTTTATGGTCAGACCTGTGTCGGTCCCCCGCTCAATTTGTTTCTGTGAAATATGGCTTGGCCTTGGGTTCAAGTAGGGGAGAAAACACAGCGCATTGATTAATCAAGGCACGCGGGTTCAACCTCTGTTCTCAGAGAAGTCAATTCAATGACATGTTTTCACCTGGGGCGCATTCCAGAAGTCTGAAGTTGCTTCCTCTCCTTAATTAATTTCCTTATATCTTTTCTTCATCTCTCTCTCTCTCTCTCTCTCTCTCTCTCTCTCTCTCTCTCTCTCTCTCTCTCTCTCTCTCTCTCTCTCTCTCTCTCTCTCTCTCTCTCTCTCCTGTTTCCTTGAAGAGTCTGACTTTGTTAAAACATTATTGAATCTTTATGAAAAATTAAAAACTAAATTATGCAAGCAGACGAATTGTGAATGCAGAACGTGTTGCTTGTTCTAGGAGAGGCAGTGAATACAGTGTGAGCAAGCGAGAAAGGACATAAGAAAAGAGATTTGAGACCGGCCCCTGAGCTGCAGGACAGATGATGTTTCAATGAAGTCTGACAGTGATGCCCTGGGAGGACGACAGAGCAGTGTTATATGTGGTAAACAGACTGTAAACACAATATGTTTAGCTATAGATGAGGAAATTACAGGCCTGGTTGGCTTTTACGGTCTGATGCTAACCACTAAACTGCTTTGCATTGTTGTTGCATACAAGAATAGTTACCATATTGCTTTATGACCTAAAGAATCCACACATTTTGCTGTTATTTTTGAATAACAAAAGGCTGCAGGAAAGACCTTTTTTTTTACCTTTCTCGTGTATGTGATTTGAGTGCAGAGAGTATAATGCTCAAATGAAAATAAAACTGATACGCTCCGTACATTGGTAAAAACAACCAAATGAAATGGGGATAGTTCATAAAATTTAGAAGTGAGAAAAGTGAAAGCTTTTGGGGGAGCAATTTTACTCTGCAAGGTTGTCTAAATGCCTTTGATGTCTTCTCAGTTTAGTTTATTAGGGAAGTATCTAGCTTACCATGAGCAGTGAGACAATTACAAAGACAATTTCACGGGGAGGGTTTCTATAATCATCAATGCATGCTGGGAGCCCATATCAGAGTAAGTTTCATTTGGACAGAAGAGAATTCGTTTTGTAGTTTATAACTCACAATGCAGCCATTAAGCAACTGCACTCAATCAGAGATTTTAAATGGAGAGGGGAAAAAGTGAGAATGAAAATGTGAAAACAACATTCAAATTAAAGCTTTTGAGCTCAAGTAAATGAGCGACTTAAATGATTTATCCAGTGCACATTAAGTGCTTCCTTTTAAGTATCCATTGTTGAGTCTCTGGACCTAATACAAAAAAACTAATTCATAATACGTATAAAATATTAGTTAACGTTCCAGAACAACCATTTAGCAATATAATTCATGCAAAAACAGTGTCACAGACGTTAGTTAATCCTACGATCCTAAACTTTTCCTAAAGTGAGCACATGTCTGCATTAACTGAGGCTGAGCAGATTTTTTTTAAGTGATGGTTCAGAGAGAAACTGGAGCTTGCCGACACTAGACTACCTACAGTAATCACCATTATGCATGCTTACATCAGGCTGCAGTGTTGTTTTGATGAAAACATAACCAGTCATAATGAATGGAAATGAATGTATGTTTGTGGGATCAAAATAGCACATAATTACACTATTACCCCTGACGATACAGGTATGCCCCCATCTAACACCACAAACATCAAGGTCTCTCCAGCAAATATTTCCTTGAGGTTAGTTTGTAAACAAATTAAATTCATTAAAGTGGGATGACTGGAGGTAAACACCAACAAGCCTTGCGTGTTGCTTGTAGCCTACGTGGGCAATGAATTTTTCCTGCTGAGGTAAATATACGTAATGCAATTCCACACAACATCATTGGACTTAAAGCATAGCAGGTGATCTTACATTAAAGCTAGATGATGCATAGTGCTGATTGTTACTGGTTTAAATGAGGATGCATTTCCCCTAAGCGTCGAGTTTATTGTGTTTAGGATGTCATTGCATTAATGATGGTTTATGATGAATGAGTTTGTGCCACACCGTGATAGACTTTGCTATTAGGGCTAGAATGAGATGGGACCCACACTCACAGGAGTCACAGCAATTAGTTTCAGCCAGATCAGAGGGTGCTGGTGTAATGACCTGATTCTGGCAGCTTATTTTATTCCTGATCTCTAATCATGGACGCCAATGGCATCTTTCTCTCTCTCTCTCTTTCTCTCTTTCTATTTCTCTTTGCCTCTCCATCCTGGTCTGGGGATATAAATTTATGAAATAATAGAGACTAATGTGAATGTTGCGGGGCCGAGTGACCACTCACATGTGGCTCTCTTGCTTTAGAGAGTACAATTACACAGTAAGTTTGATCGGTGGTGATAGACAAAAGAGCAGGGGCTCATAAATATGGATGGAGAGTCTGAGAAAATAAATTAACAGGGCCTGGCCTCTCGGCTGCCCCACTTAGACTGTCAATTATGGACCTGACAGGAGCCTTGTGGAAGAGCCACACAAGGATCTCACTCACTCACTCACACACACACACACAGAGAGAGAGAGAGAGAGAGAGAGAGTCATTAAACTGTGCATTTGAGACCATTCTGAAGCCATACAGCAGTCACCTGTGCTTCATTATCAGCAGACAGAGTTCATGCTTTATGACATGTATCAAGAGCTTACGGTTATTGAGTAGTGTCAGCCGGTGCACAAATCCAATGCAGGGGTTGATTCAGAAAAAAATGACAGAAATTCTCATTTTCACATAATGTAAAACCTTTTTTTTTTCTTTTTTTTTTACTTTAGGATTTATTTTAGTGTGTAAAGGCATTTGGGGGCGCCAGCAGGATAAAAACTCCTGCATCTTAAAATGGCTACAGTGAGGAATGTTGCACCTTTTTTGAGCAGGGTCACTGTTTCTACATGTTTTTTTTTGTTGCCTCTATCGAAATGTGACAGTAAATTAAATTATGTATTCTGAGAAGATGAACACATTACAAAAGGGCAAAGAGTGGAAGGACAAACTGGCAGGAATTCAAGACCCATTTAGACCATGTCTGTGCACATGTCTTCATGCTCTGTGTGAAAGGGTCAGCCCTACCGTTTTGATACCAACAATAAGTCACCCTCTGACCTAAGAGAGCTGGCCTAAAGCTAATTTATGGGCACTTGCAAAAAGAACTAGCCAATGTCAATAAATCAATATAATTTGATGTATTGATTCAGTTTAGTTGATCTTGTTTATTCAAATGATGTGGGTTGTTCTTTTGGTCTATATATTGTATTCTAATATATACTTTATTTTGTGCATGTTTTTGTATGCGTGTTTTGGTGGCTTTTATTAGCATGTTCAAGTTTCTTCTTTTGAAAAGGTTTGGAAAGAAGTGGCAGGGGTCATGGTTGGGGGGTGTAAAGAAACAAGCTCGTACGAGTGATATAAATATAGATTCCCCCCCCCCCCCCCTTATAGACCCTGATGTTCCACAAATATCAGCTGCCATAATAATCTAAACGCAATAGCATTTCTACTGCCAGCATTCCTTTTTCATAAGGAGCCAGAATGTCTGTGTAGATTATCCTCAACCTGCACTGATAGGAGAGGGTAGGGGTTAGAGGGTGCAGCATGTCCTAAAACATAGTTCCACTTTTGATAGAAAATCCAAGTTCTTGTATACCTCAGGGGTCTGAATCGGAATCTATTGGCAAGTCCAGCTAGGAAAAAATACTGCCTTCAGCTGTTGCAAATGAGAAAATAATTTGCTTCTAACCTTTTGAATAATGTGTCTCACAAGTTACCTTTAAGGATATTGGGCTCTGAATAAGCAGTCAGGTGTGTGTACAAACCAGCCACCAGAGTATTTCACACCGCACAAAGGAAATGCATATCGACTCTCAGTATCGAACAGATGGAAACTTTTAATTTTCTTCAGGATACCTAGGTGGCCATGTGTTGAAGTTAAAAAAATATATTTAATTAATATATTTAAAATATTTATAGTATACACATTAACAGGATGATGTGTAATAATTACACAGTGTTTAAAGAGTATCAGAGGAGAGGCAAAGATAAAATTAGAAGAGAGGGGAGTTCTTGGTTCTTTGGAAAAGACTAAATATTCAGTGTTTTTCAGAATTTGCCACTCGCCACTATGGATTCAGCCAAAGATCATTTTAGGTAGCTGACGGTCGGGTTTAACAGGATGCATGGGCTGAGCGAGAGGAGTGAAAGGTCCCAGGCCAGAATTGAACCGCAGACGTCAGTTACACAACATGTTTCAGATTCAGCCAGACTCATGTTGTAAACGGCACAGAGTCCAGTATACTGGGACAGTTGTTCTTTCTTTTATAAAATGGGGACAGCAAACAGAACAGACGGTCTCCACGTAGCATCCGATCAGTCAGACAACACAGATGGCTTCCCAGGGAAGCACATTTTTCTCTGTTAGTCTGCAGAACCGGTTCTGATAACTCACCCATACAGCTCAGCCTATATCAAGTTGATCATCTGGCAGAGAGCAAAGACAAACTGGGTAAACTTTGCCCTCTGGGTTCTCAATTGCAATAGTTACAGCATTTTAAAGACCAGCAAATTCTCTTGTTCCAAAATAACTACCATCATTTGTGTATAAGGCTGCATTCAAACCAAACATGAAGGTAAATGAAAGTAGTTGCTGCTGTGATGACTTCCCAGAGATGTATGATCCTGCATGTGATTATTGTGCAGTGTTTGATGCCTTTAAGCCTTTAAATGCATTAATCTGCTGCCCCAACTGGACTTCCTGGATCGTATTTCATCGTCTCACTGGTACAACTTGCCCCCACCAATGCAGCCCCCTGTGCTGTTTTAATGCACGGCAGTTTTCTAGTAGGAACTGAAAGCTGATGAGAGGTGAGAAAATGCTCAATTGGCATCTCAATTTCAAATGTCATTTACTCTGCAAAAATGCTATTTTCTCACTTCTCTATATGGTAATTTCAGTATAATACATACTATTTCAGTAATTAAATCAACAGTTTCCTTAACAATTAGTAGGCAAAGTTGTAATATTTGTTTCACCAGCCAAGCAGAGGGTCATAGAGCAGAACCAATGCTTATTATTACTGAGGTTAAATACTGTAATCAATTGAGAGCCCTGAACCTAAACTTCCACTCACAATGCTGTTGGAGGTACATTTAAGCATGTGCCCCACAGCAAGTGAAATGACTTCATTTCAGTCTTTGGTGCATTCTGTGATCAGCAGACAGTTTATGTGTTTCTCTCTGTTGTCACCAAGGGGAGAGAGATCAGCGCCTGCCAATAGAAATGAAAGCATTAGAGATGGATTGAAAAGCTGCGACGCTCTGCCAATTCTCCATGATCATTAACTCATTGACAATTTTGTCAGTAAATTATGCGTGGTCTGGGTCTTGTTTCCAGGCAATTTCCTTGTAAGCCATCAAGTTGTTTACCCACCAAAGCAAAAAAAACAGTTAAAACACGCTGTACATCTTTAGGCTTGGGTTTGTACATTACTGAGAGCTGTGCATACCTTTACGTGCACTTATTTTAGCCTGTATTGTATGTCAGCTCAAGGTCTCGGGAAAAGATTGCTGAAGTCCATATTGATGACGGCTAATAGTCTGGAAGATAGCGATGTTGACTGTGTGTGGCATTGATTGTGCCACCTAGAATAAGTTGCCATAACGAGATCATATTGATCAGAATCATTGATGGTATACAGTATGTTTCACTGCCCTGTGGACAAATTCAATTATATTGATGAAAGCACATTGAGAGGATCAAGTGTATACCTATATCACACTGCATGTAGGAGGAATGGAAGAATGCTATACATCTGATTAATCAAGTTAAGTTACACCCACGCCAGTCTAGACTACCTGTACACAAGTGGGAGCTTAGCAGACTAATATTCCACTGAAAGAAATGCAGGCCACGTACTGTAAATCTACTGCCTGTTCCTGATGTCCCCTCATTTCTTGTACACAGGTTTTCAAGATGAGGAATTAATTCTGTGTCTGAGCAAAAGAAACAGATAGTATGCAAATGTGAATATCTACAGAAGCTCCACAGTGTGTTTGAATGGATGGGCAGATGGACAGATTTTAATAGCTGTAACTAAAGGATAGATTAGTGGTTAATCTTGTTGTAGGGTTTCTTCTTTCACTCAGAATCATTCCAGGAAACAAGAGCAGATTTGAAATCCATCCAAATCTAATTATAAACACTCAATACAAAGGACTGTGCTTTTTTGACAGTTTGATTGGAGGGATGAGAGGCATGGTGAGGGAGCGCCTACTGTAACCATTTCACAGGAGGCTCCATGCTGTGTTTTTCTTTGGAGGGGGTGCCTTTTGTTGTTACTGGAGACCGATAGGCATTCCTGATAAATGTGAAAATGTGTCAAAACTCAGGAGGGAAGCCGGGGAAAGTACCAGAGGTAAATTTGGCCTACTTGGGCATCATTACAGCTATTGTGTGACTGTCAGTAAGTTCAGCCACATTGTACTGTATTTTTTGCTGATATGGTACCTGCATTTTCTCTGGTGTTGCTATGTTGCTATGCAGTCTGCACTTGTCTAATATTTTCTGAAATCCAGTAGAAATTCCCTTTTAGGCATTGGTTTAAATACTTTTTATTTGCTCATTTTTTAAGAATCTTATTTTAAAATAAAAACATACAACATCTGAAATAGCCACTGCCGAACTGCAGACTCCTAAATAACTGGGCATGAAGCCACAAGGCAATATGAGAGAGCGGCTAGCTTCACATGGACAGGACTTCACATGCTGTCTGACCACAGGCAAATCAATATTTCTTTACAGGCCTAGGAGACTCTGAGGGTTTGCTTAACGCCCTAACAACATGCTTAAGAGCGCTGTCTGTCCCGTGAACCTATCGGATCTCTGCAATCTCCAACTCTGCCCGGCGACAGGCCCTCCCAGGCCCCCGCTCATACTTCACTGTCTGGCCCCTGCAGTCCCAGCCCTTGCAGCCCCTGTCCCAGTCCCTGCAACCTCTCGCTCCCTAGCCTCTACAGCAGCAAACAGCAGTGCTGTTAGCATTGTTAATGGCTATTGTTATGAATGAGGACCTCTGCTCCTCTCTCTTCATTGGCAGGGCCCCGGGCACGCAGATGGATAGGCTGCTACTTCTTCTCTCCTATCAGGACAGCCCAGACACTGGGCCCGGGACTAGCGGAACAAAGTAGGAGGAATGATGCCCCAGTGGGGAGAGAAGGGCGAGAGGGACCAGAAAGGCGGAGAGGAGGGAGAGGGGAAAGGGATGAGGGAGGAGAGTCAAGGGAAGAGGGCGACAGAGAGAGAGAGAAAAAAAAGCAGAATTGGGGGGGGGGGGGGGGGGGCAAGAGACAAGGGTGAAGGAGCAAGGGAGCAATAGAAGGGAGCAGGTCTCTCCTCCCCTGAATACATTTGGAGTTCCATTGTAAGCGTGTAAGAGAGGAGTGTGTCTGCTGTCTGTGGCAGAGGCCTATATTCTCAGCAGCCTGTGGAGAAGAAAAGAGGAGGGGTGAGGGGCACACACTGCCCCGTTGCTGGCCCCCTGCTGTATCCCCCTAACCCCCCCTCCAGCACCCCTGCCTGGTGATGAATGGTGGTACTTGCTGAAAGTGAAGCCTGCTGGTGAGCCTTGGCTCAGGCTGGGAGGCTGGGGGAGACTGCTTGGAAGATCACGGGGACAAACTCAGCAAAAGGCTGCCCTTCAGTCGCCCATATACTTCACCAACATGGCAAGCCCGCTGTTGGCATACAACCACACAAACGGGTAACAGCAAAAGAAAAAAGAAAAAAAAAAGAGCTGATGCCTAAACTCATGTCCAAAGAGCTTTCCATCATAAAGGGATTCATAATTATAATCAAATCCACTAAGGCACATTTTGGTTTTGTTCATTCTCCAAAACTGTTTGTGTGCAAAATCCTGGCATTGAAAAAGCACAACACTTGCAATAAATAGCAACTGTTACCATATGACTTTATGTGGTGAAATAGTGCTCCAGTTGACAAAGGCTGTATATTCTTCTAATGTATCTAGTGGAACAACTCTTCTTCACTATTGATCATGATCTCACCTCCATAAATTACTTATTGTGGTCAGGAATGGGAAATACTAATTGCTCACTCAAACAATGAATGCTGCTATTTGCTGACTACATCACAAAAGATGCTGTTCTGTAGATATGAGATTTTTTTTTTTTTCAGGGACTGTACATAAAAATAAAAAATCCATGTTAAACAGCATGTTTTTTGCAATCTCTCTAATGAGTGGTGTCTCTGGTCCTCACTACACACTTCCTCCTCACTCCACCTCATTTTCTCTGTCACACACACACACACACACACACACACACACACACACACACACACACACACACACACACACACACACACACACACACACACACACACACACACACACACACACACACACACACACACACACACACACACACCAAATAAAACGTAGATCCTGCTCTAAAGCAGACCTTGTTATATTAGAGAAAGAGACCGAGAGATGGAGAGAAAAGTAGGAGGAGAGATGGAGAGAGCCTGGGGGCTGGCCTCTGTCCCGGCTCCCCCAGCCTCTCTGGATTCAAGCCATCTGCCACAGCTGCTGCCTGGCTTTAACTGCCACTCTAATTGACAATGAACCCAGAGCCCTGTGATAATTGTGGCTGCTTGGTGACTTGGGCAGGTAATGCCTCCCTTTCAGGATTTATCAGGCCCCATCTGTTCCTCATAGTGCTATATGTGGCAGAAAAGGCCCCCTGCCCAACCATCAGCACTCACCACTACTTCAGCCCCTTTCTCCTCCTCCTCCTCTAGTGCACCATCCCCTTTTCTCCCCCTCTGTCGCCCCATCCATCCCTCAATTCCCCCCTTCCCCCCCCCCCCCCCCCCCCCCGTCCTGCCTGATCTTCATGTGCGTTGTCATAGCCAACCAATATCCTGCTCCCTAACGGCTCTTCCGTCTCGTCCTCCAGTTGCTGAGCAAATATTGGGCTTTTTCTGTGAAAGGTAATGCTTATTAGAGAGCAGCTCCCAGGCCTCAGGGGTAGCCACACCCACCAGAGGGCACAGCTCTGAGGCTTGGATTGTTTGTTCAATCATTAACTTAAAATAAAAGACTCCTCACGGTTGCCTGAAACTCCTCCTTTTCCTTCTGTTCTGTGGCGTCAGATGAGTGTTGTGTGTAGTGTGTCAAGAACAACTGGCGGGGGTGGGGGGGGGCATAACTTCACACCCTTGCCAACACCACACTACCCCTGCTCTGTTGATTAGATAGTACACATCTTCCTCACGTGGGGGGAACAATTGCGATCTCTGCAGCGTTAGCAGGTGTTGTGTCCAACGTTGTTTGATTATTGCTATGCTCAATCTTGATCAAGTCTGCTTACCAGCCGTCCCCCGTGTTCTGAACTGTCACTGTCAACAACATTGCACATTTAGCATGTCAGAAATTGTAATTCTGATAAACTGGTAGATCATTCTCATATTGCTCTTTTTGTAAATAATAGACGATACAAATATGGGGCTTATGAATGTGCTCAGCAAAAAAAAAAAAAAAAAAGCGCAAAACTTCCAAGCTTGCAAGTTTGGCACTTTTATTCAGTCAGTCGACAGATGTTCTTCAGATGCTTTTGGAAATTATTACAACAGGTTGTCTTCACATAAACATCTAAATCAGTTGTGAAGGTCTTTCAGAATCCAAAATAAGCAAACAAGATATGGTCCCAGATGGAGTATCATCCTGAAGATGCAGACAGGAAGCACACACCACTACGGGCACTGAAGGCCGTGCCAAATGCTTTTTTCTATTGCCAGATTAATGTCAGATATTGGCAGATAACTAGAAAATATGTCAGCTTTACTTTCCAGAAATGGACAGATCTTGGCCATGTGCTGCCTAATTGTGGGCAGTGTTTCCCATCTGTTATGAGTAGATATAATTTTCAGACAGAGTGATCAGATATGGTGCACATTTACTATCATCATCCTAAATGGACAATATGTATTTATTATACGCTATAATTTGGAGCTACCTCATTGTTTGTAGGCTAGGTACAACGTGTACTACCACAGCTAATTTGACTGAGAACCACAGTGTGTTCTGTTGCCAAAAAAGACAGAAGGCTTCAGTGGTTTCTGATCAGCATAGAAACAAGTCATAACTGTTTATGGAATTATTTTCCCAACTCACAGCGGGAAACAATTTTTTTGTAATTCTTCACTTAATTGTTGTATGTTGCTTAAATTAACGGTAATTGTATTTTATGGAATAACACAGATTCAAGCATCCTTCCCTGTTTGTAAACTACGCATAGAAAACATGTTTTACAAACCATTAAACTCACAAATTTATTCACACAAATAAAACCAGCCATCTGTAATTTAGCATTATTTCAGTGCATTAGGAACAGAACATTTAACTCAGCCATAATTTTAGGCTTTGAATAAGAGCTTGGATGAGAAGGCACTCTAAACAGGAGTGCCGTGTGGACACAGAATATCACACAAGAGTGGGAAAATGTCATGTAGAGAGTTTATGAATATTAAAATTGAGACACAAAAAAGCATTCTCTGTAGCTGACATTCTATCATATAACTCGTTGGTTGTAGAGAAATTGATATTTGAATATGGATGTGATATCAAATGAGTCCTGCAATATTGTAAGTATCCTAGAAGCTGCATATGGAAATTATGGTTTCCACTTTTTGCCAAGATTATGACATGAAATTGCTTTATTCTCTGACATTTACCAAACTGTTTGAGACCCGATTTACCCGTGCATCTCTTTCTAATACCTCATCACTTCCAGGATTTCAAGTGCAAGGACATCTTTAGGCCTTAAAAGCCTCCACCCACCAGATTCAGCAAAGCATGCTATGTGATACCAAAACAGCATGATATCTCCCTCTCTTACACACTTACACACTCACAAACATACGCACAGACACACACACTCATTTACAGATGCATTGTGCTGACAACCCACCACTCCTAATCCCTCCTCATCAGGGCTGCCTGAGCCCTCAGGGTTCTAGTAATTTGGTGCAAATCTACCACCAGGATACTGATGCTGCTGTGTTGCCTGCTGCAGATGTAGGTGTGTGTTGGTACACACAAGTGTGTGTCAGTCCAGAATGTAGTTGCATAATTTGAAACAGGAATTAGCTGGCTGAATGCCCTACTAACCTTCAGAGTTCTCACCTGCAACATAATCTGAGTGGTCAACTAAATGGAATTAATGCCTCTGATGGTTCATTGATTTTTAGAATCGTGAACGATTGAATGGTTTGTGAATATTGGTTTACGAACACAAGTAGGGCTGCAGTTGAGGGTAGATGCCTGCAAATTCTGACATTGCATTTATACAGAACCCACTCACTGTTATTGCATACTTTACACCTGATCTGGCACTCAAACTGTGCTCTCTCACACAGTTTCTCGGATGGTTCAGAGTTCAAAAGGACTGACATGACATGTTCAACATGCTGCATCAAATAATATTCTGTTGTATAGAAGACCACGAACTAATTAGCAAGTTATTTGGCAAATAAATGAGTCTAAAGTTATTTTAGATTTAGTTTTTAACCATCCAGTTTATCTAGCTACTGCTTTGATGTTAAAGCTACGTTGTGTAAGAATTTCTCCCATCTAGCGGTGAAATTGTATATGACAACCAACTGAATATTACTTTCTAGCCCCTCCCATTCCGAGCGCATTTTAACTCCTACCGTGGCTGTATGGCAAGATTAACATGGCTTCCAGTACGAGTATCAGTGCTATCGTTATTCTGTATATTGTACGAGATTAATAGTGTAAGGCAATGTTTACAGCGTAGGCTACATATTTTTCTCTGTGAGCAGAGTCAGAGATCAGTTGATGCGACAGAGGTGCGAAGGAGAAGGTCAGACTCAAAAGGAATAAAGGGATCATGTTGCTGTGTTGTGTGTTCATTCATTCATCGGACTATCCCTCCGCCCTCCACTGAGTGTAAAAGTGCAAAAGGCAAAGGTATGTCCCTCTTTGGCTAAAAGATGGAGGCACAACATGGCGGCTGTCATTCGAGCGACTCGCTTGTATGTATTCTGAATGATTGTAAATGGCAGATTCTACACTTACGATAATACTTCGATTAGTTGGTGGAAGTAATTACACATGAATGAGCACATATATGTGAAAGAACAAAGTTTTTTTGCTAAGAATCAACTCAAAACCTTACACAATGGAGCTTTAAGATCAAGTTGCCATGAATGTAAACTTTATAGCTTATAACTTACTATATATCCCCATAACATTATGTTGTTGATCCACTATGGCTGTTATTAACACGATGCAAGTTGAAGTGCTGCTTCATGTATTGTCAGATTTTTAAAGAGGTAAAGCAGCTAAGGGAGTGTTCACCCAGCCTTTATTTTACCACCACAGCCCTGGTCAAAGGCAGTTTCTCACACACACACACACACACACACACACACACACACACATATATATATATATATATATATATATATATATATATATATATATATATATATATATATATATATATATATATATATATATATATACACACATTTTATTTTTTATTTAATAAAGTACATATGTTCAATATGGCAAGAATCTGTATGATTGCTCTGAGTAAAGGATGTTATGTGTTGGGTAAGCGTAATTAAGCACACACACACAGAAAACTAGCTCTCACTGACTCACATAAGTGCAATGACATGATCTTAATCAAAATGACAAGAACATTAAAAATGTAGCATTGCTCAACACAGGAAAAGATAAGAATCGATTTGGGCTGATGATGGTTATCACCATTAATTATTGAATTAGTTCTCCATTATCATATAAGTGCACTGCTGCATCCTTAAGGGAAGGGACAGGAACATGCTTCTCTCTGCTAATGTACTATTTGAGTTCTCCTCTACTATTCTACATATTGCCCTCCAGCTGAATTCACACTTACAAGTTCGACATGTAAACATAACATACTCATTGTATGTTTATGTCTCAGAGTAGCTGTCTGGCTGTGTTGTTTCCTCTCTTCCCATTTGTCTGTATCTCTCTGCCAAATGTGCTGGTGGATTGGATGCTAGCCGTGCAATAGCACACATCTCCAGCTCTGTCCTGTAATAACTACTAGAGTCTCGTGTGTTGTGAGCCTGTGATCCTGTGAGCCTGCGGCCCATCAGAAACACTGTGTCCCTCTAGGTGCATTAATCCGAGAGGCAGGGCTTGGCGCTGAGGGCTGAGGCCCAGCTATCTCCTGTCTTGGCCTCCCAGGATGGCCTTGCTTAGGCAGAGGAGCTCCCCACTGACCCCCAGGCTACAGGGGCGCTGAGATTAGCAGCTTTGTAACTTTGTATCTGTCACAGGCCAGTGCTGTGGGGATGGATGGGCCTGGATTAGCACAGGGGAGAGGAGGGCTATTCTACATTTCACACACAGCTAAGAAGGGATTCAGGATTCTGGTCACTGCCTACTGGGAGATGGGGTGTAGATGAGAGTTTTGGGAGGTATTACATGCATGTGTATGTGTGTGGGTCTGTTTTAGGATGTTTGAAGTAGAATTAAAATAAAGATTAGAAAGTTAATCCCAAGGTTTGAGAGATATACTGTATGGGCAACATAATCTTAATTTACTAAGGGGGATGTTCTGTTTGCATCTGGGTTACATGTGACATAGAACATATTCAAGATGTGGCTTTTTTTTTTCTTTTTGTGGTTACACAAAATCTTCATCGATTTTCATAAAGAAATAAAACATGAAGGCATTGGCTTTTACTACTTTGTAAAATAGCATGTTCATCACAACACACTATCTAAAAGCTTTGACTAAATGCTGTAAAGATCCAAAGCTAATACAGAATGCCCTTTTGTAATCAGTAATCATAATCCTAATCAGATACTCCATCATCCTAAACGATACACAGGAGACACTCACTGTGAGGATGGCTGTATAGTTCACATAATATCAGCCCTGCAGGTTCTAGGTGTCATTGATAGCAGAGCATTGTGAAGGACCATTACCATTCTGTTGAGGCTATTGTCATTAGCCTGCTATTTGTCAGTCAAGGGACCCTGACATGGAGAGAAGGAGCTCTCATTTATCATAAATATACAACGGTGATGCAGGCACTCACAAAGAAACCTTGCATCTCTGCATTAATATTCATTGCTTCATTGGAATTGTTCTGGTATCAACAATACTTTTTCTAATTTTTCCTAATTCTCTCTGTTTCACTCTAAGAACTTGTACCTGCTCACTGCTTTCCCTGTAATTTTTCTATTATGAGTCATTCTTCTCCACGTTGCATAATGGTGTCAAGGTTAATAGCTTTAGTAGTAGTGCTTACATTGCATATTCCCAAATTCCCAGGCTCCTACCAGCACAAGATCACTTATTCTTCAAAAGGTTGCATCTGAGCAAACATACAGCAAGTTGAGCTTGACTTGTACACATTATTAAATCATAAAACACACTTTAAAGTTTAAACACAGTCACATATTTCAAGCTATGTGAGCAACTGTCACAGATGGAAGGTCGGGCAGATAGAACCACCTTTCAGGCGACATGGCTTAGCCTCTCTAAATGGCTTCCGACAGCAGATTCATCAGTGGCTCATCTGTGCTGTTTACACTGTTTAATTGTTTGACAGTTCCTGTTTATGCTGTCACTTTCAATCCTCTCTGCTTCCATTAAACCACAGAGCTTTCCTTCAATAAATGAACAGCATTTGGAATTTGCTAGTAGCTACACTGCTAGATGTGATCAAATGGAAATGTGGCTGTCCAGCTTCCTGCAGGCGTCCCTTTCATATCCTGGAACTGAGATGAGGTCAATCAACACTTAAGGCACTATTTGTAGTGTGTGTGTGTATGTGTGAGAGAGCCTTTGAATGCTGTTGTAAATAAGATGGTTAAAGGGACCTGCATGGGCGGCGATCCTGGATCGCTACTCTAAGAAGCTTGATATATACGGGTCATTGACTTAAGATGACTTATTAGCGCACACACGCTACAGGTAATGGAAGCGTAGTTATACAAGCTTGCACTTTGCATGCCATGACTATTCAACCTTCAACAACTCCTATATAACCAAGAACAGGGGGCTCTGGGGAGGGAACGAGTGTGCGAAACTAAGAGAGCAAAACAGACTGCCAGAGGGTGGAAAGAGAGTTGGTGGAGAGAGTCCGAGAGTCGGAGAGGGAGTGCGTGCCTGCGAAGATGAAAGACAATGCAATCAATAAGATATATAACATAACAAATAATGCCCTGGGTATCTCATTAATCGTAACATAGGCTTATTATGCTGAGCACAGGTTTATAAAGCTGGGTCACTTTGGCTCTCTTTATTGAAATATCAGCAAAGGTGAGAGGAGGTAAAACACTACCGAGACTAAAACTTGCTGTTGCTTCAGTAAAATATGTGACAGAAGGTCACCCACTCACCAACAGAGTGAGGGATCTGTTGTTTCGCTGTTGCACCCTTAAACATAAAGGACCATTATTGCAGAGAAAAGCCAAGGAGAGAATTTCATTTCATTTCAGTACATGCTGAAATGCTAACAGCCTGCGATTTCATTGTAAATTTAAAACCATGCAAACTATCCGAAACAGTTCATGTGGCCTGTAAAAACAATTTGTTGTTCCATATCAGGTTGTGTGTGGTGTTGTGAGTTGCGGTGTGTTGTTGTAGACACTGTGATGACATTGGACGCTCCGTCATTTTCCCCTTCATGCGTAAGAGGAAGAAAATGATAGCTTATCCCTCGATGCCCTTGAAGGCAAGGTGTCTCTACATAGTATATCCATCACAATCAACACCAGATCATTTATATTAAATGCAGCCTTCTTTATATATTTCTTTTCTTTCTTTCTTTTTTCTTCTTTTTTTTTTAAAAGCTACACCCCGCAATATGCTGTTCCGAAAGTGGAGGGTGAATTTTAACAGAGCAATAAACAGTGATCGTCGCTCACATACTTGTCCTTCTAATTTACAGCCTGGAGCTGGGCACTGGGCTAAGGAGAGAGAAAGGTTGGGCGTCCAGATGCATAATGACCCACACATTTCCACCTGATCTCTACTCTCTAGGTGCCAAGACTTTCTGCCATAAAGGTGCATAAAATCCATTAGCAGGGACCACAGTTTACGAAGAGTAATATTGTAATTTCCATAAATGCCATGTCTGTTGGTCTTTCCATTAATCTTGATGACATTTTAGCATTAACATTTATTTATATATATGTATACACATCACCACTTTTAATAGCAAATTAATAAAATGAGCTGTTATTAGCATAAAATATGGCTTGCAGTTGTGATTGGGATTACAGTCCCTAGGTGGCCAGGTCAACACCTAGCTTAATCCTCATTTTAAATTGGCTAAGTATGCTGTCAACTTGCAAACACTGTGGCTGAAAAGCACTCTGCTCATCACATGCACCACTACACAGGCTGTATTTCTGTCTGGTCTAAAATTTAATTGCTCCTAACTTATTTCTACTGTGCTGTGGTTTATTTGATTATTTTTGTACATTTTGTCCTTTCATGTTATCCAAATGTTGTAGCTTGGGGACATTTAAGCAATCATGAATCACCAAGATGACTGCAGGGAAAAAGTCCCAAATTCAGAGAAAGCCCTGTATCAAACAAGCTGCTATCACTGAGCAGTAGCGATATTTGCTCAGATATGATTTTTAGTTTGGTTTTAAACCTGCGTTTGTCTTGATAATATTTGAGTATATTTTTTTGAGTGTGTGTATGTGTGTGTGTGTGTGTGTGTATATATATATATATATATATATATATATATATATATATATATATATATATATATATATATAATCTAAATGTCCCTCTTATGTCCTGATTGGTGGAACCTTGAGTATTTGTATTATATTTTGAGTTCTTGTGTCAGGTTTTGGTGTGTTTTCATAGTTGTGTGTCTTGATGGATGTCATACTTATGCTGCAGACCAAATCTACCTATGGGTACAAATAAAGTAACTGAACCTGTATCTGCATTGCAAAGCATTTCAGGACTTGGATTAAACACATTCCACAATTACCAAGCACATTCTGCATGTGAGCCCAGAAGCAGCTTAGTGGCTGCAAGCATGACATCACCTTGTGGAGTAATGCTGATTCACACAAATTCTATAGCAATTGTCTTACTCCACAAATCACTAAATCTTTACAAATGTCACCCAGTGCAGTGTGCCAAATGGCTTTCCCCTTCACATTAGTCTAACTGCGGACAGAGAGAAATGTTACCTTCATCAGACACTGATCAGTGAGTTCCACAACATTGCCCCCCAATGTATCTGTGTATGTATATATGGGACCTTTTTCATAAATTGGAAATTTTCCATCCCTGAATTTTCATATGACTAATGGCATATTGTTTTCTGACTTACAAAGACGGATATCGCACGAGCAACGCCACTGCATTAATAGGTGACCGAGACGTGGTTTATTAATAAACTAACCCTCACATTTTTCTTCTTGCATGTGATAGGTTGCTGTTGGTTTTATCATGGGATTTGCTGCTTGAACTGGCAAATAGCAAGTGCTGTTATTGCTTCAGACTGCTATATAATTGATTGAGATCCAGGCCCTGTCGTTTCTGGATGGCAGTAGACATGAGCTGTGTGCAGGATAATACTGCTGGCTTTGACCCGTGGCCCTGGCAAGTCGGAGCTCACCTATAAAAATTTCCATGGATGATTAATACAGGAACCATGTCGGCTTATTAGGGCTCAATTCAGCAGCCAGTGGAGGGGTGTAAGCATGCATGTTAAGAGCTATCCAAAATGGGACAGCCTGGAATAGCTGGTGAAGTCTGGGGTAACAGTGACTTGGAAATGACTTATGCATACACAGACACACGCAAACACATAGAGCCAATCTGAATCTGGTCCACGCTCCCATACCATTTCGCTGAGCACTGAAATGCTTGAATGAAGATGGATAGGATTTCCTGGAATGTAATCCGGAGGAGGCTGCTGGTCATTGCCGGACCTCATCTTGGTTTCCATGTAGGCTGTCACTTACTCACCCAGCCAGCTAGTGGTGGGTCTAAATGTGATGGGCTTTACGTTCCCTTGATTCCCCTACAAAGGGTTATAACCAGGGATACTGAATATGAGCCAGATGTTCACGGTCATGCCAGTTTGGAGATGTCCAAAGTCAAGGTCTCGGTCACATTGACCCTCCGCCTGTCCCTTCTCCAACTCAACTGATCAATATGACATGCACAGCCCAATCAAAGTGAAATACTCAGGGCACGCCTCCTAATAACATATTTGCAGCCATAAATGTAAAGATTAACGATAACAAATGACCAAGCCAGCTTTATGTATGCCCTGACACTCTCTCAATGCATGAAATTTCAGGCTAGCTGCTGCTTGTCTTCAGGTTCATTACCTCCACATGGAGGCATGGGGGGTTTCAATCATACCACCCCAAATTATAACCCCCATCCAGCACCAAAACAGACTCTCTCTCACACACACACACACACAAATGCACCACCTCCTCCTCTTATAATGAAAACATAGGTTAGGCACACATTAATCAATGCAGACACCAAGTTCTATGAAATCTAAATGGGGTAAACATCCCCTGAGCATTCATTACCATTTTGTGTCAGGCTACAGAAATAAGATAAAAAATAGAAGAGAAATACATTAGTACATTGATTTTAATACTGTTATTTTTTTTATAGGTGTCAGCCTGTATAAGAAATGTGTTGTACGCAAAACCTTGTGATCCCATGCATTATAAAAAATACTCCTGACTTTAGAGTTACCCTTACAAGAACATATAGTAGTGAAATAGGCCATTTAGTTTAAGTCCATAAATGCAAATTGTGACAAAGCGCTGATATAATGTGAATGTAGGTTACAGCTGGATCGTAAATATTGACACAGTAAAGTGTAATACGTGTTGAAATGGAACCTTGTAAAAGCAGGGGTTGTGACCCTGATTGTTAAGGGAAAATAAGACTACAAAAGTGCAAATTCCGCCCCATAATAAACATTACAGCCGATCCCCTTTTATATTCTAGAATGTGTTACTGTTTTTGAAGAATCACCCATTTTAAGACTTGGTTATGTTGTTTTAGATATCGAGAAATAGAAATATTAGTGTTTTTTGTCCATTTCTCACCATACCTCTATATTAATATAGAGGTAGTGTCTCTTTTAAAGAGATTCCCTACTTTCGACTGTTGCTGTAGGGCAGTGGTAAGTCTTAGCACGTCATGCAGATATTAGAAATGCAATAGTCTCAGCATAGGGCTGACCCGAGGGGGTGGGGGGGAAAGGAGATAGGAAGATAACGGGGAGGGATTGACATGCAGGGGCTCTCAGTGCTATTGCCCTACAACTGAAGAGCCCTTAACCAAATGAGAAGGCTGGTCTGGATGCCTTTCACAGGCCTCTGTGGGCCTCAGCAGGCCAGGAGCTGGATGAAAGCATGCTATGATGTATCCACAGGCTCAGAGGGTTCAGAACATCTGGGGTCTAAAACAAGATCCCATCCTGACCCTGACTCATCTTGTCTTAAAGGAGAAACAAAAAAAAACAAAGTATTGCAGGTTCAAAAGGGGTGTGTGTGTGTGTGTGTGTGTGTGTGTGTGTGTGTGTGTGTGTGTGTGTCAGACCAATTCTGCACTGAACTATACACCGTAGAAAAGGATTAACATCAGGAGAACACATGTAGCATGTATGTGAAACCTGTCAGTTGTTGCAGATCTTAATGTCGCCTTGAATTAAATGCAAAGCTTCTATTTTCCTGCAGCTTGTTGACATTGTCAGTGATATGGCCACATCTCAGAAGAGAGATTCAGACCAATAAAATAACACCACCCCAGACACAGATAAAGTGGTTATCACTGCTGCCTGCAGCCATGATGAGCCTACGTGAGAGACTGTACCAGTTGCCCTTTACTGTGGTGCAAATTACATGCAGAAGTGGCATGTCAGACATGTGTGACTGTTGGCCTATGAATACATAGGCAGTAATCAACATTGTTTAAAATGCTCATTTGCATATGCATGCATCATTAATTATATGCAAATGAGCCAGTGGGGACTGCACTAGTGTGACTCTCCTTGTAACCCAATAGTATAGCTGTCAGAGGAAGGTTACAAAGGGAGGCAAAGTCATTAGTTTGTAGCAGTCCTTCCATATAGATTCAGTCTTCCTCTTGATGATTAATGAAGAAGATGAGCAAAAGTAACTTTTCAGTGATGTATTCTCTTTTGCATACTTTTGTGTGTCTTAATGGTCCACATGCAATGATACACACAACAAGGAGCCTCTGGAGAATTAACAATAACAGGCTGTCTGTGAGCATTTGTGCCATAAATGCATCCCTCCATTATGGAAGACCTGAGTTCAATCCATGGTAATGTTTCTATTATTTCAATTATGCATGCACTACTTAAGAAGCATCATTTATAAGTGATTATTTATTTTCCTTGCGTGATCCAGAGTGAAAGTCTTGAGTTGACCTGATTTGCTTTAGACTGTGATTTAAAAGCAACACATACTGTATAGTGGACGTAGCGTCTTCAGTTTTCTATCACATTTTGTTGTAGTCACGATCATGAAAGAGGCTGTGGAAGCAATGTGGATTGAAATGCCACAGAGACATTGTAATACTTTCAATAAGAAATCTGTCCTTTGACAGAAACAAAACAAAAGTATAAAAACCTCCTATATGTTACACATGCACTCGATTCAAGTCAAGGCCAAAATGTTCTCATACTTACTTTATCAGGGTTGTAAACGATGATACTCTCCATGAACTTGATATGCATAATGCAGGAGAGATGTTCTAATAACAAAAATACAGCATCAATAATGTATATTGTGAGAATGGACTCACACAAACTGCTCTCACACCTACTACTTCACTTATTCCACTGTCTCCTTTCTGCTCTGTAATGAATTAGTCTGGCAGGAGGAAAAAAGGTGGCCTCAGCAAATATAAATGAGAATGACACCTTCTGGAGTTTGAGAAGTTGAAGAGGCATCTAATAACGCCTCTCCCCTCCCTCCGCCATGTATCCCTTAGCTGATGCGATGCTTCCGGAGGGGCCTAAGAAGACACACGATGACAGCCATGCTCAGAGGAAGATGGTAACAAGATGTGATGCATAACACATGAGAGAGGCTGGGGTGTCATTACAGAGGGATGAGCAGGCTTCATCAAGCACATCACAAATACATTTTAGATGACACCTTCACTTGTGATGCGCTTACTTCAGAGAAAATAACATTTATTACCATGTTATGTTTATTGGAAATATGCAGATGTATATAGACAGCTGCAGAGCACCCAGGGTGTAGATGAATTGCTGAATTCCCATTTGTTTTACATAAACTTTTTCTATTACTTCAAAATACTTTTTCTTTGTTTTGTTTTTTTTCCCCCGCTGAATATTGGATATTAGTATTCCGATCCTGATAGACCGTCCTTTTTCACTGCTGTGCTCAGAATAAATTTGATATGCCTGAGTGCTTGCAGTAGACTTTGTTTTGCTTCCAAAAAGCGGTTGTTATAGACTCAATAAACATCCAATACGCACATTCACGTTTTTTTTTTCCAATGAGAGAGCATCCCAAAAACTGTCATTAGTGCTTTGGAAAAGAGCCTATGAAAACTTATGCAAATTAACCATTTAGTAGGATGCTCCTCCCGGTGACATAAGGCTGTGGCCAAAACATTAAATCCTTGCAAAGTCAATGTGAATCATATGTTTGCAATTTTGAAGCTGAGTTTTTTCTTGTTTTTAAATTCCTGGCAGACTCCATTTGTAAAGGTTTCTCTGGGCATTTGAAGTATTGGTTAGTTACATTAGGGTTAGCCATAAAATATGTGGCTAATTATTTGACAAAATGTGCTTGGTAAACCATCTACTACATTTAAATAATACCAGGGAATTACATCTGAAACAATATTTGGACATGTCTGTATTTGTCCAGCCTAATGTCTAGAATTCTGTTGTTTATTATCCAGATGGAAGTTTACTCAAACCTTACTTCCCACAAAAGAAGTAACTATTTCAGAATTCCATAGACCTGAACATCTACAATTTCTTAGGCATTGCTTGAGAATAGTCTATTTTTGTATTTCCTGTATTCTAGCTCTAGTATTCCCTTGCTGCAATCTCCAGGCTTCCTAGTAGTCTACAGCGATGATGCAGGGAAACGACAAAAATCTGCTGAGCTATTAAAAGTTTTTATATAAAGTGAGAGAAGGGGGGGCAATACTGGTTTCTTCTGCTTGCTGTTAGCTAATAAAAATGCTTACATACAATGAGAGAAATACACAAGAGCAATCAATATTTTATGTAACAGCTCAGACTGGGCCTGCAGTGGTGAAGGGGGAGAAGCCAGGGAAGAGATGAAAAATAGATTGCATTAATCCTGCGCAGTGATTTACAACAATTATGCCATCCCTCTGATAGACAGAGAGAGGGAAAGAGGGAGAGAGAGGAGGATTAAATAATGTCGGGCTTCTACATCTGTTATGTGATCATAAGTAAGAAAGCGCCACCTACTAGATCCTTAAACTATGGAGGAAAAAGAAAATTAGGAGGGCTCCAGAGAGAGGAGAGAGAATGAGAAAGTGCCACCTAATGCAAATTCAGCCCTGCCTCAGCCACTACTCAAGCCCCTTCCCCTGTCCCAACCCTGAAGCTCTGTGGTGCTCCACCACATTCTGCACCATGTCACCATCCACATTCTCCTTCTCTGCTCAATGTTCCATGACAACAAGGTGAGACGGACAGCAGAGGTTAGGCTGAACAGCTGCTTCCTGGGTTGGAAATTCCAGGCATTGAGGGCCATCTGTCTATATGTTCACTGATGTATATGGGAGCCATCTATCAGGCTGCTAGCCCTGCAGCTGCTGTGGCCGTCACAGCCCAGTCTGCTATCCGCCCGCCCGCCTGCCTGCTTGCTTGCTTGCCTGCCTGCTTGCTTGGCTGGCTGGCTTCTCCCAGCCTCAACCCCAATACAATGAGAGCTCCTTCTTCACTTTGTGTCACACAGAATGGGCTGATTTGATTAAGTCCTGGTCTCTCATTATGTTAGGTAGGGGTGTAGAATTTCAATGATAATCCATAATGCATGACCGGGGGTTTTGTTGCCATGGTGACATAAATTCAAGGTTACCAGCTCAGACGCATAATTGGGTGCGCATTGAGCGCTGAAGAGGTGCTGTTAAAATTCCCCTCATGAAAGTGGAGCATCAATCATGCTGTCGCAGATTGCAAAGTACTCATAATCAGATGAAATGCTTGGCGGGGAGAAAACGTCACAACAGGACAGGGCTTCCTGCTCTTTGAAAACTAATCTTAACATTTGAGAATGAACTGTGAGACAACTTAACATATTTTTGTTTTTGTTTTCAATCATAAAAGCTTCCTCTTTGGATTTTTCAGGCTTTTTTGTTACAGTAAGTTGGTCTCAGTTGATTTGGCCCTTATCTTGCTCTCCCAGGCCAGAATATACCCTCAGTCTGTACAGCTTCCCCCAAATGATGGAAATCAATTCTCACAAAAGATCAGGACCTCTATGACAAGCAGAGCCTCCAGCTCAAGGCTCATCAGACCCATTTGAACAGCAGACAAAAGCAAAAGATTTCTGCCCCTTGTGCCTTCTCCTGAAATCCCATTGAAAATCTGCTCATGCCTTCTCCAATCTGCACCACATTTCTTTTATTGATGCTCTTCTTTTTGGGGAAGGGGATCGACTCGCTCGGAGGCGTGTGCGGGACGGGAATGGTGTTGGTCCCCTTGATAAAACCTTCTCTTTTTTTCCTCTCCCTCCTCCCCTTTTACTTCTACTTCTAGCATTACTAACAAGAAAATATCAAAGAACTGATGAGCAGCTTGAAGCTACTTGTTAGTTGAGAAAAAATGTTTTTTTTCTTTTTGTAACCAGTAAAAAGATTGTCGGGAATAGAAGTAAAAGCATGAAGTTTTTGTAGGGTCAGGTTGTTGTAAAATTCAGCGTGCACTAACCATGGCTGCCTTACCATGTCTGTCAGATGGCAGGTCATACCATTTCAATCACATGCGCTCTATCCTGAAGTACCCCCTGTCCATCAGTACAGCACCACTATAATTCTCCTATGGTTAATAACCATAAATCAAATGAGATTCATAAACCATTAAGATGGTGCTTATTATCTCTTACACTAGGTAGTTCAGATATTCATAGCCTGGAGGTATGCGCATTCAAACCAATAATCTGTTCCATTAATGCAATATTTCATTCTTTTTATCACATGAAGAATGCTTTGTGTCATAATTTACCTGAACATTCCTCATCACAAGAGTCATACACTCGACCAAATTCATTTCTTACTGCTTGTACACCCCACCGCCATACACTACCTCAACCCTTTTCCGAAGCCACTTTGCCTCATTGATAGGCAGAGTTACAAGGTCAGACATCAGTTGCAGAATCCAGTTCACAGGATACGGCCTGAATCATCCTTTTTGGAGTTGGAAAGTGCCGTGCCTATCTTTAGGACAGGTGCATGAAAAATTGATGCGGTTTACTTTAACTCAAGTGAAAGTCTACTCTTTTCAAAAGGAGACAACAAACACATAAGGGAGTTTCAGCAGTGCTCAAGCATCAAATTAAGGCCCTACAAGAAGACATCCGTGTATGCCAGTCATGGCTCACCTTCAAAGGCCCGTGTTCAACTACAGAAGCCATTTTGTTTGAGAGTACAAAGGAAAACAGGTTATTAAGAGGAAGGCTTTAAAAAATGGAGAGACAGACATTCCTTTTCAAGTCCAATTTCCCCCCGCTACTGTATTTGCCACCTATCATTCAGATGAG
The DNA here is from genome assembly GCA_023631565.1 of Gymnocephalus cernua. Taxonomy (NCBI): domain Eukaryota; kingdom Metazoa; phylum Chordata; class Actinopteri; order Perciformes; family Percidae; genus Gymnocephalus; species Gymnocephalus cernua. Next base: position 12,359,477 of record CM042444.1, on the reverse strand, counting down.
TGTGTTGCTTTAAAGCGACTCAACAGGGTTCCTGCTGAAGATCTGAATCAAGTTTTTAATGAGCTCCATCATTCTCGCGCTGCTGTCACAGGTGTGGATCTGCTGATGCCGAAGCTCTGTGGGACTTAACACAGGACCTTACCAAGTCAATTAAGGAGTATAAGCTATTCACACAAAACGAGCACCATAACTATGCACCGTGTAGCTGTGTTTTCCCTGTCACTCTCTTCTCTATTGAAATCAGCGGCTTGCAGATGACAACACCAAGGCCTGTCACCCAAGGAAATGCACTCAAGTTTTAATCAGACGGATATACCTTTCATATCTTTACTAGTCAGTGCCATGAACTTAAAGGCATGATTCACATGATTTCCAGCTGTTCTACGGCCCTTGCTTCACATCTCCCTGTTGATTCCCAACTAAATAACTAAATAAGAGTACAGTGCAACTGCCAAACTTTATCAAAACTTTGAATTTAATCAGGGATTAACCTTTTGTATGCATCTGTTTATGCGAGTTCGGTAGTAGCGCACGCTATGCTTCCACATTTTGCGTAGTATTTATCAAACCTGACACCCATCAGGCAATCAGCGCCTTTCTCCGCCCACTATACCGTAAATTGCGCTGTAGCAAAGCGGTACTGGTGCTATGATATGGCTGAGTGAAGTCTGCGAAATTCCCACTGCTGATGCTACGCTATGTTTGGAGTGATCCTCATGCCAATATTTGTAATGTAGCGAGGAGCTTAACAACTGCTGGGATGGAATGTGAACGCGGAGATTCAATGTCATCTTTGATTTCTTCCAGTAACTCTAATATTGCATGGCTGTTTAATCTGTAACGCTTAATGATTTTATGTTCACTCCACTGACAAAGTGTGATCCTTGTGTTAAAAATATTTTCAGCCTGGCCTATGTCTTCGTCTTGCTCGGATTACTGCTGCCATTTCACAAGCGGCATATAGGCCTACGAGGAAACCTGATTGCGGCTGGTTTAGACCTGCTTTTAAGAGGTGGAGAATTTCCCCCGCAGAATAGAGGCACGCTCTTACTGGCAGTCTTTGTAAATGCCACGGAATATATAATTAGGCCTACTTTACGCGTATCCTCCCACCTTTTTGGGTGGAACTCCCACTTTCCCCATGACCCTCCCACAAACGCATATTGAAAGCGCAACTTGTCTCTTCTCGCTCATGTGGCAGGCAATCTGCGATTTTACCCAAGTGCGCCCTGTTTATAAATAGCCTGCATCGGTTACGTCCATCTTTGCGACCAATTAGGCTTGATAAATCTAGCCCTCTGAGTCTAACCCTGAACTCTGAGTTGATTTACCCTGAGATGGGAAAGAGATGAGTTTTTGATTCCAGAACAGCTGATTTCAGTTGGTTCAATCAACTCAGAGTAGGTTCACTCAGTTAAGCACATGCACCTGCATTATAAAAAGGCAGCATGATACTACGATTCACCATGGTAACAACCACAAACAAACTGGTCGGCGGAAATACTCATGTGCACATACAGCGAGTTTGAACATGTACAATGTTTTGTTAAAAAAGCAACACAGCGGCTGCTGCAAAAAAAAGAATTTCTGTGGGAGAAAATTGCTGCTGGAGTAAATGCGTAAGTTCCAATATAGTGTATTAATATCATATTTAAGTATAATATTAGATTTAGGTGCAATCCTGCGGGCAAAAAAGTCCTAGGCCTACTACTCCCATTTTGAGGCTGCAGCACCATCATTGACAGTCACGCTCTTCTGACGGCGCTTTGCTACACAGCGGCTTTACTAATATTCTAAAAACTGCCGTTTTCAGAAAAACGTAATGCGACACAAAGAATCTGTCGGGATGTAAGAGCATGTCCACGATGGGTGACGTTAGTGATATGAGGACGGATAATGTTACATAACTGATAGACTGGGAAGAAAACCGATACCGCTCAAATAGGTAGTTATCTGGAAATGAAAATGCATCTACAGTATAGTCGGGGCCTCAATATAATAATTATAATTTATACTCTTTATTGATCCCCAAAGGGGAAATTACAATTTACACTATGTTATTACACACAGGCCTGAAACACACACACACACACACACACTCAGGTCCTTTACATGCATTAATGGAGAGATGTCAGAGTGAATGGGCTGCGACTGCAGAACAGGTGTCCTGAGCAGTTTGGGGGGCTCTGGTGTCTTACTCAAGAGCACCTTGCCCAGGAGGTGAACTGGCACCTCTCTAGCTACCAGTCCACCTCCATCTTCGGTCCGAACGGGGACTTTAACCAGCAACCCTCTGGTTCCCAACCCAACTCCCTAACGACTGAGCTACTACTTTTTTCATGTAGATAACAACCTGCGCTAAAATGCGCCTGATACAGACTGAATGAATGAGGAAATGAAAGAGCGCTGTGTCAGAGGGAGGAGACTGAGAGAAAGTCGAGGTTTATTGAAGAAAACCTGCTCCCGACCAGGTTAGGTTCACAGGCTCAGTTACCATAGTAACTGACTCTGAGGTTAAGTTACCTCTCTTTCTGAAACGGGCTGGAGTTACGCCTCTCTCTCAGGTTTAATTAACCTCTCTTTCTGAACCGGAAAACCCAGTTTCCCTCATCTCAGGGTTAACAAACTCAGAGTTTTCACTAAACCTGCTTTCTGAAATGGACCCCAGGGATCGTGTGTGTGTGTGTGTGTGTGTGTGTGTGTGTGTGTGTGTGTGAGATGGAGAGAGAGAGAGGGTGTGTGAGAGAGAAGAAGGAAGCCTGTAATTCCCTGTCCTCCACATGAACCCTTGATACTGTCCCATATGTTAGATTCACCCATTTCACTTGTCAAAGGACTAATGTGTGGCTTGTATGGAGAACAAACATGTGCTCCGAATGTGTGTAAGCAAAGCTACGAAGTGACCTGACCCCTGCGTGTATTTATGTGCATGTGCCGTACCATGTTTTATTCTGAATATAAGCAATATGTAACTCGACTGACAACGGTTAGCGGATTCAAGGCTACCCACGCAGAAACAAAATGAAACCAATAGGAGTGCAGTTGCAGAATTAGAAGCAAAGGAGGAAGGACACAGAAATGGGGAAATGGTAAGGGAAGGCAGAGAACAGAAGGAATGCATTGGTCAAGCACACAGTGTCAACAAAGCGGTGTAAAGACTTGTCACTCTTGGTCACTGCGCTCACTGCTCGGCGACTGGAGAGGAATGCACTGGTCATTCATGCCCCCAGAATAGGCAGTGCTCCTTTGCCCCTTCCTCCCTGTGCACAACCATTGTATCAGCAAGAACATTGTTCAGGAAATTCCTTTGTCCCTTTAGATTTTTGGAGGTCCCTTTTCAGGACATCCACCGAGACCCCCTGTGCAGTCAGGCCATAGCTGCTCCACAAACAGCTGTCTGGGATCAAGCTGAAGTCACTCTAAGCTGGCTCCCATTTGAGCCAATGCATTACAGATGTTTATCCTTCAGAATTAGACTGCTAGCTGGCTAGCTGTAGGGAGGATGATAATGCAGGCTTCTATTTGGCCGACATGGTTCAGTTATGTATTTCTGTATTGGGGTCTAAAACCAAGCTGACCCCTAGTAAAGATTTCTCTGTTCAGCCCCTTTCCAATGTGATTTAATTCAGCCCCAGCTTAGGGGCCTTAATAAGCCCTTCCCAATGCTCCACCAAGCAGATCTCCAATGCACCAACTGTGGCCTCCCCCCATTGTAATGTTTACAAGGTCAAGATTGCAGGGTCAGTGTTTCTGGCTTAGTTAAATTGGCATGCTCTTTTTTTGGTAATGGATTACCGACTTGGTGAAGACTTGATGCTTAGTGTCACTTTTATCAAGGACAGGAGAATAATATGGGGACAAGCTAAGGATTTAGGGCCAAATGCAGACAATTGAAGCATCTCAATAGATATCGAACACACTGTGGTGGGGATTTGCATAACCTGGTCGGAGGCAGATAGGATAGAAAACACTCTCTTGGACCTGACAGTCTGAAGGATCATTTGAGTGATTTATGCAGGAAATTGTATTTGCAAAGCAAGAGAGATAATTTAATAAAGCAAGGCCTGGCCTAGTCCTCAAGAACAGGGGGGCTCTTTGCTGAAAAATGATACAGCCTCCTGTCTGAGGGGATGGCAGATAACGAAGGCCAATATTTACTGTGGATTTGTGCTCCTTCTATTTCCTGTCTTAGTCGTACTATTATCTTGCCTAGTTTCCTGAAATGAGCAAACATATTATATGCATACATATAAATGTTTAATGTATGCAAATGCGACCTGTTTCATTTCCTTTATGCAAATGGTGTATCATTATTATTAGCAAAAATGACGAGAATATCAGTGAATCACAAGGCAGCCTTAACTACAGTGGTGAATAATCACGCTATTACAGAGAGGAAAGAAAGCACCAAGAATCCAGATAAGTTCATGTACATCAGGCTCATAACATCAATCCTTGACAGATAATTAGGTCCTTATTTAAAACGTTTCTTTTTAAAACAGGGTGGCGAGGGACATGTCGTGCAAACACATCCCAGTAACAAGACAACAGTCACATCATGGGATATGAGTTGAATTGTCTTAAGGGTGCTGACCTCTGCTCATATTGCAGCATAAAAACAAATGAAATGGACAAAGTCTGTACTGGGCTCCTCTAAGTGGAGCACTTTGAGACTTTGCCTTTATTAACAAGTGTAAAGAGTCATATAATTAGATGTCCTCAGTCCAATAACTGATATATTTTCACTAAGTACACTGCCTTACCTCATTAGTGTTCGTCTGAGCTGGAACCTTGTCCCTGCATCAAGTCACCAAATGCGTCTTTGCATGCATCTGTACGTATAGGGACTTTTTCTGATATAGTAAGTATGGAGAGACAGTTGGCCCCAGTTAATGTTGCATGTCAGCAGAGTAAGGGTTTCTCTCTCTCCTTCTGCAGTAGGTCTGTTAATGTTTGGAGTCAGGAGGCCCAGGGGGCTCTAAATCCCTCGGACACAAAGAGCCTCTGTGTGCTGGCGGGGTCACATCTGCCCAATGACTCTGCATATAGGGAACTCTCTATGGGCCATCAGAGGGGCCTGGTGCAACTGCCCCACATCCATAATACTACTCTGTGCTCTACGATGGCCAGTGGGCTTGATAGAGCTTGACATTTAACCACACGCACATTAAACTCTCTGTCACGTCATCCCATTCTCCTTAACATGCTAGAAGAAATGTAACATCATAAAACAAAACAAGCAAAGCAAGTACAAACATAAAATTTGTGTTTTGGTCCTAACGTTGCATTGATAACGACTGACAGTAAAGGATCCCGCCATTACAATGTCATTGATGGCATTAAGAGAGTGTCCGCAGACCATTATCTTAATGAAAAGAATTTCAATTCAACCCACTCTATTGGTCTTATCATTTCCTGAAAGGCACTCCACCTATTTAAACGTGACATACGGAGTCATGACAAAGGGAACGGTGCACATTTGGTTTGACATTATGCCTTTCCATAACAGATGTTTACTCAGTCGCTCACATTTGGGCCTCCTTTCTTTAATGAAGGACCTTGAAGGTGAATGGAAAGCTTTAGAAGTAATGCTTAACTCAACGTCATTTTTTTTTTTTATTAAACGCACCAAAAGGATATTTTTTTGTTTATCAAGTCTCCTTACCCAGCGCTGGAATATTAACACAGCTTTGAAGTGATTAGCATTGCTATTGACATGGTAAACAGTGATTAAAAATATATGCCTTTTAATGGGCCTCAGCCTTGCCAATCTAGTCAGCGGTGCAATAAATCATTGGGCCCGGCCAGTGGAAACCAGGGCTATCTGCTGAATCCATGGGTTGACTCGATATGAGATATCAATGAAAGCCTTTGTTGTGTCCACCGCAGCAAATTAGACACGCCAGTGTGCTCGGTTAACGTACACACTGCAGTCTTCCCTGACCTATACAGGCTGAATTTGGCACTTGGGATTTCTCATAAAGCAGAAGTTTCATTCCAGTTGGCTACACAGAGTGAATGTGGCCCAGATGATAGGGTGGCTAGAAAGGCCATCAGCTGGAATGAAAATAATCTTAAATGAGAAAGAAGTGTTGTCACACGGCTACCGAAATAATACAGTCGGAGTTCAGCACATTTAGAGGGAACTAGTCTGTATTTAATCAGCTGTAAACATTGCTCTAAAACATAAAAGAAAAAAAAAAAAACTTTCATTCTGGTTGACCTTTGACCTTGTTTGTATTCCTCAGGATAAAACTCTGAAACGGGGATGGCCAGTGGCCAGTAAAATTTACTCTGCCTGCACCATGCACACTGAGAGCAGTGGCACTCTGGGGACAAAGTGTAGAGGACCTTTTAGAAGGCGACAATGACAGGAGAGGTTGGATGGGGTCAGGGTGGTTTGATACCATCCTATTGAGGCCTTAATTGCTCATAGAGAGGCTATAGGGGCCTTCTGTGCATCCACTGTGAAAGGACTGAGCCAGGGAAGGTAATTTATGACTGGCAGGGTGAGGTTACAGGCAAAGAGTCCCCTTAAAAGAGAGGTATGCAAGCCTGGTCCTTCTCCTGAGCTCAAGTGGCTCAATAGACAGCAATTGAGCTACTTGGGAGGTGGACTTCGTTTCTTTCCCACTCCCTCATTCCTTCTGTCTCTCTCCAACTCTCTCTCTCTAACTCCGCTCGGCTGCTCCCTCCCATGTCCTAGATCAGCTCATCTGGGTGTGCTGCGGCAGGATATCAATCTTAATGAAGCTGCCAGGCCAGTGTCGTATCAACTTTAGACTACAGACCTTGATAAGAATACCAATTCTCTGTAACAATACCCAGGGTAATAACCAGGACAATAAGGTCTCACAACGGATGGAGTGTGGAGACATCTGAATTTTATGGGTGCTCTGTGTGTGTGTGTGTGTGTGTGTGTGTGTGTGTGTGTGTGTGTGTGTGTGTGTGTGTGTGTGTGTGTGTGTGTGTGTGTGTGTGTGTGTGTGTGTAAAGCATGTGTTCAAATTGAACATGAACACAGGGTGAACATATAGAGATTTTGACTTATTCAAATCATATGTCTTTTATGTCACACATGTCAGATTGACATTAAAGCACGACCACATATGAAGAGCAGAGTCATATGGTACAGCATGGCTCAAGAGACTTTTAAACATACTTCACTCAAATTTGAAGCAATTTAAACTTTGTTGCATAAGCTAAGGGTCACTCAGAGAATATCCTTCAGTGCAGTAGTGCTATTAGGTTTCCCTCATGATTCAGCGTCCTAGTCATGTCTCTTCAATGAGTCAAATGTTGTGTTTACAGTATGGTTTTATCTCCACAGCCAGATAGGTCTGGAGTGGGGAACGTGGGCCCCTGCCTGCTTCTGGGTTGGAAGGCGTTGGAGGACAATGTGTGACTATAGTATATTTGTTTGTATCTGGGGGGGAGTATGGTCACATGAGGCCAAGATGAACGCTTGTGGTCTTTAATTTATTGTGGTGGGTTTATGTGGCTGTGACTATCGCACACATTAGCGCCATTACTCTGCTTTCATCTGCAGAGTTTCTTGTGGATTAAAATGAGGAGAGAGAAGAAAAGAAAAAAAAGATGCTAACCACGAACTTATTTAGGAGGGAGGAGGGGGATTTCCACTTCCTCACAAGAGCAGGCAAACGTGGTTGGACGTTTGATGTCAGCCTCAAGGAATTTGTTTGCACAAATGGTTTGCATGCTGATTGTATTGATGTAACTCAGCTTTGCTGAGTTATCTTGCATCACCTTCTTGGTATCAACATTGTTGGAATTCTGAAAAAAGTAGGTGCTAAATCTGGTAGTGAGCATGATTCCCATATCCATTTACATTACCATCCAGAGATGTGTCTGCAAATAATCCACATTACATTTGAGGTGAACACGAAGAAACTCCTCTTGGTTTATTGTGGATAGATTAAAAAAAGATAAATCCTACAGAGAGCAGACAGAGAAGGGTCAACCAGGAGGTTTAACAGACCAAGAAATGTGATGATGCCTCTTGATTCATCCCGTAGATAAGAGCTATGGAACCAGCAGATTTAGCTTTGTTGTTACAGGTGGGGTTTTGAATGGCAGGCCCATTCTCTCCTGTAAAGGCTTTTCTGTTAAAGCTCAAAAGAGCTAATTAAAAAAACTATGGAGCAGGCTGCAGGGTGCTTCTCATTACAGTCACATACTACAGTATAGGCCCTAACCTGGATTTCTACAGGTTAAACATAATGCTGGTAACAAATCACACTCATGGCTCTTCTTCCTCATCTGTTTGACACTGATAAAGAAACAATAAACACAGCCATTCGATGCGGTTACAGAAGCAATTCACACATTTATATGATCAATTGGAAGATGAGTAACATAGGGAGAGCATTTTATCCCGCGCATCCTGAATCTGTGATATCAGCTGATGCAGTCCACGGTGCAGACAGCCTGGCTCAGCTGGACATATGAGATATTTATAGATTCAGATTCCCTGTGGATTGGTTGTCTGGTGGGTTGGTCTTTATTGATCCGATTTTCAGGAAACAAACGTACCACAGGTCAGACATCCACGCACACCTTGGGAATGTGGGAATATTGTATACAGGTAGGGCGATTGGCAAAGGGGATAAAGCGGCAGCACATGGGTACAGTATATTTGATTTAGATTCAGTATGCGATGCTCCGGGGGCTGGAGGGCTGACATTCAAATTAGGGTTTGGAAGCAGAGATTTAATACCAGATAAATTATAGCTCTCTGAGCAGCTGAATGTCCTGCACATGGCTCTTCTCGTTTCCTTTTTGTTCCCACTGATGTCTGGGGGCCCATCTTTCACTGTGGGTGTAAGGTGGCACTATGTTGCATTTTAACTTCACTTGTTTTTAGGCAGCAGACCCCATCACTGTCAATGCCCCAAATAATAATGTTTTATTGGTGCACACAGCACAGCTTGCTGATGCTACTCAGCCATTAGGATGAGGTAGAGACAGAGAAAGAGAGAAAGAGAAAGAAAGGCCTCAGTGCCCCCGCTGCTATAATTTAGGGCACTCTTATCCATGCCATCAGCTCAGATTGTAATTCAAGAAGCAACAGTGTGGAGGGCCTAGTCCTTTTTTATGCACAGCCATTATTGGGGCGGTGAGATACAGTAGTGGCTTTTAGCACAGGAGAGGCCAGACATAGATGGGTCGTCCAAGTGTTTTACAATTGAATGTGCTAAACCGCTGCCACCATGCAGCCACACAGGCAGCCAAGGATGGGCCCTGATTCAGGTCTTTCTCTCCCCCTCCTGCTGTCCTCTGCTCTGGGCCTCAGTGATGGGCAGAGAGGGCCGGGCTGTTATCCCCTCTGGTAATTACCACCATTAAAGCTAATCCTGGTCCAATTCAGGCTGCTTTTGTTTTGAGCTTTATCTCTTCAGTGCTGGAGAGTTTCTCCTTTCAGAGAAGCACACAAAGACACAGTTTTTAGAGTTGGTAATTATCTGTTTTATCCCCTCTGCTGGGAATAGGATGAAAAATACTTGAGATGGACAGAAGCATATCTGCTCTCTCTTTCCCCTCACGCTGCCTCTATCCATCTTCTCCTACCTCCATCTAATCTCGCAATCTCTCACCTCTTTCTCTTTCGCCCCTTTTTTTCATCTAGGATGACAAAAAATATAATTATTCAATTCTGCGCTGGATGTTATTGAGAGATTAACGAGATTGAGCATGAATTTATCAATCTCTGTGACAACACTGCGATAAATGTAATTATATTCGGTACTTATTAGCACGATGGTAATGCTGGCCCCTAATTTTCCACTGTAATTGCGGCTCTATTTTTACGAGGTGCTAACTGCTATTAATCACATTGATGATTCAGTAAATGTAGCGCAAAGATTCCATTCAATTCCATTTCCTATCTCTCAGCAGATCTGTCTCTTATCAAAGAAATAAAAGATCATTGTTACATAAAAGAGAAGAGAGAGAGAAAGAGAGATCTCTTTCCATGCAGAACCTGCTATAATGGATTTTTTTCATCCTATCCCCAAATCAAACTCGCTGTCATAATTTTCAATTTGCCAGTTTTCACTGCCACCATTTTTTCCTTTTTTATTTTATGAGCTGGCAAATTGTCAACTGTCAAAGTTAAAGTGGCATCCTAGGTAGAAGTAGACTGTTTGTGTGTGTGTGTGTGTGTGTGTGTGTGTGTGTGTGTGTGTGTGTCTGAGATGGAAGGGTTGTTACAATAATCAGTGTGAATATTGTGATACCATGTATTGTGCACTGTGTTAATGCCGGTAACAGTATTCTACCCATCACATACTAGTTGGCTAAGACGGACACACACCCACACACCCACACACACACACACACACACTGGTCTTCTACCACTATATGAGAGGAATGGCTGCCTGTGCACATCTTTAATAAGCACCATCTGACTAGAATTAACAACAGAGTTGGTGTGATAGGCAGCATGAATCCAAATGCCCTTGTTATATCCAGCAGCACACTCCACCAGCTTTCCTCCAGCATGTCATCACTTTGTATCCGTTGCCCACTCACAGCTCGTCCTCACTCCAGATGGCGCATCACTTCCTGGTCCCGGGCCTGCTGTGCTGGGACCTTCTCTGATTGGCCAGCCCACCTGCTCCCTCACTGCCCGAGAGATGATTGACAAGTGCTTTCCCCAAACAGAGGCCCTGCTGCCGCTGACATTCTGTTGTTGAGTGACAGCCCCCATGGTGTTGGGCTCCCTGCAGATGATTCTGGGCATGACATCATTAGTTTCTCTCTATCAAACAGCTGTTCCTGATTCCTGGTGTTCATAAAATTGGGTGTCTGATTCTACAGAGAGTAAATAACATAAATTAGGCTTTGCATGTGGCGCACAGATAGATGAATGCATTGCATGTTTGTTGAAGTGGTAAATCAAGGCTCAGTTTCAATACATAACTTTATTCATTTGAAACAAATTACAAGGATGAAGCAACAAATGTATATTTATATCTATTGTACTTGTGCAACAGGCAACATGGGAAACCCTCTAAATGATGCTGTAGTCAAAAACTAGACTGAATGAGCACTAAAACAAATGCGTTAAATGTTTTAATATTTTTTTCCACCTTCTTAGGATTAAGTTGTTTTTTCAACCATTTCATGTAATTTAAGTATTAATTATTATTATTATTATTATTAATTTTATTTTATTATTATCACAAATTACCATTGTGTTGAGTCAACAGTCTCAGCAGGCCATTTATTGCAGAGCTATTAAAATGTGTTACATTGCATTACGTTGTACATGGGTTTCTATTTTCCTGGTCACTGTGTGTGTAGCTCAAAGCTTCTGTTAGGTTGTTCTTTCCCCCGTAGAGAAGGAATAAGGAAATGCCACCTGTGCTGACAGCATCGGCTGACAAGGCTGAGTGACGGGAAGAGGGCTAAGTAGTCAGATCATTGGAGGCAGTGGCAGCATAGACCTCATGCCTTGGCCAGATGGTAAGCTTCAGGTGTGTGTGTATGTGTGTGGGTGTATGGCTCAGGGATCTCTGGAAAGGAAGGGAAGCAGACATCAGTGTCTGTGTATCTCAAAGGAGCAGTCTACACAGGTAGCTAATGGATACGCTGCCTCAGACACCCGGGGGCATCCTCGGGCAATGCACTGGCACGGCGCCAGCAGGAATCAAACTTGTCATCATTCAGGCCACAGGCGTAGGTAGGCATAAGGGGAGTGTTTAGTTTTTTTATCTTATTTTTTTTAATTATTTTGTAGGAGGCAGGGATGCCATGGATACTGTCCCTTACTTAGAGGGACAAAAATAGATAATAGATAAATAAATAAATCTGGGATTTTTTTTTTTTTTTTTAGCCATCATCCACTTCAGGCAAACCCTAGACTAGCCCGGAAAACAAAAAAATATTCCAATTTGCAGGAGCAGCCTCAAGCACTGGTGTCTGTTTTGCAAGCTAACCGAGGCCATTCCTCTAATTATTGAATCCATTTTGAGAAGATGAGACTTTGTTTGATGTTGTCACCTCATTATTGACAACGTGTTAACCACAAGGCTTTTCAAATGTTATGATGTTAGTGTATTTATTTTTCTCCACTTCTCTAAATCTGATTATAAAGTATGTTTCTTATTCTGCCGAGATTAGCCATCTGGCTGTGGGATGCAGGGAGGGAATCTCTCTGCTTGTTAGTGACTGGCTTTCACAGCTCTCCCTCTGCTGAGCAAAAAAGCTTGCTGAGTGACACCGCTGCCCACTCACACAGACAAAAATACCCCGCTAACTGGATGGCATATGTGAGACATTCACCACAGGGCACAGCTCTGCGTGTGTCTGTGTGTTTACAACAGAAAGACAGACCATGGGTGAATGAAAAAGAGAGGAAAACAGACAGAAAAGTGTCTTTTTTCCCTTTTCTGTAGACTTATACCTTGTCACTTGGGGCATGGGGGAGAGGGGGAATTAACTTACATGTTGAGGAAACTTGGTTGATGGCTTTCCTAGATAAACTGAACCCCAAGTAAAAGCCCTGGACATCTTTCCCTTAGAGGATTATGCGGGAAAGTGTGAATATTTGTCCAAACATTGTGGTGAAAGCTGTAAATAGCGAACACATGTGGGAAAGGTGGGCTGAAATATGTTGGACAAATTGGACTTTGTCAGCCGTGCCTGCTAAACTCTTCAGATGGTCTAATTGAACCTGACGTGGCTTTACTTCTGTGGCTTCCTCTCTGGCTCGGCCTCTATTTGTCTTCTCACTCATGTTATAGTCATTAGCCATGTTCGTCTCATTGTCCTGCTGTGCTGCTAAAACACACATCCACTTAATAAAGCCTTCATTGTGAGTGATACAGTAGCACCTCTATGATTGAAAATAAATTGTCTTTTTTTACTGGAAAGTGTGAAGCTCTGCTGGAAAGTGTGAAATCTCCACAAATACTGGTAGAGGTAGCTAAGCCAATTCCATACCACACTGAAGAATTCATTTGGCCGTCATCATATTTTGAGTCTTTTTACGCTTTGTTCCTGAGGCAGAGAATTTTCGTTTGTCCATGCCAATCAGAAATCAAAACACAGAGTTGCTTTTTCTCTTGAGTGTACAAAATGCTACATTTAAAGCCTGAGAATACACAAAAAGGACTCATGGAGCTGCCACATCTTCTATGAAGAGAAAATGCATTATTTAAGGTCAAAAGATACCTTCAAGTAAATCATAATGTCAACAAACTGGTGAGCCTTTCAACAGGGGGCGCCACACTGTAAATCCAGACATAAGATTCTGTACAGCACAGTAAAGTAAGGAAATGCGCACAGGAGGCAGCTGGTTTATTCACACACAACCCCCCCCCCCCCCCCCCACACACACACACACACACACACACACACACACACACACACACACACACACACACACACACACACACACACACAAGCCATTAAGTGCCCGCTAAGAGTTAAAAACAAGTCACCTCTCTGACATTTATGCAGGGCTGCTGCTTCTTTTCAGATGCACTGTGGGATATGACAATACCCGCGGCAGGAGAGGCATTGAAAGGACTTCTGGGGAGACAGGAAGCCTCCACTAGCATGGTGCACCTGGACTACCTAAACAACCAGCACAAAAAAGACCCACTTGATTGAGTGAATGTGGGAGGACAATGAGCACAATAAAATAAATGGAGTGGTGAAACAATGCCAAATGATGTCACCTGGCAGTCAACTGGACCCCTGCCACAGTACTGGCTTGGTTGGCCTGTGCTGCCTGTTACAAGTACTCTGTTACATCTTACTCTGTCCTTGTTTATGCTTCCATTTCCCCCACTACGGAGTACCATTTTCCAAATCTAGATTTTCTCTTCTTTTTTTTCTTTCCCCCTGGCTGAAAAGGCACAGTGAGTGAATAGGCTTTAATTCTTGCTGTTTGGAAGGCTTACCAATGCAATTTTTCAAAACACACTCCACAGATACTACTGGTGCCATCAAAGACCCCCAGAGGAACATTAGCATAGAGGAGTGTTTATACGTTGCATTGATAGTCCATTTACTCTGGCAAACATCAAAGAGCAGAATATCGGCTTTGTTGAATGGCATTTACTGTGGCATGAGATGTTTTGATGAAACAAGCTGAATCTCCAGGCCTCTTCTCCACTGAGAGAGAGAGAGAGCTGTAGAGAATTTATAATGGTTGCAGCTACAAAACAAAGTAAAATAGGAAGTTGATCTTGACATCCTTGGCTGATAAAGATTCACTTTCGCTCACTGGAAGAAAAATAAACTCCACATGGGAGAAAAAGCTTAAAATATCCCTTTCTTAGGACTAAGCTAATGTCATATTATGGAGATGACTTCATCTAAAAAACATAATTCACAGCCAACATTAACTAACTTATGCCAATACCATACTAACATACTAATCCTCATGCAGCTGCTAATCACTGCAGCCACATTCTCAGCATTTAGCTGTTCTGCGTCCAGGTTGGCTGATTTGATGAGTATCAGATAGCCCGGACCTAAGCTTCCTGTGTTGCCTCTCCATTTGGTTCCCATTTAACCTGTCTCACAGCCAATAAAAGACCTAGTCAATTACAACAAACTGGGAACTTCATATGCAGGAAATAGGCCAATTACATTAAACCCGGAGAGCTCTTGCAGCCAGTGAGCGAAGGGTTAAAAGAAGAAAAAAAAAAGAAGATATATGTAAAGAGGCAGGGAGTCGAGCAGGAACGGCAGCAGTTTGGGGTTTCAATCTGCCAGTTAATCTTCAAACAGCAAGCTGGCAGTGTGCTGGTCACTGATAAAGGCCCTGGTCTGTCATCACACAGCCTCACCTCCAGTCACTCAACCCTCCTGTCAGGACGTCATCTGGAATCTGAGAAACAGCTAAGGGCAAGGAGAGGGAGGCCACAGAGAGACAGCGGGTGGAGGGGGAGATCTGTGTTTGTGCCTTTGCATGCATGTGTCTGCTCAGCTCTGTGTGTGCGCGGTCGGGTTTGTGTCAATGCAAGCCCGCCTGTCTGTATATAAACGTGCTGTTTTTGCTCCCAAATGTCTGTGGCGTGACCCCTGTCCGAGACCCCGCTCCCTCCCCCTTTGCTGCTGGCATGCACACACTCACACACACAGCTCCGGTCCGAGTTGTAAAATCAAACGCTGATTGTGTGATCATGGGTAATTGTGTGAGGAGAGCCCATAAAGTCTAAAAAGAGGGTGTATTAGTGTTTTGTGGCTGTGTTTTATGGGAAAGTACGCTTTAACGTCTGGGGATGGCTGTGCTGAAAGGTGAGAAGGGGAGGTATCAAAGAGCTGACTTTGTTGTTTAAAGGCAGTCCCCCTGAGGTAGACTGCTGCTGAAAGACGATGTTTACTGCCTGCTGATTGACACTGTAAAGGCACCCAGACGGCACTGAAGAACTAATTGGACGTGGCAGAAAGAGTCACCCGTCTTGATGTCTGTAGAACTTCATTATTAATTTTGACACAAGATGATTTAAGGTTCACACATCTGATTTGGAGATCTTAATTCATCTGGCAAACATTATTCGAAACATGAATTGCTGCAATAATTCTGCCGACTGACACCTCTAAAGATGCCTAATTTCTCCTCAGTACTTGCTGTTAAATGGAAAAAGAATGCTTTATGTCTATCAATTGTAGTCTTATATTGATCATATGTCAGGAATCAATATCACCATTCTTGGTATTCTACAGCATTGAATGCATTACTGTAAATAAGAGCTATAGTACCACAGATTGTGTGACAGAGGTGAAAAACACTGAAGCTGAACACAATGCTGATTTATAGCTTGTGTGTGAGTAATACAAAATTACGGCCTCTTTCTAATTATTACACCTAATAATTATGTTTTTGTATCTTTCCCACTATAATTGTCTTTTCATAAACACCTGAGTGGGTGCTTGTATGTCTGTAACGCACTGCTTAATACATGTACCCTATTTGCATTCAGTCAAGATTAGTTGCTTATCCTTGCTCTGTGACCTCCAGCGTAAACATTAATTGTGTGATACTTTTAAGACCGATCAGGTATGGGCTCTTGAAAACCTGGTGCAGAATAAACATGTGATTTATTTACTCAAACCAAGGTTGCTTAGTGTGTATTCTGTGTGCAATCTCTTGCTGTATATGTACAAATAGACCATTGGCAGGGGGTGGGATAAAGGCTGATTTACTGTATAAAATCATGATATGATGCCATGCTGCCACAGGAAGAATGACCTAGGACTTTGAATATTGAGCGTTGTTTGTGTGTACGCACGTATACGTCTGAGTGTGTCAATTTATGTGCATGTTTGGCTGTAGCTTAGCAAGGTCATCAATTGAAACGTATATTATGATTTTTTTTTTTTTAAGAGAAAAAAGTCTTTTGATTCGGCATCCAATGATTCAGATTTTCCTTCTTGCACAGAAACCTGTAATATATTCAGTTGTGTGTGTGTGTGTGTGTGGTTGTGTGTGTGTATGTTTGGATGCCATTTCCCCACATACATTCTCAGTAATATAATTCTATTTGCCTGTGTCTTCTCTGCATTTCCTAAATCACAGACTGTGATCTGAAATAAGCTCCAAGATTACCCTGAAACCTTGAGTCTAGACCCATGTCAAATCATTGGCATAACTAGACCCAAACAAATCTCTTGGCTGTGCTGCTCTGCCTGTAGCACAGACCCGCAGTTCACTTTCTAATTAGTTCACTTTATGGCCCTGCATTCAGACAATGTCCTGCGATGTCCTTTTTTTCTCCCCATCCTCTGTAAGCCTCTAGATAATTTCCAGGCCGTGCATCCAATAATATTTGGTTGAGCATACATACAGGCTGGCATAGTGAGGTGAGTCAGTCAATCTTTCATTAGGCTTGAGGTGAACAGGGTCACACGCCACTCCTTCACAGCCCAAGACAAGCAGCACATCTGCTATGGGGTTGATGCTTGGAATGATAATGCAGCCTTCTCCTCCTATTTCAGTTTTTCTTACCTTCCTTCTCTCTCTCTCCCCCCTGCTTTCTATCTGTCTGTCTCTTCCTCTGTCTCCCTATCACTCAGATAGACTCAGACTTGACCTTTTCCATGTTATCCCTCAGATTGAAACCAACACTCGTAGACTCGGCTCCTCCCATGCTTCTGCTCTGTTCGTGTTACTTTTTTGTTGTTTGTTTTAATGTTTTATACATATACTGCAGAGAAGGGACTTATAGTGTTCCAGTTTGTGGTTTTCTCTGTGTGTATCTATGTGCACAATTTTACAGGTGTGTGAGACTATACATGGTAACAATGGTGGGCCAATTGGTTTGAACATAAAGGGACATCAGGAAAAATGTCTAGCTTTAACTCAGGCTATAACTTATTTTAATCAGCTAATCATATACTGTTCAAATGTTCAGCAACACCAGCAACTGTTTTTTTTAAGATCAGACCTCCTTGTTTTATGGATTTACTTTTTGTGTGAAATCAGCAATCCAACATTTACAAGACAATAGTGAAGACAGGGTCATTTTGTACTGGAGTTGTTAGCATAATTCAGTTTGTTCAATTTTATCTGCAAAGTCCATTGTTCTGCGTGCTGCTCCACCATCCAAAGCAAATGAGACCAACTTGTGTGCAATTTACTCTGTTGTCACGTAGAGATGGCCAACATACCTCTCTCTCTCTCTCTCTCTCTCTCTCTGTGTGTCTCTCTCTCTCTCTCTCTCTCTCTCTGTGTCTCTCTCTCTCTCTTTCTCTCTGTGCGAGCTATGCTGTCGCAGCAGTTGCTGTCAGTTTGAGCGGTGCCTGCCCCCAAATATAATAGGGTTTTCTTGACTGCCTCCCCAGGGATTGACTGGCTGTGAAGAATTCACCATGGCTCATTTGGAGCAGTGCGGGGACAGGCTTCATAAAACTAGCTCCTCCGTGTCTCCAGGCAGTTCTGTGGCATTCCAAAGAAGGTGTTAGTTTCACCAACAATGCTTTCAAGGAAAGACAGCATTAAGGTTTACCATGTTGTCCAATGTCTCAGGCTCTGTCTGCATCGCACGTCACAAGTCTCGAGAATAAGACTGGCGTGTTGATGGAGGTGCGGTTTCAAAGACTGTACGCCATGTAAATGAGGTGTCTATTAAAATCACTGTAGATCTCAAGCATTGATAAATCACTGTCATTGTTATACTGCTTTTCACAATTGCCACGAAAACATTGATTCATTGCAAGGGTCATGATCAATTAAATGATAGCCTGACATTTTTTTCAAAGTCAATTTTAAACCCAATACTCAAATGCCCATGTACAGTATATTGAAAGAGTAATTGGTTGCTGTAATTATTTTTACTGTCCATAGTGGTCATTAAAACTGTAAGTGATGAGGGACAAAATCCACAGTCCTCATTCTGTGTTAAAGTGCTGTCTTAAACGGATACTTTGTTGGTTTTAATCCAGCTCTGTGTCATCTTTGTGTGTGCAGTGTGTTTAGATTAACTGTGTATGGCTTCTCTCCGTGGTGGTATTGCACCGAGCTCAGAGCAGTAGAGGTCTTACCCTATCTGGCAGATCTCAGCGGACCTCCGTGACACTTTTCGTGTCACCCGGTTGATCTCTGCAGACCTCCGCTGCTCTGCTCAGCTGCGAGTTCTGTGCGCTGCGGCCAAGAAGGGAAGGCACACACAGTTCATCTGCACACACTGCCCACACTGCCATGACACAGAGCTGGTTTGCTGGTTTAAAACAGCAAAATATCTCTAAGTTCAGCTGAAGTTAATCTGAGGCTTTAGTAGTCTGAGATAGACAACTGAAGTGTATCTTTTTAAAGGCGCGGCCTTTTTAGCACCAAAAATCCACATCATGTTATCTTGACAGTGCTTCCTTGTTGAGCTGCTGAAAAGGACATTTGGTATGTATACTAACTGTATGTAAGAGCACTGAAGCTTTATATTAGCTTCAGCTGAACTCAAACATACACTTTTTAAACAGAATGAGCACGGAGGATTTTGTCCCCCATCACTTACATAAAAAATCGCCTTAAGGACATTTTTCGTTTTGGCCAGTATGTACAGGAGGATCAAGACAGACTTGAAAAAAATTGAACCTACCCTTTAAGTGTCTTTTTTTCAAATGAATGCTATGATAAACTGTTAAATAACTAAATATATATTATTGCATGGACTCGCACCACCTTATTTATCTGAGTTTATTACACCATATATATACACCGGCAAGCACTCTCCGCTCCCTTGATGCTGGTCTCCTGGTCATTCCCCTAGTAAACACAATTTAAGTTGGTTATAGAGCATTCTTCTACCGTGCCCCTCATCTTTGGAATGACCTCCCACTACATGTTAAAGAAGCTCAGTCAGTTAACATTTTTAAATATAGATTGAAAACCCACCTCTACTTGTTATACTACAGCCAACCATAACACACCATCGTTTCTGCATCCTTCACAAACAAACCTTTTTCACTTATTCTCTTATGTTGCTGGTTTTGTATTGTTTATTATCACTGCTTTCATGCTGTTCAATTGTTTTGTTGCTGTCTGTTATTTCTGTGTTCCTTTAATTGTGAAGTGCACTGAGACCATGTTTAATTGTGATTTTACACTTTAAATAATATTTGATTGATTGCTTCATATACAGTGAATACAGTGTATTTGTATTGGATTCATCAGCCTTCCACATACCTAGTGTCTCACCTGGTGCGATATTCATCAACGGCCCACTTTCACAAATTCAAACCCACATGTTCAGGCACACAATATGAACCACATACACACTGATTCACACACACTCCTTAACCACAGGCCAGTATCTGTGGTATGAGGGGTTCTTGTTGCTAGACAGCTGCATGACTTGGCCTCTTCACAGCGGTCGACTGAGCTCCAAGGAGCTTGACAAAGAGGCTTAAAAGTCCTCCCTAAGTCTCCAGCCCCTAGGTCGTCTGCATACCCCGAGCCCGGCTCTGGAAAAGGCCTGAATGCAAGTTTAGCAGCTATGGTTACACCCCGGCAGACCCCTGCCGCCGCTCTTGCTTGCATTACCATTTTTTCCCTAGGTTGCTTCAGTCTTATAGCCCAGCAACAGGTTCCTCTGGTGCTCTTCTCTTATTTCATAACATGATGAAAGAACTGACAGATGTACTGCTGCTACTGAGGGGCTCTCGCTTTTCTCCTGTGTGTATGTGTGGGTGTGTATGAGCATGTACATCTGTATTTCTTTCTGAGTTTCTACCGGGCCGCATGCAGACAGTGGCGCAGTCATGTTCTTTGACAGAGATGTGGATCTGCATTCTCTTTTTTTGTTTGTTTTGTTTTCCTTTGCTGGAGTTTTCTTTGGTGTCAGGGAAGAGCACCTTGCTGCGAGGTGTGTTTCCTGGCCGGGTATCTGCTGTACTGCGAGTACCTGTCCTGTATCACAGCTTCTGTGAGGAGACTGGAGGGTCTATTATGGATATGGACAATAAATCATCACCCATATCCACCCTGGCTGAGGGTATAGACACAGGAGGGTAGATGAGGATGCAGGGACTGGTGTGCGTGCAGTCATGTAGACCCACACCATAAACGCACCACATATAAAAGCGAGAGGAGGACAAATGCAGAGGCAATGAGAAACTACTGCAGGCATTTCAGTTAATGAGGGAGGTATGTGTATATGTGCACATGCGGTGTGTGTACATGTGTTCTATAGTGGACCAGTGTGTACCTGTGAGCGTGTGCGTGTATGGGAGGCGGTATTCAATGTCGGCAGCTGGAAGTACTCAAGCTGCTGCTGCAGAGAGAGAGAGAGAGAGAGAGAGAGAGAGAGAGAGAGAGAGGCCTGCACAAGAAAGAGAGGTTAAGAGAGGTACCAGCACAGGCTCCCTCTTTACAGGGGCTGAGCTCTTGCAGTGTGAAAGCCCCTATAGAAAGAAAGCAGGGTCATCTCAACAGCGCAGCGGCCTCACACACAACACACACACACACACACACACACACACACACACACACACACACACACACACACACAGACACACGCTGGAGCACACAGGAGGACACACAGCAGTCCTCCTCAGGAAGCGGGCCTTGTTTAGACTTACAGCTATGTGCAAAGAATAATAAGGACCAGGACAATGTTGGTACAGACATGCAACACTCCCCCGTTAGCCTTTTATGTCTGTAGAATCTCCCTCTTCACTCGGACAGATACTCTTTGTGCAATATTGTTGATAAAAGAGGATTAGACATACCTATGTTATGGTCAGTGCCGAGGCTCCCACCCGGCGATGCCAAAACAGTCAGATGAAAGATCTTGTGGTTTTTGAAACTCACTGCAGGTATTTTGCCATGCTCCTTCTGGAAGTTATTCAAGTCCACGTCATTTCTTCCTCCCTCTTTTAAAAAACTTGCTGTCTTCCTTTTTTTCCCCTTTTCCTTTTTTCTGGAGAAAGGTAATGAAGGGGAACAGAGTTTCTTGGCTTAGGAGTGCCAAGGCTGTGATTTTCACTGTGAAGTGTTAAAAGTTACAGTGCACAGCTGAACTTGTATATTCAAGTATTTGGCAGAGTTACAGCTCCCCAGCTAAGCCACATGTTTCAAAGTTTCAAACTTAACAGCAAAATGAACAGGTGTCTCAGACAAGGTTTCTGTTCTTGGAAATATCTGTTTGTGTATGTACTTTTGTGTGCTTGGGTATGTACTGATCCCCTCTTCTTTCTGTCATTAAAACAGGTCAGTCAGGGCCCCCTTTTTTCTTTCTTTTTTTTACACAGATCTTTACTGTAATGGACACCTCCAGTTTTGTGGGGGAGAAATACAGTCCTGTACTTTTTGCTTCTCCTTGACAGAAACATCAGTGAATCAACCTAGCGATTTCAGTGGGTCATTCCGGAAGATTCTGTTACCTTTCAACAAACAGAGCGGGCCCCCAGGCTGAGGCCAGGGAGAGGCCAGGGAAATATAGGGAGACAGAGAGAAAAGAGAGCTGAAAGAAACAGAGAAACCAAAGAAGAGATGGATAGTTTTTGATCAAGTTTGAAAAAAGGAAGAAAAAAAACAAGGCTGGAGTGTGACTCAAAAAGCTATAAGAAGAGAGAATCAGAATGTGGCGAGACGTAAGGAAGGATCTTGAGACAGAGTGAGGCTGTGAGAGTACTCAACTCAGTGGAAATCCTCGAGTTCATACTGTGTTCCAATCAAAGTCCATTGACCTGGCAGGCCTGTGACAAATTATCCCAGCAGCTCTACATATGACTCAATCAGCATGGCGGATAGCTTTCTGATGAGCAATAGGTCACCTCGTATATCAGCCAAATCACCCCCTGATGACTGCATCAACACGCAGCCTACACTTTTCTAAGTGGAAGGTGAGGGGGAGATCTTGAAATCAACTCTTACAAACGTTACCTGTTGTCTAAAGAGCACCTTCAGACCCGTGATGCACTTCATTCTTTTGTCACGTCTCCACAATAGGTAGAGTCTAACGTGCAGTGTTCATGTCATGAACTTGACAATGTGACATCTTTCAAGAGGAATAATGTACCCTCGTAGTGATTACCAGGGACAGTCAGTGCTTGTGTTTCATCTGAACAAGAACATGTATACATTACAGAAGAACATTAAGCTGTAGAAAGAATTATCATATGCAAAAAAAAGAATAATAGAAAACAATTCACATCCTCCTCTATAAGAACAGCGACCACATACTGGCTGGTAAGACACAGTGGCTGTGAGGTTTAGTTTGAACCTCTGTTAGCTGTCCATTACACAGTGTCTAGATTGAATGGATATTGGTTGCCCCCACATCAAGCAGAGTCCCATCTGCAGCTGCAGGGTAGGTACACACCAATCGCACACAAGAGACAAAGCAGAGGACACCTGATATGCTGCTGAAGCCAAGTGGATGGATTTACTCTCTAGAAGCCAACAGACTTACTGTAGCAGAGCTGTGAGCCATGAGTAGTGAACATCTAAAGGCACATCTCTCCTCTTGTAATTGAAAGTGCACTCACTAGCAGAGCAGCAAGAATGCATACAGTGTGTGTGTATGTATATATATCTCTTGCTTGCTTGAGAGATTCTCCCAGGAGGGTGTCTATGGGGCGTTTCATTTTAAGTTGCTATCTGTCACATGGGCAAACTAATCAGAGAGACAGATGAAAGGTGGGTGCCAGAGGAGGGGTCAGCTACTCAGTGAAGGCTTCCTCTGATGGCTGGGTGACCCCTCACCCCTGCTAGAAGATCCTGGGGAAGGGATAAGCCACGTGTGATGACTCAACCCAAACTGCACATTGGGTCTGCATGTTTGAAACTGTATTTATACAAACAATCTTTTTGTTTCCTTCAAATATTGTTGAATGTGTGCCCTTAAAAGCAATTACATGTTTGACATATTGAACCTGTAGCGCAGGGGAAGATCAAACCATTTGGTTTAGTGTAAAAATCTGTAGCTAGACATTTCTGTTTCCCTATGGGCTTTTTTGGTATGATGACTTTTCCATCTGCCTTCAAAGCTGGGATCTAGTCATCCATTTATTATATTTATAATTGGACATGTTGCATAAACCAGATTCCTGTGCTCAATGGAGCCTTTCATTGCACACTAATCAGACCAGACGCCACCAGACAACAGCTATATTTACTTGTATCATGTTAGAACAAGCCTCACTTGAAACAAACTATTCTTACATTTCAGATTAGATGTCTGCCAAACAACAACAGCCTGGGTCAGGGCGTTCAGCACCATGATCAGTTTACTGTCACAGAAAAACAGTCTCCACATTGCTGGTCAAATGAACCACCTTGTTTATACAGCTACAGCTCTGAGGCAGGAGTTGAAAAAAGTTAAAAGTCCCCCCCCCCCCCACTGAACCAAAAGTGGATTTTCACTGCCTTTCTTCTCTGCGTGAAAGCAGTATGAACTTAATGCTCAGCGGAGAGGACATTAGACTGTTTATGGTTTATTAATTGTTTCTGAGGGAGGGGCAGTCCAAGCGTGACCTGCTGTTAACTACCATATAAAACATCCACATGTTCACAACATCTGGGGGCTTCTAAGTAAACAATACAGTGAAATATACTTTCAACATATAACAGTGTTTTGGCTCAAGCAGAAGGCACGTCTGCCTCTGCAGCTGCTTGGCCTTTTTAACTCCCTTAGTCGTGTCGGCACATGTCCACTGTCGAGGAGCAGTGCCAAAAAACGACCACTGTGTTCAATTATATTTCAGTAATTGTGTATGATACACATTAATCAAATCTAATAATCAGTTTTCAACGGCATATGGTTAGCAGGGCTGCGCTGTCAAGTGGAGAATATCTGCGAAGTACCTCGGTGTGTGAGTGTTCTGAACTTAAAAAATACATTAAGTTAAAATGTCATAATCAAGTTCATAATTACCATAAACATAATTTCAATGCCAGCTGAGGCTTACAGATGACAACCAGCATAGTAAATAGTTGGTTGAGATGTGTATGTGGCATAAAACACAGAGGAGGAATTAAAATCTGATGTCATTAAAGTCTGGCAGAGTATCACATTATTTACATGATGTAACCTTCCTCTGCCAGGACGTGTCACTCAGGACTCCATCTGCTGTGACTGCAGTGCACAGCATTGCTGTGTGTGTGTGTGTGTGTGGTGGGGGGGGGGGGGACACCAAGGTACCGCAGCAGGCCTCTAATATGTGACCTAAGTGATGGCCTAAAGCTGTCAGCTCTTTCCTGTGGGAAGAAAAGGACAGCTAAACAACTGATTATCTGTTCCAGTCACCAACAAACGCTACTGACAATACCTCGCTGCCAAGAGAAATTGGCCCAAGTGTGACAGTAGTGTGTGTGTGTGTGTGTGTGTGTGTGTGTGTGTGTGGTGCACTTGTGTGAGATATGAGAGGAGGGCTGCGATGCTGTACATCCTATTCTTTTCACGTTGTCTGACTGTCTCTCACTCTTTATTTGGATCTATAACAAACCTCGCTCTGCTTTACTGTATACAGTAAAGCAGAGCGAGGTTTGTTAACAATAGATTTTGATGTGGTGAATGTATTAAGGCAGTTTGTACAGGTTGTATGAATTTAACCCCCCTTAACATTTCTATTAAACTGATTTATAATTCAAAGGATGGAGCCTGGTTTTTTTTGCAACCGGGAACAATTTGAGTCGAGAGACATTTAGTATGAATTGATTGAGACTTCATCTGTCGGAGCTACGATGTTTTTCTCATTCTTTTTTCTTTCTTATTATTCTTTCATCCCGCTCAAAAAAAATTTAGATTCTCAGCAAGTGAGTCCATGAATGGGCTTCTTCATTGAGAACACCTGTGCAGCAGTTAAAATAAGCAGATCTATCTAATCCTTCTACCATCCTGTGTCAATCTTTGAGCTCCAATATAATCAAACAGGAAGGCACATGTTTCCAGTCTTTGACCCATATGGACTGAACCATCAATATCCATGCACACTGCTTCCCCCCCCCATCGCTGTCTCCTACTTACTCATTCTGTCTTTCTCTCTCATTCTCGTCTTTGTGAGGTATGTAAGTGTGTGTGCTCACTTTCAAAAAAAGAAAAAAAAGAAAAGGGTACTAAAGTTTACTAGAGCTTTGAGCTTTCCCTTGATCTGAATACAAAGCTCCAAGGTTCCTGTTGGTTCACGTTTGGTTTCCACTGCAGCTCAAAGAGCTAATTGTGTTCAGCAACATCACAGTGTGACACGACGACTGACTAATGCATTAGCCATCGTCGTGTTTGATAGAGACACAAACACAAACGCAGAATGCCCCGCTCTGCTCATATAACACACCTCACCCCCTTGTGATGTAGCTATGGGAGCCTTGTCGTGATGGCTGCTCACTTGTTATGATGGTGGTCGGTGTCACGGCTGGTTCACATGTTGTTTTGATCCCTGCTGTCAGAGCCCAGTGAGCTCACGCAGACACAGCTGGCTTGGGTGGAGCCGCTAGGGGTACATAAGGAGTTGAAGGACATGGATCCTTGCCAACGCATTTCATACATAGCGCATATCTTACAAGTGCAGCTGAGAATTAGAGATGGGGGACCCTCGCCCCTCACTGCCCACCCTACCATCTGCCCGCCTGGGGCTGGGGGCTCTGTGGCTTAGCTTCCATATTACCAGGCATGACAGCCCTGCCCTCAATCAACCCCTTACCTTCTAGTTCTAGTTCTACCTTTTCTTTTCTCTTCCCCCTTGTAATTTTGATGACAGGAGTATGTTCGTGTGAAACTTGCCTCTCCTTAATGTCAGTGTAAATGAGAGATTACTGGCCTTTAACATCAATAAAGACGGGGGACATTATTTTCCTTTCGCCGTCTAATTTGGTTCTTGCTCGGAGGGGACTGCAAGGCCAGCAAAGGTTACGCCTCTGCAGCGGTGTGCGTGTGTGTGTGTAGATGTTGCCGAATGCAAGTCAGTGTGTGGCTGAGTGTCTCAGTGGAGGTTATAGGTCTCAGAGTGGATATAATTAGAAACTTCCGTGCAGCTTTTAGAAAAATAGTCAGCTTCCCCTTGCTTGTTTTCCTTACACCATTTATCTCTCTTCTCTGGTGACACGATCCGGGAGTTAACCGCTATGTCCATCTTTGCGTCTCAACTTGCCCCCGGTTTTCTCTGCTGGTGTAAATCTCACATCCTGTTCCCCATCAGCCAAATAAAACAGCAGGACTGGATAAAACACATGGAGGGGATTCCCTAGAATCAGCGTACATGAAGCTTCACAGAGCTGGTTAGAGGAGAGAAATGTTTGGATGACTGATACAGGACACGTGAAATAGATGACTGTCCAGTGGTTTTCTAGTAGTCTATTTATTACTTAAACTTACATATTTCATCAAAGAAAGTCAAACAGTATAAAACAAATCGTGGGACATAATTTGGCCCCACTTTTTGCTTAAATTAGACATTATCTCAGGTCATGTGTCTGAAGTTGAGAAGTAGTTTTGGAGAGCAGTGTATTCTGTATATCATCACTCTCCAAGATGTGAAGACACTGTACATCAGGTCACTCCTGCCAACATGAAAGCACCTATACATTTAGAAATGACAGTTATTAGTAGAAAGCTGTTGGCTGATGACTAAAAGAGAATTCTCTGGTGCCTTTCATCCTCTGTCTGCTTTAACTAATGGGAGGTTAATAAGGATAGGCTGAGTGACTCATACACCTTCTCCTAGCTGCCGCTGGCCTGTTTCTTCTCCTATAGCTGTCACAGAGGGCTTAAGGGCCCAGTGTACTTAGGCAGTGCTGCTTGTCGGATGGTCGACAAGCTTCGGAAACCCCCTCTCCCCAGAGCTTTCGGACGTTGGATTAGGAGGGTCTGTGTCCGACCATTTCCTTTTTCCAAATCTGACATTCAAACCCACTTCACACCGTGATTGGTCCAGCTGTGTGGAGGTGGGAAAGGAGCCAGGGATTGAACTTCTCTCTCACTGCTTCTCTCTATCTAGCTCTCTTTTTTTCATCCTAGCACAACTATTTCTGTCACTTTTGATGTTAGCAATCAAGTGAAAGATTAAATTCCAGGAGAGACTGTCTGAAAATATTATTCAAATGATATCGCACACTCCCCCTCTCTATGACAGCTGGCTATTCACCCCACCTGTGGGTGCGGCCATTTGGATCACATATAAACACTGATTTTGCAATGCAATCAAACAAGCAAAGTGCATCTTTTCTAGTATAACCTGGCCCTTAGCACACACACACACACACACACACACACACACACACACACACTTTCACACATGCATGCAATAGTGCATGTATACCTTCACATTGGTTCATATTGCTTTAAGTCACCAGTAATGGGCTGCAGTAGATAGAGAGCAGTTAGCTCATGACTCCGGCTGGTGTTAAAGATCCCCACTGATCCATACACACAGGAGAAGGGATGTTTTCACTCCTTTCCCTAGCTTCATATTGCACTTTAATACAGCTAATTAAACATGTATAGCATTGTATAGATCTCAAACCATGCTAAGGGGGTTTAGTGTTAACTATACCACTCTGATTATTCCTGCTCCACTAGAGCTGTCACTCACCCTTCGAATGATCCTCATCCCATCATCTCTCACTCCTGCCACTGTCGAGAGAGAGGACCAGTAAAAACAATGAATTTAAGTCATCCCCGACTTATAATTAATCTCTTGTCATCTTCTATTGACTCCTCCACTCTTTGATTAAATAATTACCTAAGTGCCATAAGCGTCCGTGATTGAGTCATAATCCTGAATAAGCTGAAACCAACTATGGTCACCTCCTTGGCTACGATTAGCTCATCATTTGCTTGGCTGCCAGAGCCAATATGTTATGCTCTAGATCTGGGGCATCAGTTTTGGGTTGTGATGTTAATGAAGCCTGGTAACAGGCTCTCATTTGGCTTCTGGTACAGTTAAACTCAGAGTGCAGGTACAGACACATACGCTAGGGTGACCAAACGTCCTCTTTTGCCCGGACATGTCCACTTTTTACGTACTGTCCGGAGCGTGCGGGGGGGTTTTATAAATTCATGAAAATGTCCGGTTTTCACTGTTTTTCATAGGACCAAAAGCGTGTACTTAAATTGACTGGCGCGTTGCACACAATACTACGGTACCTTGTTGCGTGGCGTAATTCCCGAGAGGTTATTTTTGTACCATTGAGGCATAATAAGTATGTTCATTAACCTCTGAGAAGCCTCTCTGAATTTCTCGAGGCCGGGCCGGGTGTCCTCTTTTTTGGAAATCAAAATATGGTCACCCTAACATACGCGCACATATGTATGCAAATGCGTTCACATGCATGTCTGCACATTTTTGACAAGTGCAGTTTCTCATATTATACTACTGCTCAAACCCACAACAAACCACGCACTCTTCCCTTCACACATGCACTCGCAAACACATGCATGTCTACCCACCTGCCCACCCAGCACTCCCACACCTCACACATAAACAGCCTGGCATCTGTCACAGGGGGCGGTCACACATACACGTACACACACATGTGCATATGCGCAAACACAGTCCTGTTGTCTGCAGTGAGCGTACCCTTTTGACCCTTTGACAGGTACACGGAGGATCTCAAAGTGAGAAGAGAAGCCTCAGAGCAGATCTACAAGTCAGAGACGTGCCCTCTCCATAGGTAGCTGTCGAACTCCTCAGGGCTCCAGGGGACGGCAGTTCCTCTCCCAGGAAGCTATAACTCTCCTCTCAGGAAGTGAGGTGTGTCTGGAGTGTTATCTAGATCTGTCTGGGTGAGGAGCAGGAGGACAAGAGGTCAGACAAGAATGGGACCACTTATATCATGTTTTATGTATGACGTGTGGCATGTTTGAATATTTACATGTGTCTGAAGGTGATGCAAATATTGAGGAAAAAAGAGGGAGGAAGTTAGGAGAACTGTGCTTTCTTTGTCAACAAAGACTTTTTCTAAACAGTTGAGCATGATGCAATTCCAGTGTTGAAGCGGTAACACCCACAGTGCATATAATCTATTGATCAGAGCTCCACCTGCATATATTAAGGCTTTTAAAATCAATGATCAATTCAATTTTCTTACTCCGTCAAACTTGATAAACAGATTTTCAGAAATATTTTAACATTTCGTTGCTTAGCATTTTTCCATCTTATCATATCCTTCAACAACAGCTGTGACCTTCAAATGTGAAAACTGATTTCAACACTTTCCTTCTTTCCTATTCCTGATGGCCTCCTAAATTCCCTCTGGTCCTAGGTATGTTGAACGACCCCTGAAATAACACATTTGAGGAATATGAATGATCAACCCTCACAAAGTCGAGTTGAAAGCTTTGGGGGTGATCCTTGTGAACTCTTAGAACACTCCCAGGCATATCATTAAAAGGTAGTTTCTAATTTCTGTGAGAGTAAATTAGCGCCACGGCTTCATTGTTAAATCATGGCTGGTGGCACATAGCCTGGGGAGATGGATTGAATGGATCAGAGAGGGTTGGACAGTCACTGGATAATTTTGACAATGGGGTTCGGGGGTATCATCCATCACTCAGGAGCTTACATGAAAGTTTTGACAGGTAGAGGTCATGGCAATGTGGCAGGAGCCAACAGAGATGGATGCCTTTAATTTGGGTAATGAAGAGTTAACCATCTTGGGAGAGCAAGAGGAGCGTTAAATGGGAGAGCCATCCGCCATTAAAAGAAAGTCTTATTTAATTCCTCCAACCCTAATGAAAGACATCGGAACACAATCCTTGATTGACAATGAGGCCCCGGCTGTAATTCCCTGCAGACAGTTCACTTAAGTTCCCTCCCTTGTTAATCTCAAATATAATGAATTGCAAAACTAAGGTTAAATGTGGCAACGTGAATTCATTATCACTAATACATTAGACCATAAGATGATTTACAGTGCGATCTCTCTCTTATATTCATTAACGGTGAATAGCTTTGATTTAGCCGAGATTACGCTGGCCTGTTCGTCCTCACCATCAATCTCACTAGCTTGGTCATTGTCCTCCTCTAAATCTGACCTCTTCACTCGAGAATGGAGCAAAGAATAAAAATATGTAGGAGCAGACAACCTGGTGAAAAAAATATTATTCAGCTTTTTAATGCGAGTACAAGACCCCTCTTTATCGCTTCCTCGGAAATTATATTCATCCAGAGCTGTCATTCAACTTCATCCTTGACCCTGGCCTTATTGTTGAAGGCTTAATGGCAGTGCTTTCGCCAAGATAACGGTTAATGCTCCACTGTCTACCAGCAAAGACCTGGAAGACTATCTCGCACTAAAACACCAGGGACCCTATCTGCATACAGAGCTGATATAGCTATATGGACATTCAAAATGCATGTACATGTTCCCCTATCATTCATTAACCAAAAGAAAGGTATCTGAAATGCATGTTTCTTTCCGAGGTATAATTCTGATACGTCAGCCACAGTGTATATTGAACATGGCATAACAGTGTGGGCACTCTGTGGCTTGGGCAACACTCCCTGTCTATTCATATTAATGCTAGGAGGAATGGCATACATAAATCAGCTTATTAAGGTTATACACCCGCTAGCAACATGGCGTATATGCCCAATTTGCCTCACTGAAGATTGCATATTTGCATTGACTTCATGTATCACCATTTATATCTTTTCGGTATATGTGCATGCTGTCTTATTGGTGCGAGTGTGTACGTGTGCATGCTACCATGTGCTCAAACTCACATGACTGCCATGCATGAATGTGACAAATTGTAACAGTGCACTAACTAGAGGCTGCAGCAGCTACGATGAGTGACAGGAAGGTTATGGGCGCCTAATGACAGGGTTTTAAAGCTATAGCTACTGCTAATTGGGGTGATGTATCCATCCTGTGTCCCCCCAAGACATGTCTCGCTACCAGGGATTAGCCATGATTAAGGTACTGGTCTTCCTAGTGCTTTAAGACCTTTCACAGTATTTATCCGCAATGGTCAGATTACTCCAGTGATGGACAGATAGAGATCGCAGGGGTCGTGATATATCTAGACAGTTAGTTTGAAGGGTATTATAGCCACCTTAGTGTGGCTTTGGAAGTTCCATCTACCATCACACGTGATATGAGATGCACTGTAGACTGCAGACAGAGAGCCGATATTATATAATATATAATATTTATGCAATCAGCTTGTTATATAAAAGTAGTTCAAAAATAATGCCTCAGGATATTTTTC
Source organism: Gymnocephalus cernua (assembly GCA_023631565.1). Taxonomy (NCBI): domain Eukaryota; kingdom Metazoa; phylum Chordata; class Actinopteri; order Perciformes; family Percidae; genus Gymnocephalus; species Gymnocephalus cernua. Next base: position 12,327,849 of record CM042444.1, on the reverse strand, counting down.
ACATTTCTTGTTAAAAGAAAAAGGGAGGCAGTTGTTACACAAGACACATTTACAGCGTGTAAAAATCATTATGTTCTGTTGGCAAACAATTTAGTCTAGCATCACACTAAGTACGCTATAGTGGTTCTCCCCAATTAACAAGACACTAATTATGTGTTGCTTCCTCTACAGGTTTATCTGGAACACAATGCTTTATGAGCTGCCCTTTTCTTCTTCAAATACTTTCATGATAGAACTGTAATATTTCTTTTATACTCTTTATGACAATGGTTCCACTGATTTTAGGAGGATTAAGAAGCAAGTTTCCACCTAAAAGTCCCCAACCAGAATTCACAGCACTGATTCACTATAAAGAAACATACAGTGAACTATATAAAGGCAATACAAATGAAGCATGCATAAATATTGAACGTAGATTGTTATGAGTACTTTTCACCAGGAAAACTGCGGGCCCTAACTGTTTGCCTCTTCATTACAGCATTAAACACTGCAATGGTCACAGTCAACACATTTACAAGGAAAACACATTCCCTTTTGAATTATTTCGGTTAGTCAGGGTTTGAAATGATCAAAACTGCTGAGCCTTATTCTCTTTTCCTTGTTAGCCCGTTTCAGAGGAACCTCTCATGTGTTTTCATTTGTGAAGATGGCTGTGAATTTAAAGGGAGCAGGAAACTCTACCTTGTTAAAATGACTTGTCATGAATGCTTGACAGACACTTATAATGAGATTAGTGTTGGGACGTATCAAAGAGGAAATGTTGGAAATAAGAGAAGAGCTAATCCGCTCACACTTTTACGACTAAATTCCTTCTTTCCGTGGCTTCTCGAAACTTTGCTTTCCTGTTCATTATCTCAATTGAATTGCAGCGCTCATCTTGTAATCCTGAGCTCTTCTATTCACACTGAAACTCAGTTTGAAAAGACCCCACGAATAATAAATGGGATATTTTTGTGTTGACATATCAGATATTTATTAATATCTTTAATGTAGGTACTGTATAAAGCCTGTTACATTTTTTCCATACATTAACATAATCAGTAAAGAAATAAATACACCCATTTTTACATAATCAGTGTCTAATCATGGTATTGTATCCAACCAAGGGTGAGAGGTTGTGACACACACAACAATATCTAATATTTTTTTATTTATTTTCTATTTAACGAGGTAGGCCATTGAGAACAGGTTCTCATTTGCAACGGCGACCTGGCCAAGAAAAGCATAACTGTGCAGGACAACATACAGTTTCACATTCAGTACACTACAGCAATACAGAATACCATAGGCTACATACAGTGCAGATTAAGTAAGCATTACAAAGTCGGTGCAAAGTGAGGTGTAAGTAAGGATATGCGAAAGTGATGTAGTGAAGAGCCAAACAAAAACAGTTGGTGCAAAGTATGATCTAGTTAGAGGTGTAGATCAGTTATAACGCAATATATATGAATAGACAGTCTATATAAATGCTGTAATGTATTGAAGTCAATATACAGTTAGTGCAAATTGTGGTCTGGTTAGTGATATAGGTCAGTAATAACCCAGTAAACCGGAATAGACAGTCTATATAGATGTTGAATGTAGTGAAGAGTCAAAGGGATACTTTGCAGATTGCCGACTTTGCCGATTTTAATCCAGCTCTGTGTCATCTTTGTGTGGGCAGTGTATGCAGATCAGCTGTGTTTGGCTTTCCTCCATGGCGTGAGTGCATGAAGCTGGGAGCAGCCAGGGTCTGCCGAGATCCAGCAGGTTTCAGCTGACCTCCATGACGCGTTTGGCGTCATCCGTCGGATCTCGGCAGATCTCCGCTGCTCTACTCAGCTGGAAGCTTCGTGCGGCCACGGAGGGAGGCCACATACATTTCATCTACATACACTGCCATGACACATAGCTGGATTTAAATCAGCAAAATATCTCTTTAACTTGAAGCGCTGCATGTATTTACAATAATCCAGAACTTCCAAAATCCAGACATTTAAAGACACATAAGACACCAAAGTCTGAGAAAAGCGTCAAGCTTTGCCACACCTGAGTTACTCTGTGACTGTTATTTGACACACTCATTACCAAACCTTCTATTATTGATTTCTAGATAGTTGTTAAACACTCTCCCATGCACACAGCTTAGCCTTTCCATATCCCTAAGTCTCCTCCAATGACCTTTACTGTTAAGATAGAGATAGCTCTCAGCGCACACAGAGGGTTGTGGAGGATTTGCAAAAGAGGACATTTATGAAAATCTTTCTTGAAGCCTGTCTAAGAAATCCTTAAGAGACATGAAGGAAAGGGCAGGGAGTCAGTGTATGGAGAGGACATACTGAGGCTCTGATATGGATGGGATGCTGGGGAAAATACCAGTCTATATGTGCATATGTAATGCAAAGTAAAAAGGAATTCACCAGACTGTATTGAAAGTTTTTGCCTTTTCTGTGGCGCCATTGGTCTCTCCAGACATACACTCAGAACATAAATACATTTGAGGGAAACTTTACTTGTGATTCAGCCGGCATATAAAGGTTGATATTGAAATGACCTTTTCTATGGACTTGTGGTATTTAAAGGAGTTCAAGTATACATACAAGACAATGCTTTTTTAAAATGTTTATGTCAAAATGAATGAATGAATGTGATGAATACGGATGAAAAATAGGCCAAATGCTATTCTGTCTGAGTTGAGAATGGTGTTATCACTAGATTTGGCCCCACAACTGGAAAAAACAAGTGTTTTTATTCTGGCCCGTATGATTATGATTATGTTTACAAAGTCGCACAGTGTTTACTTGCCATGTTTTATCATTGTGCAGGTCCTTCACATCTTTTTATTTTTATACTTACTAGTTTTTGACTAAATGAAGCTGTGGAGGGTACACCTAATCCCGCTTTAGTTTTAGGTGGTTATTTGTCACTATATGTGGTTTGAGGGATTGATTTTCTCCCTCCCACTACATTGATGAAACCCCTCCTCTGGGTTCCTCTGGGAATTCATCTTGTGCTGATAACTTTGAGCTATCTTATCTGGTCACTGTTCAAACAAGAGTGAATGCTCAGATTTGCTTTAGGTGTTTGTCTCGGCAAGGATTCATTTCTTCTTGTTTTTGTTTTCAAGGTTAAAGACTGATTGATGTGGCTGATTTTCACAATGCTGTTTTTGTCCAGCCATGTTGGAGCTTGTGACTAAATCCCTTGAATTTGTCTGTTGAAAAAGTAATACACAAGGGATGATTGAACAAGCAAGCCATAGCATTCTTGCATTCATTTGTATAAAATGCACTTTTTGTGTTAGGTTTAGTTTCAACAAATCTAATCAAATTAAAGGATAAAACCTGCTTTTAGGAAATTGCCTTTGGAAATGCATGTCTGTGGTTGTTCTGGAACATAGAGAAATATTAGATGGTAATGGCATTAAAATGCAATGTAAGGAAGCCATCAAGAGAAAAAAAAACTAACAATCCCTAACTTTAGGTCTGTGTTACCCTCCCTACTAATTAAAAAAAAACGTAAAGAACTAACACAATGCTGCCTGAGATTTGTCCACGGGGCATGGATTCTCAATTTGTCATGCTGCTTTGAACTGTCACTATTCGACTGGTGGTGCAAAGATCATAAAGCAGTAAAACTTCAGAGCACAGGATGCAACTGAGGGTGACTAAAGGGCCAGTTACACTAGAAAAGAAGTGGTTTGCAGGACGTGTTGTCCAACCAAGAAGGAAATCAAAAGTGTTTAAACCTGATCCGAACAGCCACATAGAAAGGGGGGATTTATCATTTAAATACAGGGATTAAAGGCACACATTTTCAGATTAAGAGAGACTCGCATAGTGTTGCACTTGGTTGTTTACATTAAAGTGACAGAAATAGTTGTGTCAAGAAAGAAAAAAAGAGCCAGATTGTTGGTTTCGGAAAGTTAAAAAAAATGGCCAGACCCTGCCCCCTAAGTCAATGTCTGAAAGGTGTAGGGGGGAGAGGGTATTTGACCATCCGACAAGCAGTTCTGATGGAGTGTTCTTGCCCCTTAAGCACAGCAGAGGCCCCTCACTGGTCTCTACACAGAGTGGCCTGTAGTCAACACTATCTTATCTCTTTAGGGGGCAAGTCTGGGCTGGTCTGCAGGGAAGCAGAGTCTCATGGCTTCGGTGGGAACCGTTCCATACTTCTTAGAAATCTGCTGACTACTTAAGTGAAACATGATAAACAGATCTATTTCTCTAAGATTGATAGTGTTTTGGCTTTGTGTTTGACTACAGCAAGTACATTTTATTGATGAACTATGTTCCCACTCCTCCACCAAAAAGCCAGCAACTGTAAACAATGTCCTCAATTATTTTATTTAAATGGTGATGATGTGTAGTTTTCATCTAGCTTGTATTCGTGGTACTGATAACTGTTATGTTGGATTTGACACACATTATGTTTTATAACCTAACAAATGAAACTTTCCCTTGCTCTTTACATAGTCTTCACCAGTGTGTGTGAGAGCAAGACCTGACCTGCAGCCATACAATCCATCAGCATTAGTCCTACAGTCTCCAGACTAAACACACTCTCATTACAGTGGCTGTGAGTGCCTGGAGGGCTCTTCTTCCTCACAAGTTTATTAACACAAGCAACAATGTACAATACAAAACTAGATACACTGGACTCTTACAGTAAACACAGCTTCAGTGCTGCTGGTATATAATTAAAGGATTTAAATAGCCAGAGCTTATGGGGAATGACATGGCAATATGATTACTGTAGAACATACTGTACTGTGTAAGCCGGAGGTGCTCCAGGATGATGTCATCTCCTTCAGGCCACTGCGGATTCCCGTGGCTTTGTGGGATGGCGTCTGCACAGTGAACAGGGAGAAAAAGAGAGAGGGAGAGGAAAGACAGGAACTGAGACAAGAAACTCTTTACACTTTCTTACAGAATTCACACTGTATGTCACCTGTATAAGGCCTGGTTATGTGTAGCCAGCTAATAATAAGTCTTGTGTCACGTTCCTAAATCCAATAGTTGCCTTAGTGACAAGGTTTAAGTTACAAACTGACTTGCTTCCTACACCCACGCTGATCCTCGTGTCTCACATTGGCTACGCTCAAAGTTTATAGTCTCCCTCGGGGTTTAATGCATGCTGGAGGGGTGGGGTGAGTGTTTATTGGTGAGGTTCTTGAATTTGGTTATATCATTAGTGGTAGAAGCAGTGGTCAGAAAAAGAAGTATTATCAGCTCAATGTACTTAAAGTATAAAAAGTTAAAGTACAATTTAAATTGGGTTATTTTTACTGATGGATAAACGTGTAAGCAACATTGAATGTTGTAGCTGATCAAAGTTTAGCTAATTGTAAGAAGAATACCTAGTGTACTGCTTGGTAGTTTAATCTGTATAAATTCATCAGATTTTCAAAACGGATCATATGTTTTGAATGTAAAAGCAGTATATGCACAGTAACTACAGTACTTGAGTAAACTCACTATTTAGTTACTTTCCAGCGAGAAATACAGTAATGACACTTACATACAAAACGACATACAAAAAATATTCTTGCAAAAAAGTGAATGTGCAAGATGCAACAAAATTCGATACAATGCATGAATGGACTAACCTCACAATAGTGTTTGTAAGTAGAGGGCTGTTGCAACTTGCAAGTACAAGTGTGTACTCAGGGTACCAGCAGCTTCGGCCTCTGATTGCATTTGTCTGCCTGTATGACAAACATTCCAGGACAGTCCTCAAGCATCAGCTGTTTACATTCGCGACAAGATACTCCAGTCTCAAGTATCCGCTAAGCATCAGACCTTGAGAGACAGAGGCCACATCAAGGAGATCAACAAACAACCTGACACCCTGGAGATACATTTGCATTGAGTCGAGAATGTAAAGCAGCAAGGGGGCATAAAATGGCCCTCGGAGGCACCAAACACTTAAGTGGCAAAACAACAACCTTGTGACTGTTGTGAGATCCTCCTCATTGTCAAACCTCTTCTTAGAGAGAGAGAGAGAGAGAGAGAGAGAGAGAGAGAGAGAGAGAGAGAGAGAGAGAGAGAGAGAGAGAGAGAGAGAGAGAGAGAGAGAGAGAGAGAGAGAGAGAGAGAGAGAGAGAGAGAGATCTGAGGAATGAGTCTGAAGCGGCAAGCGAAACAAATTCTGAGCCAGCTGACATAGCTCATTTTAGTATCACCTCACAAGTTAAGACAACGAAATGAGTTGCAGAAACTGGCAAAAAAACGTACAAACTATAAATCTTCACCTCCACCCACAGCTTGGATAGAAAGTACTGTGAGTCTGTGTTAAGAGACAAGGGTGGCTTTACCTTGTAGTACTTGCAAACTGCTGGAACTTGTTACACACATTCAATGCATAGCACTAGATTACCATTAAGTGACTCCACTATATGGGCTAGAAAAACACCAATTCACTGCGTGGCAATAAACATAGTAACCTGAGTACACAGGGTACTCAAGAATGTGTCTGTCAAGTAAAAAGTTGATTTGTGTTTTATGTGCTACCAAAACAACCCCCCTTTCCTCACCACCCACTACCCCCCCCCCCCCCCCCCACCCCCCATTTACCCATTGTGAAGCCATCAGATAGTGGCTTCCAGAAGTCCACACCTGTCTCAGGACTATGCAGAGGAGATGGATCCATGCATTTTGAGCATCAGATAGCCTCTAGCCAGGGTAAGTATTGATCTAACGCTTCACTGGCCCTTTGTGAGAGCACCAGCTGCTTTGGGGGGCTTTTAGATAAGCAATGCAAAGGGAATTGTTTCTCCTGAAACCCTCTTTCAGTGTCTGTACATGAAAACCATCGCTTAATTCAACACTCCATCGCTCTGGAATAAAATGTCCGGTCCCTTGGCACGAAAAGCAGCAAATAAGCATTAGAATATCTGCCTTTGGGGTATTGGAAAGTGCATGGTATTGGAAATCACACAGTGATAATGCAGCTCTGTGGATTTTTACTGTTTCATCATATGTAATCTCCAGAGTGAAAATGAAATGAAAACACAACATGTTTCAGTATCCCACAACTCTCTCTCTCTCGCTCTCACTCCGATCACAGTCACTGAATGAGGCAGTTGGGGGTGGTGTGGGAGGGTGAGGGGGTATATTACTGCTGCATCTGTGTGAGGCAGACATGGTGATGAGACCCTCCCTAAGATGACTCATAGGCTGTATGGGCTGACACCAGCACCTCATTCACAGCCAATAATGAGCCATGCTAATGAGCAGGACAGCCACCCTGCATGCTCATCATTAAGCGGTCTTGTGATTCATGTCCAGCATAAAACCATCATATAAAGAGATAAGGCTGGCTGAAGCAGGCAAGGTTGAGGTATGCATAGACAATCTGCAAACCACAAAAAAAGGTTCAAGCAACATACTGCAGGTAACACTATCAATATTTAAGAAATTATGTTATTAAGGAATAAGTACCCCTTTTGGCAAATCAGAAGAATAGTGTTATTCAGCTATCTTCTACCATAGTGGAATATCAGACCTACATGGACAATGTCCTAATATAGAATTCCACACAGATATGCAGTCAATAAGTGCTTGTAAATTATTCAAGTATGTGATACCATGCTATCAGTTTATTTGAAATAACCTCCTGACTACACACGCCTGCACTGATCAGAAGATCAAATACCACTCAAATGAATCCATCAGGAAAAAAAACGGCTGACAGTAAAACATGCATGTGCATGCGCCAACCTCCTGAGACTGCTGCTCCGACACATATATCTGATAAGGCTTAATCAGCACAGGGTGGTCATGATAAAGCATTTCAGCCCTATCTCTGTCTAAGAGAGAGAGAGACACAGACAGAGCCTCTCTGCTCCAAGGGTGGAAAGACAAGAGTCCCTCTATCCTTCAGTGTTTCTCTCCCTCAAACTGCCTTAGTCTCCTTAGCCTTGTCTTCTATCCCCCAGTGTGCCTCTTTTTCTCATTCGTTCTCCCTGCCATGCTCTCTCTGCCTTTCTAGCTGCTCCTCTCTGAATCAGTAGAGACACTTCTTAAGCCCCAGCTGGGGGAAATACGGTGGCTTGGTGGGGGGAGGGTTTCAAAAGGGTAAGTGATTGCCCTCTAGGGGACGAAGCAGAGAGAAAAAAGCAGGGCGCCTTATCGCCCCAGCCTCCAATAGCACTGCTGGCTACCACCCAGAGCTCAGGGAAGAAGGGGCGGAGGGGGTGCAGGAGACGCCAGCTAGATGCTATACACTGCCTGTCTTGACACAGCAAACTCAGCAGGGAGCCTTCCATCCATGCCCGGTTGTATGGGCTCAACTTAATGGCTGCATAACCAAATGTTGCCATCTGAATGAGTGTTATTGCTTCCATGCTTTTATACTACATGAAGGTTAATCCAAATGTATAAGAAATCATAGCATGTGTTTCTACATATTTCTTTTTTATAGGGAACTGTTATGACAATTATCTAACTGGTGTGTGTGTGTGTGTGTGTGTGTGTGTGTGTGTGTGTGTGTGTGTGTGTGTGTGTGTGTGAGTGTGCACATAAAGTATTTCCTTGGAGCTAAATTATTGTCTTTAAGGGTCTATGGGATGTTGCAGATGTGTTTGGGGTGCTCACAAACTACAAACAAGGTCTATAAAGCAGAATGTACTACTGACCTATTTCCTTCATTCAAATGCAGACATGGAAACAAACAAAAAAGAAACCATGCCAAAAAAAACCTTAGCCCCTCAGAGAGATCTCTGAAATGCACGAGGTTATACTAAAATGAATACTGATAGCATCAAGTATTCCTCTAAAGCCATTACCAGCTGCTAAAATGCATCCTTCTACAGCAGACAGGCAGTCAGCGACGCATCCACTCGCCTGGCTGAAACAGTGTCCAAGCGCCACCTTCAGTATCCAACCTGAGGGAGAGAAAAAAAGCATATCATCACATAGCTTACATCTTTTCCTTTGCAAAGAGTTGCTGTCTGTCTGGAAAATAGCATATTATCTTACGTGTTTTTCTTCACTCACTTTTAAAATAAGGGGATAGACCTAATAGTCTTATGTGCGCTTTGGTGCGTGGTGTGCCTCTCAGGAGCGCATAGCGCTAACTGTGTGTTTAATATGCCTGTCTCGCCCGGCGTGTTGCCCCAGACACTGTGTACCACAAATCCCCACCTCCACTCCAATGAGACCTTGGGAGGGAGGAATAAAAGGGTTAAGGGGAGTCTTGGATGGAGTCTGCTGGGCGGAGTGGAAGGGACCTGATTGGATGGCTGCATGTGACGCAGGGGACATGAAAAAGCTGATAACTAGTTAAGAAGGCAGTTTGTAACTCTGGAAAAAGAGTGCAGAGCTCGAGACATACATTACGCAGTGGACGTGGACGAACCGGCGCAAACACAGACCTAAGCCGTTTTGGCAGAGTGGACACTGCCGCGTCCGGACACAAAGTGACTTGAAACAGAGGACAATGGTGCAGCACACAGACAACAGCGAGACGGACGGGAGCATGTCCAGGGAGGCTACCGATTCGGAGGAGAGTGAATTTATGGCATGCAGCCCCGTAGCGATAAACCCGGACTGGTGCAAGACAGCCACCGGTCACATCAAAAGACCCATGAATGCATTTATGGTGTGGTCCAAAATCGAGAGGAGAAAGATCATGGAGCAGTCGCCGGACATGCACAACGCGGAGATTTCCAAGCGCCTGGGGAAGAGGTGGAAGATGCTCAAGGACAGCGAAAAGATCCCGTTTATCAGAGAAGCCGAGAGGCTGCGGCTAAAACACATGGCTGACTACCCCGACTACAAGTACAGACCCAAGAAAAAACCAAAGCTCGACAGTTCAAAATCATCAGCACCGTCTCCGGAGAAGTGCGGTAAAATTGCAAAGACTCCCAGCAAGAAGTGTTCAAAGATAAAGACTAAGATCGGCTCCAAATCCTCTCACGGCTACGGTGAGGACTGTGTGTTTCCCATCTTAAAAGTTACAAAGACTGTGAAAAGTGAGCTCACCGATGAGGACGATGATGACGACTACGAAGAGGACTACCGGATGGGGATTAAGACGGAGGACGAGGAGCGCATGAGGCCCTACAATGTAGCCAAAGTTCCCGCGAGCCCAACTTTGAGCTCCTCGGCCGAGTCCGAGGGGACGAGCATGTATGAAGAAGTGCGGAACAACAACAACAACAGACTGTTTTACAATATCAAAAACATTACCAAGCAGGGCACATTGCACGCTGCTTCTGTCTCACCAGCATCCTCCAGGTCGGTCTCCACATCCTCCTCCTCCTCCAGCAGCAGCTCCTCTTCCGGCGAGGACGCGGACGATTTGCTGTTTGACTTTAGTTTAAATTTCGCCCCCAGCGCCCCAGGCTCGGAGCTGGGCAACCCCAATTCAGGAAACCTCTCCCTGTCTCTTGTGGATAAGGACCTGGACTCTTTCAGTGAGGGCAGCCTTGGCTCTCACTTTGAATTCCCAGACTATTGCACGCCAGAACTCAGTGAGATGATTGCCGGGGACTGGCTGGAAGCGAACTTTTCCGACCTGGTCTTTACATACTGAATTGAGAGAGAGAGAGAAAAAAGATTCTCTAGTAATAACAGAGAAGGGAGAAAGTAAATTATGTGTCCGGGTCAAGTTGTCCCCAGTCCTGCCTCCTGTGGGTTTTCTAAAGGGTCCTGGAGGGAGGTGGAGGACCAGGAGGCGAGGTGAGGTTTGAGGAATGAGATGCTTATGAAGCTGGTAGCAAAAAAAAAAAAAGCAAAGTCTGCAGACGTTTTTTTCTGGCAGCATGACAGGGTTTTATGACTTTTTCCCCCGTAGGTCTGCATTTACTGTTCAGCTTAAACGGACCACAAAGGGAAAAATAACGTGAACTTCTATGCATCTTATCCTCTTAAAACTAAACACTGCAGGGAGCTAAAAACGGACTGTGGACTGACTCAAAGCAAATCTGTGAACTGACAATTGTTCAGGATGTTACTTTACAACGGTTTATGTAATTTCTAAATGCCGCAAATGTTTGTTTGTTTTTTTGTAACTGATTCAGTTTACCTCCTGGTTTGGTAAATTAAGCAGCCTAAACCTCTGCAGAATACAGGTGTGGAGGAAACATTTTGATACATAACAGACCTCATCTTTTTAAAAGAAAAGTAAGATATTTTCAGGCATATTTTTGTACAGTTAAAAGGGAATGTTCTTACTGTGCTTTCAGTGAGTTTCAGGCACTTCTTCCCTTTATCATTTGTTTTTAGCATGCAAGGGAGTCCTGGTTTTAAGGATTAAGTTAAATTAAAACTTGCATCAAAAATGCCTTGTGATTTCAAACTAGGTTTTGTACAGTTGTAGAGCAGATTTGTTGAGTATTTGTAGACGATACAATGGCATCATGGGGAACACATACCTCAGAGCTGGAACTAGTTTCAAGATTGTATATGTACTGTAATATAGTAAAGTTAGGAGTTTATGTATATCATACTCGTGATATGTGGATGGGTCCCAATCGCAGGTGTGAAACTGGATTTTGGTATTTTTTATGGCACATACTGTTTTCCCCCCTCTCATTTTTTTGTGCAATATATACTCTTAAGATACAGACCATCAACAATTGTAGCAAGTGATGGAAAAACAGACTTGTGCACTGTCAACATCATTACATGTTATGATGCTGAAGCCTGTCCAGGCAGAAAAATAAACAAATCAGCTGGAACTGATACAAAACAATATAATATGGCCTCATGGTGTGATGCATACTATATCAACATATTGATATCACAATTTGAATGTAATTTGACACATAATGGGCATATCTGACACCAAACTGAATCTGATTGAAAATTAGGGAAAACAGAGTTCTGCAGAAGGGCATAGTCTGATACAGTGGTGGTCTGGCATTAGTTTAACAAGCAAGCAAAAAAGAACATTCCATAGTCCTGTTTCATGAAATGAAACTTTATTTTAAAACTGAAGACTGCCTTCTTTTTTTAAAACATTAACCATAAACCTGTATTTTTTATTTCTTGCACTTACAAAAAGCAGATATTGTTTATTTTTATGTGGGTCTTACATATGAAGTCTGTTTGATAAAAAAGGTTTTGGAATATGACCTAATTATATGCCAAGACATTTTGTTGGAAGTTCTAGGCAGTAGTTACTTCACATTCCAAGTGTGAATCTGTCTTTGACTCATCTTTTAATAAATAAGTACCTACCACCATCGACTGTCCTTTCAGTTTGTGAATATATGTACACAAATGTGTTATTTCTTGCGTTTGCAAAGGATGTGATGACAAAATGATGCCTATTTTGTATGTAGGTGGATACTCTGAAATGGATTGGCTCAAACTAACATGTGAATTCACATTTAATAAAAAGGAAAAAAAAGGAAACTTTTAAACTGCAGTGTTGAGGTGTTTTACTGTCCCTGTTTTTGCTGAGCTTTCTTTCATAACGACTCCCTTAAAACGGACACTGCGGCTTTAAGAAATTGAATTGCCCGCTTGCCTGCGCTGAGCGATGTGATTGGCGGGCTTGGTGGTCCCCTTGGAGACGGAGCTGGAAACAGGAGCCGTTCCTCACAGTGTGTGGGAGCTCTCAGTCTGTCTGGCTTCCATTCAGAAAAGTAGCACTCTGCCCAGCACAGAACGGCTTGAGATCTGTGCGAACAGAGGGCTAAAAAAAAATGTTTAAATGTGACATATGTTCACACAGGGATAAACAATGGCACTTAAATCAGACAGATATGGTTTAATCTCTAAAGAAATGTGCAGGGTCTTCTTCAGAAACATAATTCAAATGTGAAAGTAGACTCAAAAGGTTTGTCTAAAAGTCAACCAATCATTTATGTCAGTAGATGTGTGTGGGGAACAGGGGTAGTAGGTCAGAGTGAATAGAAATGTTTCTTTAAATAATTATTTCAGTGGTTGTCAGTTGCGGTACTACAGCTCTTCTCTCTTACCACTTAGTACCTATTTTCCACCTGGGATTTCAGAGAAAGCTGGTTGGACACACAATGAGTAGATGAGGTACTGGATGACAAGGATTTAGAAGAATTCCTGAAGTAATCTAAAGAACAACATAAATAGAAGTGGGTAAAGTATACCGTGGAAAACAGAATAGATACACTAATATAATCATGATAGTACTGGATTTTGCACCACCAGAGCTGATGTGCGATGACTCAGCCTCAGCTACAAGGATGTTGTCATAGGCACAATTGTAGCTACTGTACAGAAGTACTCTCATGTAAAAGTTGTTTGTTAGAAAGATCACCATTAGTACAACACATCTCAGCCACATATGATGTAATGTAAAATACAATTAGCATAACAAACCATTCATTAAAAGTGATAACATCTTCACAGTACGTCTCCAGAGACCACAGATGCAAATGCTTTTTTGTCTCTTCTGAGGCCCAGTAAGAGAGGCCCACCTTTAACCGATCATATATAAAGAACCAGGGGCCTTGGCCACTGCGAGATTTGTGTTCATTACAGCAATATAATCTTGTGATGAATATTTGCCATACATGGCTGAACAGATACTAACCCCCCCATTAAGTCAGTTTGCAAATCTGTAATAAAACATTTATCTAGCTATTACTTTACCTGACCTATTGGTCAAAGTTGCTAATGGGTTTCAGGGCTATTCCCAATAGAATCTCAACATTGATTTTGTGTTCCTCTGAAATATCTGCTCAGGGCTAATGCCACCGGTACATGTTGAAATGAAATTAGTGACCCGTTAAAATTTCCTTCTATTTCCTCCTTAAATAAATAAATGGAAATCTAGAATGCTCCGTAGACGCTGAGTGAGATACCGCCCTCCCAGGAATCCAGCGGGAGGGCAAAAGAAAGTAATTTCGAATCCCTTGAGCGTTTAAATCATTCATACAACCCAGAATGTCACAGTCAAATGCTTTACGTGACACCTATACAAAGACCCCTGCCACAGATATGAAGGCTGAGGTTGATCTCCCGGTTTGCAAGTTGCTTAAATTGGACATCTAAAATATGTCAATGCTATCTCAGTGCTCAAAGATAAAATTCCTCTGTGACTGGTCTCTGTCTAAGTCTACTGATGTTAAATCCAGTAATAATACCAGTTATGTTTTTTTCACCGCACTGACTCTCACCCAGTGAGCTCAGTTGCATTACATCACTGCTAAGCTTATGCCGCTGCGCAGTAAGATTCCATGTTGTGTCATCGTTGATCCACATGTGCTCCTCTCCTCCCAGTGGGAGGCTGTCTAATATTGCTGTGGGAATACTGATATACGCTCTCCAATGCTGGAGGTTTCCTAACAACAATAACAGTGCTGCTTGCCTAAATTTAAACCTGTTTACTGTCTGTTAATTGACCAGTGGACAGGATTTATGGTATCTGCTCCAGCTCTGCTGTCGGAGATCGGGACGGTGTTGACAACAAGCCCCTCTCCTGCTCTGTTACACAAGCATGTCATGCTGTTGGGCACTGCCAGTGCTTTACAGATCCTGCAACCAGTGTGACAGAGAAAAATAAAAAAAAATAGATATTGAAATGACACACGGGCAGTTGGTCCCTTTGTGCAACAGTGATTTCTGTGCTATGATCCAAACAGGTAAAAAAACTATTTGGACCATAAAATATAATTTATTATATTATGAATGAATAAGAAAACTACAAGTTACATTCTTGTATGCCTGTCTACCATGAAATCTTAGAAATAATGACCTTATAAGTATACATATTCCTAATGTGCAGTTCACTAGCTGATAGTCAGGGAGAATTTGTCTGTAAAATTGCCTGCCTGAGCAACAGTACAGTCCCTGTGTCCTCTACTCCAATCTTGGCCTCGGGCGACTCCTGCTGCTGTTGATGGCTATCCATTTGCTCTGCCCTACCAGTGTATGGGAGGGAGGCCGAGAGGGAGCATCGGCCCCATCTGCTGCACTGATATTTACTACCCCTTCACAATTGTGAGAGGGGGGTTGGGGGGGGTGTGGCAATTCCCTCATGGTGTTTTAGCACTCTGGCAGATACACACATGTGCACACCCATATTGAGAGAGAAAGAGAAAGAGAGAGAGAGATAAATAAATGAATAGAGTGGAAAAAGTGCTGTTCATATGAACCAGAGTTAAACTCAGATTTACGCTGATGTGATGGAGGCGGTGTAACAGATAATTGTGTAGCTGGAAGCAAGTAACCCACACGGTCTGCTGCTGCTGCCTAATTTTCCATTCACAACTTCATTGCGGTTTTTCATTATTTAGCAAAGGCAATGAGACAGTGAAAAGAAGTTTGGGGGAGCTGCTGTGCTAAAAAGAGACACAGCAGGTTGTCGAGAGCAGTTTAAGCTGGCGGTGCTATTGTCTCGTCGACACAGAAACAAACAGTTCCATCACTCCTCCCGGGATATGTTCTGACACGTGGTAAGATCTCATTGGGAGAAGGTCACTTTTTTTGTGGGGAGCTGCTGGAGGTTGCGCATCAGTCATGTGAATTATCTGTTGAGAGGGCAGGAACTCAGTTGCACACCTGCTTCCCTTTTCAAACCCAACTCGAGTATATTCTATTAATTGAATTGAGTGTCCTGGGTGACATTTAGCAGGTTTTGGGTTCAATATGTGCTATGTGATCCACTCAATGTGTGAGAAAATGAATGGAGCCTTTTTGGTTTCAAAAATGCCACAATAATGGGCTCAGTGTAATTAGAGCCAACGTGTAATGACTACCTCTGTTTAGAGAGCAATCCCGCATGTTGGTTGGCCTGATTGCGGTCAGTTTAGGATTTACATAACCTTGTTTGGAATTAATTGTTACTCTATGCTCGATTTTTATCTTAGAGCTTTACAGCAGCTGCAGGAGCCCCTTGCACTTTCCAGTAAGATAAAGGGCATAAGCCCACTATGTTAGTCCAACAGGGTCATGATAGGTCATAATATGCAGGATGTTAGTGGTAAATTGAAATCACATTGTAATCCACATAGAGTGTGAGAATGTGTGTTTTTATTAAATTACATTAATTTGGTTTAGTTTTGTATAGCTTTAGATAATCCAGTAGTCCATATGTGTGTATATGCTGCTGTTGACCAGATAATGTTGTTGCCCTTTAATCAAATGGAGTGTATTATTGTGTATTATTAGAGCTCACTGCTCTTATTGCATGTGTGTCACTGCTGAGGAGAGTCTGGTTGGCTTTTTGCCCAGATGCATGGATTTAAAACCACAGCATTACCCCTCCTCCCCCGTTTGGAGTCAGGGATTGTGTGTGTGTGTGTGTGTGTGTGTGTGTGTGTGTGTGTGTGTGTGTGTGTGTGTGTGTGTGGCTGTGGCTGTGGCTGTTTGTGTGTGAACTTATATCATTTGTTTGTTTGTTTTGGGGCTAGCGAGATGCAGAAACTTAGCTGGTACTGAGCAAAGACTGGCCCATAGACTGTTTCTAACCATTGAGATTCCTGGTTCTGATAATAGCACTACACAACATGGTATTGTAGTTGTAGTGTTGTCATAAAACTCAGTTAAGTAGAAGTATGCTACTCTTCTGCAAGTCTTCAATTTAATGATACCAGCAACAGACATTCATGACCCCCTGCCTACCCACCACAGGATTAAGTCAGGCAGTAATCTAGATTCAAAACTGCAGCTCAAGGGGAGTCCATGCAATTTCTCCCTAAAGCTAGAGCAGAGCCAGCAGTTGGTCATTCATATGCATCTGAAATCTAATACTCTGCTGCTGTGCCCCTCAGTGGCCCCACCTTTCCTGACTCACCAGTGAACCTCGACTCCCCCAATGCACTCTGACCATTATACACCCCCCCCCCCACACACACACACACACACTCGCTCCCTTTCTTGCCCTCCTCCTTCTTTTCTTCCTCTATTTGCATGTTACCCAGGTTACACTGTCAGGGTACCCCCTCACAGTTAGACACGACGCAGGGTCTCATTTGATAGTCTTTGCTGCTTCAGTAAATAATTAGCACACTGAATCCTCTGGGGCCCTATACAGGAAGCATGGCTTGCTTACCAGGGGGGCTACGGTTCTAATGATTGCTATCCTACAAGGTTTTTGATAGCTGTGCCCCCTGCCTCCTCCTCAACACAGTCTACGTGAAAAACATAACACATACCCTACTAGAATTAATTATTATTGTGAATGTGGATGGAGCTAAACAGATTCAATTTACATTCCAAGACTTCTTGAGTATGCATCTGTAATAAAATGCTCCGTATGGCTATGTAAGTATGTGCTTGTGAGGAAACTGATGAGAGGAATATTCTTGAAAACAGATGTTTTTAGGTGCTTTGTAGAACTAAATGCGATTATGTTCTGCAATCAGTCAAACTGACATTTTGATATACGTTTCTCGTCATTGAGACAATGAAAAATCTTACACCAGCATACTGTGTAATGAATTATATGTTCAGCAATTGTACAAAACATTTATTCCAAATCATAGCACCGGTTTCAGCTCCAGTCTTCTGAATAATCTCGTACTTCTGGGTAAGCAATACATATTTTACCAAACTAGAACCATCAAACAATTGCCAGATGGATGTTTGACCTCACTGATTAGCAAAGGAGACACTCAGACAAAGTAATGACAACTCCTGCCAAAAAGTCCATTAACTGCATGTAGATTTTAATGGCTCTGTCCAACTATAGATGCAGAGACAACTTCAGATGTTATTGTAAGAGATGGAGAGACCAAATGTGCCAGGAACTGAGTGGGACTTAAAAAAAAACTTCCCTCCCCCTATGCCCTCCAGTGCATGTTGAACCCAAAAACAGGGCATAACGAATCACACTGTTGAATAATTCATATGTGTGCAGATGAACAATTCATATGCATCATGCTGAATCTATATCCATTATAGAGACATGTTATGTTCATGAAAAATAGAGCACACCAAAAGCTACATCATAAAGCTTGTCAGGGCACAAACAAGTAAATCTGTATTTCTGGGAGAGAAGCACAGAGTTTCCATCTCCTCCCAACGGGGTTTGTAGGTTGATTTTATTGTCTCCCCAGTGTTCCCATCACGAACACAAACTTTGAAGCCTATATCAGAGGAACATGTGGCCTGGTCAAGGTGACATCCAAGACAGTGCAGAGACACATTTTATACACTACTGCCACATATGAAGCGCACACAGCCTCTGTTGGAGGTTCTCTGTGGTTGTAGATTGTTTGTAGCCAGTGGGGACTGGAGCTATAGTGTCTGAGGAGATGTGACATATAGCCCCACTCCTCACAACTCATACACACAAACACTGCTGACACACACACGCACACACACTCGCCTTCTCTCTGCCTCTCTCCTGGCTGGTCCGAGTTATTCATTTCGTTGAGCACCTCAGCCGTCAGCAGAGAAATGCTGTCACCGGGTCATTACAAATACCCACAGGCAGTTGAGAATGTCCTCACAGATACAGGAGACAAACGTGGGCCTGCATGCCGCTGCCTGAGGGCTGCTGTTTGATGGTGTTCTGAATGACCTATATTTCCCTGCTTCAGGTATTTTATATTGGACCTGATGAAATCACGGCTCGCTAATCCGAGACACAGAGTTTTCTCTCATACATTAAATAATTGAAATACAGACATACCATAGCCAAGTTCATTTTACATATTCAAAACATATTTCTAGTTTATTCTAAGACACCATATACCGTTTCTTTTTAAATCATATTATTTGTTAGATTAGTTTTGTATTGTCTGTCGCCTCCTCAAATAATAGGAAAGTTCTGTGAATTTAATTGAATTACAGATCAGATTTTAGGACAAGAAATTTAATGTCCTCAATTGCATCTTAAATGCCAACCTAAAATAAATATATTTGCACATGATTAATAATTAGTTTTTTAGTTGTTGTGTTTTGTTTATGTCTGTCTAGATCAGCAATCCCGTTGGACGTATGGATTATGAGGTTTGCTGCAAAAGAATTGCAGGTTGTAAATTGTTTTAAATTCTCTTGAGGGGGCATAGATATATATTTTTTTTGGATCTGTTTCCGACCTAAATAAATAACTAAATATATAAATAAACCAATCGAGAACTACGGTTGATGAAGCATTGTGCAAGGAAGTGGGCAAAAAGAGAAGGTCCTGGTTACACTGGGCATCCCTCAGGGGTGAATGTGTGTAACGGATATCCCTTTCACACATGGCATATATTGACTACAGGTTCAATCCACATTTAATCATTCACACCAGACCTTGAATACCAGGTAATTTGTATTCACACAGGACCCAGGCTTGCAGCTGTACTTCCGTCCATGTTGTGCCTGTATGTGGCTCACCTCTGTGGCAGGATGGTCATATGTTATTTCTACAGAGTGGGGAGATGAGGGACACACAACTGTGATCAAAAGAGGAGTGCTCATTGATTTTCAAAACCACATATTATGCTGCAAATATATATCAAAGGGAACAGCCTGCATGGCCTCTGTGATATGCTCAGCATGATTTAAACATGCTAAGGCCATGTTTAAGCCTCAAGCTAACACATTTTAACTCTGGGTAACGAGGTGTTACTGCCTCCATGCCTGCATCTGGGAGCCACTGAGATAAAAAAAAAATATATAAATAAAAAACATATAACGTATAAAGAGAAGAAGAGAGGATAAAGCAAGGCATTGTGCCACGTTGATTAATTATTAAACTCCTCTTTACAGATTTCTTAATTGGAAAGTGTAATCCAGTAATTAACACGAGGACCAGCTGGCTGGTACAGAATATCACTGAAACATATAATCCCACTTCCAGCATTACTGTGAGCTTCAAGGTTCCCCTTTCATAAAAACGCACTAATAATCCCATTAGGTCTTACTACAGAAACTATACTCATCTTTTAAGCGCCAGCCTCAACCGTGTAATTGCTGTGCATTTAAAGCAATTTGGTCAGTGGCGACAGAAACCTGCTTACTGCTGAAAAGTTAATGACACTGAAAGCCAATACTATACCCCGACCACTTAGTCCTACCGTTTGACAGAATTTGTCATTACACAATTCCTTACTCAAAAACGGGATTTTACATTTCCCACGTTTGCTTTTAACGCTACTAAGGCAAGCATACAAAATACATAAAAAAAAAAAAAAAACGATGTCTGGGTCTGGCAGTCATGGATTATTACGCTGCAAAAGCCAAACGTGAATTGTCCATGAAGGTAATACAGAGTTGACAGTGAGTGGCAACAAAGATGTGTTCAAATTGTGTTTAAAGAGAGATACAAGGCATCAAAGTGATTGAATGGACACAATATCAGATTTAGTTGTTTTTCTCCAATTTCAATCAGGCAGCCGGCGTGTTCCTCTCATGAGAAAGTCCCCTAGCAAATTGGAATTGCGTGACTGATGTCATACACTAGATTTCTCCCTTCAGTGCACCTTAGAATCCAACCTGCCCAACCCTACCACCCACACACACACACCCACATACACACTTCCTCACACCGCTCCTACAACCCCACCCCCTAACTCATCCATCCAAACCCAACCACCTTTATGGCCATATTTCTGTAAAATCCGCTGCCTTGATTTGCTTTGGCATTCCTGTCCTTATTCATCCAGTGGGGCTGTGAGCTGGAATAATTAGGAGGACGCCATCAGGCCCCTGCCTCCTGACAAGTGATCAACAAACAATGATTTATGAGGCCATCTTGTATCAGGGGATGACCATTGATTTAAACACACAAAGAAAACATACACACACACACATTCATGAGCACTCACACACACAACTTCTTGACACAGATGACCATACGCATAAATCAGATTCAATGTCTCTCCATTTTCAGGTGGCGTTTTATGCTGACCTACCCTATTTATCATTCACTTTAATAAACACCAAAACTGATAAGCCATCAACTTGTTATGGAATTGACGAGCGATCTGACTGGGAATATTGTTTTAAATCCCTAGAATGCTTGAACGAACCTTCTGCAAATCAATTTTGTCGCTCTTTTACTTCATAGATGCTGATTCCACATATTTTCGAGCTGTGGTTTTAAGTATTGATTGTCACAGAGGCCTGGAAGAAACGCGACGGCGGTGCAATGTCTGTGTCTTACAGTTTGGAATGAGTCTTTGGTCTATCTGTTGTTTTGGTATGCCGAGGTGAGTTTTCTTGACAGACAATATGCATACTGTGTTTTATTACCCCGCCAGCTGCAGGGTCATTACACATTGCTCTTCCTGTGAAATTGTAGGATCATATTTCCATGTGTACTGGAAAGCGGCGGCTTCAGATACTGATTAATGAGTAATGAAATGGCTTTTAGTTATTACAGGATGAAAATATTAATGAGAGATGCTGAGTGAGAAGAAGTGCGCCTTTATTATGTCAGTCGGTGGCTCAATCAAAATCAATTGGTGCTAAATGTTACAAAGACAGTCTCCATGTGTTTTTCAATTAAGAAAATTGATGTAAGTGAAAGATTTAAAATTAGCTTACAAAATGAAAACATTCAGTCTGTTACAGAATTACAATATCTTGGATT
Source organism: Gymnocephalus cernua (assembly GCA_023631565.1). Lineage (NCBI taxonomy): Eukaryota > Metazoa > Chordata > Actinopteri > Perciformes > Percidae > Gymnocephalus > Gymnocephalus cernua. Next base: position 12,306,408 of record CM042444.1, on the reverse strand, counting down.
GGTCATAGATCCTCAACTTAAATTTTCTAAACATATAAAGAAAATCTCAAAAACAATACAAAGCAACCTTAACGGTTTTAAATTAATCTGAAATTATATACCACACCAGGCGGGTCTACTGTACATGCATGCTATGGTCTTTTCACATATTTCATACTGCATGACAGTTTGGGCGCAAGCAGCACCGTCTGCAACAAAACACATTGGTTCACTTTACAATCGAGCAATAAAAATTATGGATAAAAAGCCAATTCGTTATCACCATTGTTACATCCTCGAGAAATATAATATATTAAGCTTTGAAAGCTTCAGTAATTTATGTTTCTTAAAATTGATTTTCAAGTGTATTAATAATTTAGCACCAGAGCCACTCAGTTAATTTGTTCAAAGACAGAACAGCAAAGGAATTACCAGAAACAGCACAAATCATAACTGTACAATACCATACTGTAGGACAAGCTTCGCCCAGACAGCCTTTTCTGTTAAGAGCTGTAGGCTGTGGATTTGTTACCATCTGACATTAAGGCCATATCTGACTTGAAAAAGTTCACTTCCAGGATTAAGTTGTGGCTAAAGGCAAACCAAATCTGTAACCATTTTTAACTATTGTTATTATTAATTACTTTTATTTTTTGGGTGGGTGTGTGTGTGTTTAAAGAAATGTAAGTGTTTGTTCTTTTATTTTTTTTATTTTTATTTTTCTTTCCTTAGAAATGCCCAACCAGGGACAGGAGTTGAAAACTATGTTGATTGTATGGTCCCTGTTAAATAAACAAATACATTACATTACATTACCAGTCTGTTCCCTCATCTCGTAGATCTGCCATAGGTTCACAGCGTTAAAGAGATTAAGAAGCCATATTAGTCATCAAACGCTAAGTGATCCTATTCCTTTTAGAATGGTCGCAGGCTGTCATCATCATAAAAGACTCCTTTTTAGCACTCAATAAATCTACGGCTGCTTTCATTTTGTGCTTATGATATGCTGCCCTTGGCAAAATGTCCCAAATAGTTTACTTTATAGTCAATAACTAATACATTTAATTGATTTATTGATTAGTTCAGTCATTTAGTATTGTCAAGTGTAGCAGTGGGAAATTAATATTGTTTTTGTTTTTTTACAAGTATAAGACGCATGTAAAATGCCTTAGAGATACAAGACAATGTTGGGATGAACTCGGCAATATTGTCTTTCCTTACCACAGATTGATCGCCACTGCAGTGTGGTCAATATGTGTCTAAACATGATGTTAATAAGGTGACTGGACTGATTGTCTATACCACAATACTTCAGAGCATAATGATGCAGAAGTGTATGTGTGAGAAAGTTCAAGAGAGCGAGATAGTGTACAGGCCAAATGCCATCTTTCATCCCTCCTTTTCCTGTGTGGGATGATGTGAATGGGCACCATTATGGTCATTGCAATTACACTGCTGTTAGTGATTGTTGTTGGTCAGAGGCAGCAGATCAGAAGGAGTGGATCCATATTGATTAACTGCCATTGTAAGGGAATGACCAAGTCAAGCTCTCACACAGTGGCAGAACCTGTGCTCTGTATAAGCTGATTGACTCCTCCTCTGCTTTAAATTGCACTGTGGCGGTGGAATAATTGAGCATGCAGCATGAATCCAGTATTAGGGATTCATGTCTCTCGCACCACCTCTTCCCCTCAGCCCTCACTTTAGCTGGCCGGATGATTGAAGGGCCTCTGGTGTCTCCCTGCTCTACGTGGATAAGCAGTTGTCATAGGAAAACATCAATACTTGAATGGATAGACGTTTTTATCCATTGATTAAACACTGAGTGAATGCACGAGAACTCTACCCTCGCAAAGCCCGGTGTCCATGCCAGTAATCCCCTCCTCCATTTTTGTGATTTAGGGTACATTTGTGCAATGATCTCTAAGTGCGGTGTCATTCCCTTATACCTTGACCATATTTGTGAGAGCATAATCGATAACTTCATTTGAGCTCCACTACAGTGTGGATGGAGAATCGTGGTGGTGGGGAAAGCAATGTTTTATATTGTTCCATAAGGTCAAGCCCATGTTTCTCCTGCTCAGAGAATTGGTTCGGAAATAGCCCCATCAACATTGATGAAGCAATGACGTATAGGAATTACGGTTTGACAGGTCAAAAATTGCCACTTGGAAAATTCTAATCAATCACAATTTCCCTAATTTTACATTGTAAAGTGTACGGTATTGATGGTCATGAGTTAGGCTTTTCAGCAGTCTTAACATAGCAATGCTGCATACTTTTTAATTTAATATATTGAGTTTTTATCTGATTATGCTCCAGTGCTCCAATTCAAACACTAAAGACTATTTTATATGTTTCTTTGGGGAAAAAATCCAGCAAAAACTCAACAATCAAGTGATTATGTTGCCTATATTCATGTGACATTTAAAATTCTAATAATGCAAAGACAGAAGGATAGCACCTGACTGACACTAGGGGTTTCTGCAGCCCCTGATCAAATAGGACTCTTATTGTGGTAGGGATCTCATTCAGATGGTCATTATACAATCAAATGAGAATAATTTGCCCGGATCTCAATTACGAGGAAGAGAATTCTCCTGATGCGCCAATGGCCTTTTAGAAAAGTACTGAGCCTTACCAGGTGTGTTGCTCTTACACTGATTGCTCTTCTATGTGTGAATGCCCCGATGGCGGAGGAAAATGTCAGTGGGAAAAGTATTGTGCATGAATATGAAGCGGAAAGGGTAAAACAAGCACAATTGTTTCCTGGAGTTCATTCATGGCCTTTGTCACTTACATGTACAGTCTCCCAGGAAACATGTATTACTTTACCATTTGCTCTTAGAATCTATATTTGACTGAAACAGTCATATCTTATATGATGTGTGTTCCATTTGTATACATTGTTTTATTTTGATATTTTCACATGCTCTTCATTGAGTTTTTTTTCTCTCATTGATATGCTATACACCAGGTACTTTAAGCCTAAAGTAACTTGTGTTGTTTTCAAGGGCATCCATTTGCTCAGTCCTAGGCCAAACAGCAGCGGCCGTTGCCCTCAGCATTAACCCCTGCTGGCTCCTAAAGGTTAAAAGCCCTCTCTTGATTTACAACAGCCAGTGGACATAGTGGTCATTAAAAAGATGTAAATGTGTGCTGTTTGTAGAGAGAGCGGTGCATGAACCCAGTGACAGACCACCCACTCACTCTCTCGCTCAAACAACACTCTCCGTGGCCTGGCTCACAAATCGGGGGGCGCTTTCATTTGGGGAAGGTCACAGACCTTTTTATCACCTCCTTAAGACACCCTTTGGAGCCATTTCTTATGTTGCACAACTGGATGCTGCACATCCTTTCAGTGTGTGGCTGTCGGACATTTTGCTAAATGAAATAATGTGGCAAGAAGCATTTTTCTAATTCTGTCAAACTACCCCTTTATGTCCAAAGTTACATTAGGCAGAGTTATTTATATTGAACTTCTTTCATGTCACTAATCAACACGGTGCTTACATTTACCCCTCCCAAACAGTGCACACACAAGGTTTGAACATCTTTGACATCTGCCTTTTGGCTCAAATGTGATGGATGGATTAAATGTCACCTATGCCCTGGGTGTTTCCGTCAGTTTCTGTATGGGCGATGTTGTGTATGCGCTTGTGTTGTTTGTTTCCGTCAGATGTTAGTGTTGTGTCTGTCAGTCTTGCTGGTGCCTCAGCCTCTCTTGTCTCAACGTGCTCTGCTGCATCCTGTGGCATTTGGCACCCTCTCAAGTCCCCTCCTCCTTTGCTAGACACACACACACACACACACACACACACACACACACACACACACACACACACACACACACACACACACACACACACACACACACACACATACACAATTAGCCAAGATAAGCTGGGATTCTGTGACTTCCTGTAGATTCCTCTTCAGATAAGGGAGAACAATTTAAAAGCCCTGCACAGACAGAGGCATAGGTATAAAAGAGCCTCTCTGGAAGCCTAAGGGAAAAGAACTACACACATATAAAAGCCAGAGCTGCCAGGCTTCTGTCTGTCGACGTGATGATTGGCCTCAGCATCATCCTGTCATACTATATTACTTTTGTTTTTTTGCACACCTCAATAGCTCTCTGCTGAAACTCATTTATCACATAGCAGGGGATGGACACCATCATACCACGGGGGATGTTTCTGAAAGTGTGACAACCTACTGTTTTGGAAAGGAGCAGACAGTGCTTATTTGAGTCTCTGCAGCAATCTCGGTTCATAGAAGCCTATTGGAGGGTTTGACTTGCAACAAATCCTCACAAAACTCAGCGTATGTGATTGAGAATGTCTTGAAATTTGATTACATTCTTTTCAAACATTCTTTTCTTTGATCACTCCTTTTTGACAACGCACCTTAGCTATCCATATTGAGGAAAGCTATCATACTGGGCGTCGTTGGAACCAGCCTTATGATGGTAGTATCTGATATTGAAATCCATAGAAATGGAACTGAACTGGACACATTCTTCCTAGTTATCTCTGAAATCAGGACAGGAATTCTGGATATAAAAAACAGGCACAGGAAGCCTGTTGTGAGCTAAGTTGGTTTTAAGCAGCTATAATCAAGTAGATATTGGTAGAGACCAAAAACTGAGCTAAAAGGAGAGTGAAGTGAGTAAAATGATGATTTTACATGTGTGTTAAAGGCTACATTCCTCTTTTTTTGGCGACTTCAGCATATTGGATATTTTTTGTCTGGTTGTGTGTGTGTCTGTGTAGAAACAAGTCTGCACCTGAGATAATGGCTGGATGAGATAAAGCAATCAACTCATCTTAAAAAAAAATAGGATTCAGTTAAGTACCTCTCTCTCTAAAGAACTTAAAGTAGCTCTGATTCCAGTGAAGAGGAGTCTGTCCCTGTAGTGTGCATATTACTGCATCTCATCTTGCTTATTGCTGCCTAGAGTGCTATGACAACAGAAGTGAGAATAGATTTAATCTCTCTAGCCCTGCTAATAATACTATGTTACTGGCTGAGCAACAAAACACACACAAAGGGCTAATCATCTCTAGTACTAAGCGTTTTCTTACACATACATGTTTTCCCTGCACTTCTCAGAACTGTCAGGAGTAAAGAGATAACGAATGGGCAGAAGGAAAAAAAAAGTCTGCTGTGGTGTGAGAAGTGTCTGCCACCATGGCGTCATTAACACCCAGTGGTGCTGGAGTAAGGGAGGGAGAGCAGACGGGGCCTCCAAGCACTAGGAGCGAAATTGCAAACCCAAGGTTCCTGATACAACCTGTTATTATTTTTGACACAAGCCATTTACAATAGCTATGAAGGTGGCAATGGAAAATGTAATATTGATTGTATGCCCTCAAGGCTTTACTCCCCTGACTTCTGAACGTCACCCGTCTCACATATGTTGGATGTGATGATATGTTTCTCTTTTTTTTTTATTTTGTTTTGTTTTTCCCCACTTCCACAAATCCTATTTGATGGGCTTTGTTGATAGTTTATTTGATGAGGTAATTACATTGGTAGATTGAGAGGGTAAGGTGATGTTTTGGGAGTCGAGAAAATAATAGAAAGCCGCGTAACTACGGAATTGCAATATGATATTGGTCTGATGTGACAGGTGTTTATATACCCAATGGCAATCTGTATTTCATCCCTTTTTCATGAGGGTGCTTACTGAATTACTTGCAAATGACGTTTATGAAACATTAAGAGACTGTTGCACCATGGGATAGCATTGGCTCATTCCAGAATTATTAAAATACACTCTAACGTACAGTACAACAAAGGCACACAGGGCGAAAAATCTCGTTTTTCTTGAACACAGATGTGTGATATCCTTGGACTCATTTAGCTGTGTTTGTACAGACATGTGGGCTCTGAGCTTCAAATGTAGGCATAAGAAAGTAGAGGAAGCTATTAAGCTCCTGAAACACAGAGACTAACTAAACAAACCGCGGAACAACTGGGAAGATAGTTGGCCTTTGGAGTACCCTGTCTCTGTCTGTCTGTGACAGAAACCTGTCAAAACCAAAACAAACATGTTTAACAAGGCCCTCAAAGGAGTGGAGACAATTGTGCAAGCCTGTGTGAGGAGAATCAGAAGTCTCAGTATCTGGGGAGATTGCAGGGGTTATCTGCCAATGTGTTAATTACGCTAGGGCTTCACACTCTGGTAACTGTGACAACTTTCCGCTTGTTTCTAAAATGAATGCATGACCTGCACAGCACCCCTCCATGTAGAAAACCACTGATTGCTGTGTTAAAAGCTATCTTTGTGAAAAGTGCAGTCTAAGAGCTCTTTTTCTCTGCTGGTAGGCGCTTTGGAACACATTGTTATGGAATTATGTGATGATTTAAATGACCCCATAAAATGTCCCTAAAAAGAATATATAGCAAGGGAAAAACCTTTGCGTTGAGTATTCTTCACATTTGATTTTGTGCTTAACTGTTTGAAATTCAGCTTCTTTTCAAAAGCATTACAAATTCTCAGTTAAGCCTTTTTGGAATTTAGGAACTATATTATCCCCATTACTACATCACACATGCTAGAGAGAGACTAATCAAACTGCTGCTGTCTGTGTTGCCATTAGAACATACAATGTTGAGACAGTTCATGTTAGCACTGTCATTATTTGTCAGGCTAACAGCGCCTCTCATTCTCCCGTGTACAGTTAGACCGACATTGTTTTATCTCTGTCATCACATTAGGTTGAGTGGAGGAAAATCACTCTTAATGACACAGAGATTATTGGCTTTGTGTTTTGGTTTACCAGTAAATGCCGACCATGCCAATGGGATTTCCCCGCATAAGCCTTCACTATCAGTTTACACTAACTGTTGCATTCTGCTGTTATCCACAAGGATATCAAAGCACAATAAGTCTGTGCTGCTTCACTCAGAGACATTGCCGAGCACTAGTCCTGAAAAAGACTAGATCCTGTGAAGGGGCACCGAGCAGAGTTTTTACTGTAACAGAACAATGTATGTGGGAAAGTTGTTGACTGTTGACTAATTAGTCAGCAATTACTTTCTGGCATCAAAACAACTTCCTGTTATACTCTCTAGAAGAAAGCCTCCCCACCTCCACAGAGGGGCCATCCACACGGAGACGCTTTTTGATGCAAATGGACATGTTTTGCATTGTTTGGGCTGATCATCCAAACGAATCCTGTAAACGCACTGCCTGAAAACGCACTTTTTTGAAACCTGGTCCCAGGGTGAAAAAATTTGAAAAGGGCTCCCTTTTGGCTTCGTTTGGACGGCGAAACCGCATACGTGCGTATCGATGATGTCATCGCCACACCCCTCGACCTCATAGCCTGCTGCCTTCAACCTTACCCCGCTAGTACTAAAGTAGCTGACCGCTCTAGCAGGGACGTAATGTTAGCCTCTATGGTTAGCTGTTTATAAAGTGGAAGTAGCTAGACAACTTATCAACTAGCTAGCTAATCTGTCTGATTATCAACTCCTTGAATGAATTATAGTAACTTTTAGCACGGCTTATTGTAGAAAGGCTACCGCAAGAAAAACGTGTAGATAGATTATCAGAAAGACATCGAATCATTGATGTTAGTTTGACTGTCAATGTTAGCTAGCAGAGCTAACGCTAGCTCTGCTAGCTAGCGCGCTGCAATCATGTCCGATAGCAGACGACAGAATTGCTAAATAAAAAGCAATCCAACAGCACATTATACAATGTAAACAAAGACACGTTTTCTTGCAGCGGCCTTTATAAACTGAGCAGTGGTGAAAGTTATTAAAGTCTAGCAAAGCCCGTTCACTTATTATAAATTCTTTGAGTCTAGCTAGTCACGTTATGAACGGACGGATTGAAGACTGCTCTTCTCCATTTTTGGTTAATTTCTGTAGCAATAACAGCGCCGCCTATAGGCCTGGAATATGAAATAGCGCGTAGAGTCATTTACAAATGGATTTGTTTGGACGTAACTATTCTTGAAACGAATCCAGGGAAGACGGGTAAAAAAAAGATCGTTTTGGTACGTGTGGATGTGGCCTTGTGGCATTGTTATTATAAACAAAACCTTTCAGTTGTGTAGCAGTGCTGCTAATATATACAGTATCTTTTATAACTAAGTAGCGCCATTGCATACCTATAGACTTCACATTTGCCAGAATACTCTTCTAAATCAAGCACAAAGGACATGAATCCAGGGATAAAACTGAAAGTCTTTGACTAAGTGTTAGCAAGTGGTGGCTTCCATGTGTCCGAACTAACAAACTAGATGTTACCAAGTGAGAAAACTAGCTTGCATTCTTAAATTGTGTTGTGTTTAAATGAATGCAGAGCTGCAACGCTAAGAGTTGTGAGAACTGTATCCACTGTGACTCACTCAGGTGTCTACAACCCAAGTGGCACAGTAGTCAGCAATAATAGGTGTCCAGATACTTAACTTAAGGCCGTTTCAGAAGCAGAGCTTTCGCCGTAGCCTACGTAAGTGGCCTGGTGTTTATACTTGTGCGCTGGTGTGTGTGTTGAGCCAGCATGTGTGTGTGTGTGTGTGTGTGTGTGTGTGGGGGGGGGGGGTAGTTTGTGGTAGAGGGATCAGTGAGAGAGTGACGGTGATTAGCTTCACGAGTACGGACTCAAGAGTCATAGTGAGAGAAACAAAGTGCCCCCCGCTCCCCCCGTGCTTTCTGACCAAGGTGAGACATCTTTAGCAGGAAAAGTTAACCATCTCCTTGTTGTTTATGGAGAAGGAGAACCAGGAAATGAGTCGGGGGAAGTGCAACGCTACCAAGCCACGGCCGAGAGACGTGCATCGCAGCGACGTGTAGTTACATTTTTCGTGAGGTGCACGTCAGGCTACAGCGTAGGGTCCGGCGTAGATGCAGAGGGGTCTGCGGGGGTACGCCGTCAATTCGACACAGAAGCATAAAACGGCCTTTAGGCCATTTACATGTATATGCTAATCAAGTATTCATTTAGGCAGCATATAGAACAGAGATTATCGCAAAACTGGTCACCAGTAACAAACAAAAAATAAGGACATGATTTTCTTTAAAAAGTCAACAGTAATGTGACTTTGCCAAAAGTGAAACCAAACACAATTAATTATACATTGGTCAATGAGGCATAGTTTGTTGCTTGTGTGAAGAATAGTCAGCAGTAATGTGAAGTATACATTATAAACTGTTTGACATGTAACATAATTATTTGATGAATGTTATAACTAGACTATTTAAAGCTAACATAAACTACCACAAGAAAGTTGTACTCTTACTTCAGTACTCTCCAACACTGATTATTTGTGATAATTTGAGGCCACTGTATACTATGCCTTGGATCTCTAATTCTTCGGATGCTGAAAAAAAGGTCAATTAAATTCATAGATTATTTAATGCCCCTTTAAAGTGATTGAACTCTTGCAAGGGCACACGTGATTAATGCCGCTCACTAAAATGAGGATGTCTGTAGGGAAGGAATGGCTTTTAAATATTGGAAGAACTGTTTGATCCATTGCTGAATATTTAGAGTTCCACTGCTTTCATGTGGCTGGGTTGATGTGAAGTTCAGCCCGTTATTCTCTCTACTATCTCTGTCCTCGTCAGTGTCTCCACTGTCACAGATGATGTCTGTTTCACGGACACAGAGAATCACATTTGCACCAAGGCTTCCCTTAGTGAGTGGGCCAAGAAGTTTTGATGAAAACTCGAGAAAGGCTGTGAAAGAAGAGAAGATCAAATCAGCAGTTCTATCGGCCCTCATAAGTGCTGATCCCCCCTGAGAGAGCTTGTGGGATCACAATACTCCCCATAAAACAGCGGGAGCCCGGCCAGTCGTCTGAAAAGGACCTGCCTCTCACTGAAGTGAGAGAGTACTGAACTGGAGAAGGGAAAGAGTGGAGGGAAAAGAAAGGTTTCTCGTATACACAGGTTGAATGAGGGTTTTAGTGGTCAGACCTATAGAATAGGAGTAGGAATGGTAGAGTGGGAGGTGGTATGTGGGGATTGAAGAAGAAGGGGGGCCTTGTTGGTCATTATATGAAGCCTAAGTACAACAGCAGCTCCTCATTCTCCCAATCCTGAAGGTTCACGTCCCTGCTGTGTTTACCACAGGCCCCCTATGGATTCTTTTAAATAAGACAGGAATAAGAGGCAGGACTGTGTACTCCCACTGCCTCGCATTTACCTGAGGCTTACCCTTTTGACCTCAACTCTGCATGTCTCGCAAAGGAACACATTATATTCCTGATGAAGTTTGTATGTCTTTCTCATAAAAGGTTATATAAAATTGTTGACTAATTTGGAAAAAAAGAAAGCTGTTTATATTCTTCTTTTTTCCCCTGTCTGTTACAATGTTTATTAAATTGCCCTACCAGTGGTGGGATATTTACCATGCCGTTTCACTGCACATTTTTACGGCCGTGTTTCTAAGCAGTGTGTGTTTGGGTTTTTAAAGAAAGTAGTTACAGGCAAGAGGTAATGCCCTCCTCGTTCCCCGCAGTGAGATAAAAACAACAGGTAAAAGCATTGTCGCAGAATGCAGTATTCTGAAACTTGCACCTAAAACCCAGAACTAAGTGGGGAAAATGACTGAGCAATTGAATCATTTCAAGTTGTAGAGCCGTTTCCTGGTTTAAGGGACGTACAAGTATGAATGCATGGAATAAATATGTCGCTGCTTTATGGAGTGTGAAATGGACCGATGCAAAGGCTTTCCCTGCGTTGTTCTGTCTGTTGCTCATTGTGGAGGTGACTTCACATTTATGGGCATTTACACCCCCGAAACTCACAGCTTGGAAACTCAAATTTATGGGTCCACTGGCACTTAAGTTTTTACTAGTACAAAATATTTCAGTAGTTGGTTCATTCTGATAAATTGTTATTTAGCTAGCTCCTTGGGGTTAAAACAGTTCCAACATGCTATTCCCATTCAGATAATGAAATAGGATAATGATGAACACATTAACGAAGTGGCTGGGTTATTTACAGAGTTTATGCATGCCTGTGTCCAGGGGTTGCAATTAAAATAGTTCGCACACAAAACACTGAGTCCTTAATGATCTAACAATCCCAGACACTTCCCAAAAATTGCTCATTATCTGTTCAGTTGACTGGGTGTGTTTGTCGTCAGTCTTCTCTGAGTAATGCCTCCTGTCGAAAGAAATACAGTAAATACCCATTAATGAGAAACAGAAAATGTTTTATTTTGCTACAGTACTAATTAATAAGCACTCTGCATTTGGTTTTTCTTGTACGAAGAATATCATTAATGTGTGTATCAAAAACCCATTCACGTCTGTGTTGTATGCTTTCTCATTCCCCTGCTAAAATGTACGTTATCATGTTGGTTTATCAGAATTTTGTACATTTATTGGAAATTTGTCATAAAATAGGGCCACACATTTTCATGTTATACTTTTTTTTTCTCTCCAAAAACCAACTTTGTTATTCTTGTGCCTTAATCTTTTTCTGAACCTTTCTTGTTACCATTTGTCCAGTTGCCTTACCCCATTAAGAGCATGGTTGCCAGGACCCTGTGTCCATTGATTGTGTAGGATCAAGTCACATCATGGGTGACCTTTGACCCCAGAGTTCACTCTGGTTCTTGGCCTTAGTGTGCAGCTGTGGTGAGAGTTGACATTCCTCCCCCTGTAGGTCAAAACACCATTAGCCTTCACTGTAAAGAATGCAATGCCATTTTTTAAAATGACTAAAACACTGATAATGACAACGAGAAACAAGTAACCGATGACCTCTTTCTGTTTTTTACTAAGTAGCAAAGCTTCAGTGGTCTGGAAAAATGTCATTTTCCTTCATTCCCCACCAGTTATATCTTCCCTCATTAATCGTAAAAGTTGTTTGTATCTCAATTTATGAAACTGATAAATTGCAGCAGAACCATTAAATGTCAAACAGTGTGCATCTTTATGCATGTAAATACATCATTCATGGTAAATGTACATGATAAATGATTCTTAAAGTCTCAGAAAGACTTACGATCTCTGTTGTTGCACGATGTAATGGGATTTTAATGGCTCTGATAGCCATAACACATGTCCCAACTCAGCTGACCAAGCTTGTAGGTTCAAGCTTGGTCAGTGTGACCAACGCACATATGGCACCCTTTCTCCACATCTTCTGAATCTGGCTCTCTGGAGTTCCCATCTTCCTCTGTCTTTTCTCCAGTCCTTTTTCTTTTTTTTCTGTTTGCTTCTAACTTCCTCAGTCTGTGCCTTGTATTGGGTGCACAGAACTAGACTGATATGCTGCTGTTTTCACAAGCTCTTATGAGTGGTGGTGAAAAGACGAGAGACATCTTTAAGCCTTTTGGGACCCCACAGCCACAAGTGTCTGCAGGGCTGTCTATGATGGAGTCTGTTTTCTTAAAGTCTGGGAAAGAGAAAGACCTCATAGTTCCTCAAACCCTTTGAAATGCTGTTTTTGTGATCGATTCACAGACCAATTCAGTTATCCCAGAGGAGCAAACCCCTGCTCACATGCTCCAAGGAAAACTCATAGTTTTTTTAAGCTGATGGTATTTGCGTTTTATGCAGGCAAACTGTGAAAAGTGTTGATTTGTCCTGGGCATCCATTGCTCCACAGGCTTTGAGATCAAGACGTTTGCTCACTCTGAACTCCTTGCCAATTTGTCTCACTGAGAGACAAGCAGTCTTAGTGTTTTCCCTCTTGTCTCTCTCACCAATTCTCTATCTAAACTCGCCCACTAGCCTTACAGCCCTCCTACCCCCTATCCTCTTCTTTCCCCTTTTATTTTTCCCTTCATCTTCTTATAAACTTTCTCTCCCTCCCTTTTAAAACATTTTCTGAGTACACTTCCACCCTTCAAGTATAGTGTAGCTTGCACAAATTTACCAGAGCTGACATTGAAACTTGGACCCCCTTTGCTATCAATGTATAATGCTTGTTTCTGTCTTACCAATGCAGATGGCTGTCAGACGTTGCAATCCCAAACACTGTGTTGAGCTGGGGTATGTCTTTGATCTCTTTGACTAATAGTAATGGCGTGTTTTTGTCTGGGGGGGATCTTGGCTAGCTATGTCAAACAGGGATTTCATCAGGGCAGGCAATGTGTCTTTTTTTGTATTGTTTTACATACAGAAACTGGATTAGTTAAGTGCTGAGAGGAAGAACAGTGTAGAGACAGTGACAGGATGCATGACCACTTTTTGTAGCTTATCAGTGATCAATGTTTGAGCTGCTAATCCCTTGTGCACTTACAACACTCATATTTCAATGACTGACTTCATGCAAACACACAAGCCTGAGTTAGTAGTTAGTCAGAGAGTGTGGGAGTGGGTAGACAGAATGTAGTTAACCACACACACTCTACTAGAGCAATATCTTGAATTTTTATACAGTTAAAATGTTATATGAATTATTCCACTTTTTTGAAAGTTGATCGCACATTTTACGGCTGGTAGTGCTTTTTGAAGTGCAGGAGTTGGACACTATGCTGACTTTGCCTTTGGCTCATCCAAGCCATGAAAGCAAATGCACCTGTTATAAATACAGCCTGCTATTATCGCTCATTGAATCAATTAATTAAATCTTCCTTAAACATTTATGCCAGTCGTTACCGCACCGATCCCAGAACGGGGAGATGGATTGCAGGTGCTTCCTGTAGGCAGAAGAAGAAGAAAAAAAGACTGATTAAAGTGGGATGTGAGGTGTTTTCTTCCAGCCCTCCGCCCCTCATCCCTCTGTCCTTATCCTCGTCCTCGAGGCTCCCACACCACTTTGTTCGTACACTTGACGGACACTTTTCCAGCCAAAAAGAGGCCACAGAGGGACATTCCCATGTACAACCTCTCAGCAAGTCAATGTGAGATGATAGTGTGGGGTGCGGTGAAAAAAATAAATAACTCATGCTAAGTTATTTCTCCATGAAGGGAGCGGAGAGACAGCTGATGGGGACATGTTTAGACAGTTGTGCCCGGGCAAGGCATTCCTCACCCTCTACCAACACACACACACACACACACACACACACACACACACACACACACACACACACACACACACACACACACACACACACACATACACACACACACACACACACACACACACACACACACACACACACACACAGTTCTTTTGGAAACCACCACACATTTAAACAAATATACACACACAAAATATTGGGTAGGGTTCTTGACTCATCCATTACCCCCCACAAACATGTGCACACACATACTGAGTAACATTCCATTTCTTCTGCCAACATGCCAAGGTTCTCACACATACATGCACATGTGCACGCACACGCACTAAGACTAACATACAGACACATGTGAGCTTGATTAGAAAGCTGTGGTTGGTTGACAAATGGCACAGTGTTCATATTTTGCCTCTGGCATGGCGGTGGTAATGATTCCATAATTGTCCTGAGCGCTCAACACTCACTTCCAATCAGCATCCAGAACAGCTCTGCAGCTGGCTACCCACGCCTCTGAAACCTGCAAAGACACACACTTGACACACACATATTCACACAAACAAAAAGATTCAGTTGCAACTGTGGTAATAGGAGTCACGAGAAGAATGCTGTTCATTTCAGTATGTTCTTGGCTCTTATCTTTTGCTCAGGCAGAGAAATGTTGCTGAGGGTGAGATGGGTCTGATACATTGAACAAGGCAGCTGTGTGCCATAGCAGTCATGCCTGTAGACTAAGTTAGAATAGCTGGGACTGATAGGGATTGATGAAGTTTGCTGTGTTTATGCTGGTAACTTCTGATTCCCCCTTTGCTACGTTTGAACATACGATTTAGGGAATTGACATTTACCATGTTAACCTTTGAAATATTCTTGGATTCAGGGTGCTGTGAGCCTGAATGTGGGCAGTATGACGCATTCTATCCCTGGTGCTGAACATCCATAACTCACATGTTACATGTACGATCCGTTCCACGTGTATGGCAAGGTCCTTATCTGGGTCATAGTGTGAATAGTGCAGAATCTCTCTCTCTCTCTCTCCCCCTCTGTCCCACTCTTTGCACTTAGAGGGAAGAAAAAAATTCAAACAAGCAATCCATTTGCCATGATATCACCTAGCGCTTGCTAGTGCAAAACATCTTGTCCAAATCATAGAGCTATTACTTTGTATAGTGGGGTTAGACATTCTCTGAGAGAGATTCATCTCTGCACCCCATGCAGACTTTAATTAGTGATAAATTAAGCCTCTGGTCTCGGCTTGCTGGAATATGGTCCCTCTTGAAGGTTAGCTCTGCTTGAATACTTTAGGACGGACCTCTCTGAAAGGCTGCCAAGAATGTCAGAAATCCTAGTTGCGTGGGAGTGCCATGCCGGGTTCCTCCTGGGTTGGTTGGTTGCCTTCTCCGCTCTGTGTTTCTGCTATTAGCAGTGCCCTCTGCAGGATGCCTGGACCGCATGTGATGATGTAAGCACATTTCTCCTGTGCTCTGCAACTGCCTGTGGCTATGAAGCGATGCAGGGCAGACTGTCTTTTAACTCTCTCTCTCTCTCATTGCCTTTTCCCTCTTGCTGCAAATACAGAACCGCTGATTGCTTGGATCTTTTTACGGTTAAGCGATATGAAAGCTACATCAGGTGTTGTCACTGTGAAGGCTGATACATCTATAAAACACTGCTCACTTAAGGGGGTATTTACACTGTTGGATGCACACAAAATATGCATAATAACTTGTCATCTGTTGTAGGAGAGGATATGACATTATCACCAGCTAAAGATGGTGTGTCACAGAAAGACCAGGCCAACCAGTCTGTATCCATGTGTTGTTGCAGCTTTAGAAGTAGAAAGCTTGCCTACAGTGAGCCAAAAGAAGTGATAGCACATGTCACAGTAGTCGGGTTTCCATTCAACTGTCAAATCAAATTTTAAGTGAACTTTTTAAATGTCACAAAACACAAACAATGCGAATTAGGCGCATTTCCAACAACTGGTTTGGAGCGCATTAGTCTGGATTGACGGAAGTACATTTCCAGGATAATTGCCTGACATCCCTCGCCTTCTGCTCTCTGTGTGTTGCCATCCTCAAACTCCATTCACTTCGGGAAACAACCACAAATCATGCAACAAGGCAGGCCAGCTTGGTTCTTTTGGGTGAGTGATTGTAAAGATTTACAAAGAATTTGTTTATGGCATTTATTATCTAACTGGGACGTTTTGGGGCCAATTGATGGGGATTGCTATGGATAAAATACACACCTGGCGATAAACTGGTGAGAGCAAAATTACGTTTAACCATGTATCCAGCTAATTTAAATACCTCACGTTACTGTTTTGTGTGAACAGTTAACTTCATTTTGCAGAGCCACCTTGCTGTTGCCTTAGCACCTGCCCAAGATGATTGTGATTGGTTTAAAGAAATGCATACAACCCAGAGCGTTTTCTTCTCCTATCCCAGAATTGATGTGTGCTGTAGCCAGACCTTACTCCACAGCAGGGAGATAGGTCTGGCAATGCGAGACTAGGAGCGCATAAACTAGCGTAGTTTCATCAGAAGTTGGTGGTATGGGCTACACTTTACACATAGCTATAATCTGCCAGTAAACAGAGTAGAAGAAGTATGGGTTGCGAAGCAGAAACAAAACAACTCGCCTTGGTCATCTTACCCATCTACGAGAGAAAAATGGAGAGAGGTCTTTAGGTATTTGGTTCAATTGGGAAAAGTTTTAATTGTTCTTTCATGTCAGGTAGTATTGGCCATGATTTATGCTGTCCAGAGATGAAGACATGGCTTTGCACGTTATGGTAATATCTAGGAATGCATCGACAGCGGAAATAGCTGATCGGTCATGTGAGTTAAATGTTCGCTACATCAGAACTTATTCGGCAAAGGTGGTTCCATATTTAATTTACCGGATCAACTCTTTTTTAATAACAAAGGCAAAAAAAACACAAGCAAACGAGCGTAACAATGTTTTTGAGGAAGTTTTACTTCCATTCAGCATTTCTAATTGTGATACTTAGTTTATGGAAACTAATGATTCTAAATTATTTGTCATTGTGTGGACACAAAATATGTCACAGACAATTAATGCAAAGCTGATATGTAGAGGCAATCCAGAGTTGTCCTAGTGTGTGTGTGTGTGTGTGACAGATGATGGTGTGGGCTGGTTAGCTGGTCTATCTGTGCTGCACTGCTTAGTGAAGCCTTTAAGGTCTGGTTGGTTCGGAAGAGGTCTATATAAGGCTGCTTAGGAAGGTGTTCAGGGTCCTCTGTGTTAATTAACTAATTACTTTGCTAATTGAACACATTCAATGTAACCCCCTTCCCCCACAGCCAACCTCTTCTTTGCTTTCTGTTCTGAAGCCTTGTGGCAGCCTCTGACAAATCCAAACAGCGATTTTCCCTAAACCAGCTTCTGGAGAAGTGGAACTATTTTAAAATTCAAAAAATCCCTGGCACCAACAAAAGCTTCACCCATTCATCTAACTGATAGGCAATTATGGGTTGATTACCAAATTCATTGATTTAAGTTGCAGTATCGACTTGAACTGAAAGTGGAGCAACAGAAACACCATCTTAGTCTCAAGTGAAAGGATTGGTTGACACAGAGTAGGTAGGGGGGTTTGATTTCCCAGACACAGATTAAGCTTAGTTGAAGAGTAATGTGTGATCTTCAGTGGAGGCTCTCCATCACAGAGAATATAGGCCAGGATTTAGTTTAATCTGTGCTTAACCTGTGGAAATGTTATGGTCTGTATGCTGGTTGTTCACATTGGTATTTGATATTATGACTTCAAAACAGCGGTTTATCGATGTTTTTTTTTGTTAGATTGGGTAGATTGTTTACTAGATTATTGTTTGGATTGTTAAATAGATTGATGTGTACTGTGAGCTTGCAATTGTGGTGATAGTGGATACTTTTTCACCTGTTAATAGGTAAGAGGTTCTTCTGTGTGTACGTGCGTGTGTGCGTGCGTGTGTGTGTGTGTGTGTGTGTGTGTGTGTGTGTGTGTGTGTGTGTGTGTGTGTGTGTGTGTGTGTGTGTGTGTGTGTGTGTGTGTGATTGCTTTGAGTGTAAGGGTCTCGGAGATCTTTTCTCCCTTTAGCCTGTTTTTTTCTTCTGCTCTTTTCTTCCCCTCTCACTTCCATTCCTTTCCCCTTTCCCATTTCTCACCTCTTCCTCATATCTTTCCAATTTATTTTGTCAGCTCTCTCTCCTTTCCCATTTTTATACTCTTCCCACTTTTCCTCTACTCCTGCTTCTCCCTCCCTCTCCCTTTCTTTTCTTCCACCAACCCCCTCCCCTCTCACCCTTCTTTGGAACAGGGAGTTCTGGGTTGGGCGACAGCAGCAGCTGCAAAAGGAGCAGCTGCTGTGTGTGTGTGTGTGTGTGTGGGTGTGTGTGTGGGTGTGGGTGGGTGGGTGTACATGCCACAGCTTGTCCCCTCCACCAGGCTGCTTGGACAGGGTTGGTCCCAGCAGGGTACCACAACCCTGCCAACACCCTACCAACCAACCAGGCGCATGTGTGCTGATACTCACAAATTACAAAAACACACACGTGCACAAATGCCACTTACAGACATATGAACCATATGCACAGCCATACACAAGACAATTTCACACACACACATTCATATTTAAATACACTCCTATTCAATGAGAAAACCTGTGAATCATTCAGTTATGAGCCTCAGGAAAATGTATGGAAATACACACTCACAACTTCTATACCCTTGTCATCCATCCCCTTATGGAGTTTGTGACAGACAAAATGCAATTCAGAAATATTCTGTGTACAATGTAAAAGGATGAAGAATCAGGCGGGTGCTTTTTATGAAAATAAAAAAAAAACAGGGCAGTATAACCGCACCCTCTGGAGTCCTTTCACACTGCAGGCTCCAAGGTTTAGTGCCCAGGGCAATGTTAAGCTGAACTCTCTGTGTCTGAAGGTGAAGGGGGATCATCAAATTTCATAGTCAATGGATAGTCCTCAGAGGCTTTCATCCTGTATGGAGGCGATTTCCAATCGCTCATCCTGCACGAGTGCACCCCCTCTTCCCCTCCCACACACCCCATCATCAGATTATAGGCATTTTTAAAGCGTTCTCAAGTTCCTGTTGTCTTTGTTTGGCTGCTCTAATGAGAGATAGGCCTGAGGCGATGATTCTTCACAGGTAAACAAACAAAGCCATAGGCTCATGTTTGCTTTAGATGGCCGCTATGCTGTCTGTATAAGAGGCCTGCTTGGATGTGACTTCAATGGGGGAGAAGGACGGCATGAAAACCAGAGAAAAATAAAAGAAGGAAGGAAGGTTGGAAGAAAGAAATTAATGACAGCGAGAGACAGGCAGGGAGAAGGGTAGCGAGAAGAGAGAGATTGGTGCTATCATCCAGTTAGCGGCTGCTGCTGAGGGAATACTGTCCTGTCATCGGAGCCAGCCATGCAGAAGGGGAAGCAAGCTCTTCTATTGCACCTTGGCGTCTGTCTGCATCTGTGCAGCACCATCTTATTGCCTTGTCGCTGCTTCCTTCATCTGACCACGCTTCCCCACACTTCCAGCACCCTCAACCTTTTTTTTCCGCTCTCTTCTCACTCATTTCATTTATCCCTCATATATCTGTTCTCTTTTCCGATTTCCTACCCTATGCGAGGGACATCCATCTCTCGCTCCACTTCATTTATTTTTTCCCCCCTTCCTCTCTTCAAAACCTTCACCACCCTCCCATACTGCAGTTAATTCTCCCGATTTTCTCTTTCCTGCTCGTCATGCTCCAACGCTCATGTGGGAACTCCGGTATTATGCCTGTGGTGTTGTGGCCTTGGCCTGGGGGTCAGTTCTTAGACCCAGAGGGGTGCTTCTCCTCTCGCCTCTGGAAACTGGGGGTACTGGGCAGTGTGCTGGGCTTGAAGGATGAACAGCTGGAGGGTTTGAGGCCAGTTGGGGCTAGCAGAGGCCACAGAGGTCACAGCCATTGAAAACCTTGGCTCCCAGCTCAAAGGTACGGGGTGAAAGAGGATCATGCTTCTGGAGCAGAAAAAGAGCTCTTGTTTCCCTGTGGTTCACAAAGGACACAGCCATGCAGCCAGCCAAGCAGACTCTCTCCCAAACAACAACCCCATCATTCTCTTGTCATGTGATTACATTTTCTGTGTTTCTATGCACGGCAACAGGAATTATTACATTCGTGCTGCAGCGTAGCAATAATATATGGTGTTTATTTTTAATAAACCAAGCTGTGTCCCTACACATCTCGGAAGCCGTTGCCAGTGATATATAATACTTGGCTGTGGAGTGTTCATCTTTCACGTTTATGATGCTCATATAGGTATAAGAAGTCAATAACTTTCAGGGTCTAGTGCAGCGCCACTAAGCCGTTCCCTGGCCGTGCAGTATCAAAAAAGCAACTTTTTTTGATTAGTAAACAGCGGAGCATGCCCTTCAGGGTACTTCCTGGGACTGGGAGAGACGTAAAGGTTAATCTTCAGTTTATTGCCACCAGCAGTCAGACTGATAGTATCTTTTAAAATTCCTCGTCAGGCACTATTGATCCACTGACGTCAGAAGCCTCCAGACATGACATTTCTTGTTTCTCATGCTGCCTGACGATTACATGACTATCTATGTTCACTATTCAAGAAGACCCTCAGAATCTCAGACCTGTGGAATCTGGCTAAATACTCTACAACATGGCTAATAAACTAGCTTCTTTGGGTTTTGAATATGTTGGTGTCAGCTGTAATGTTTATGTTTAATTTGACTCTACGTAATTCACCTTCCTCGAAAACAAAAGCAGCCAAGTCAGTGATTGGAGTGATAAGGCATCCTTTCTCATTGCAATGAGCCGTCGCTCCGCGTTATCGGGTCTATTAATCTGAGTATGTATTTTATTTGAGGAAGACAATAGGGTCAGCGATCAGACTGGCGAATGCTCTGCTTCTCTTCTCTGGCTCTCCACTGTGTGTCTTCTTTAGATGCTGGCCTGTGATGGGAAATCTATATGGTGCGAGAGGCCAATTTAGGTGGCTCCAACAGTGTTTGTTTGAAGAGTGAGCAGCCAGGGTAAACACAGTGAATAACGCCTCCACTCTCTAAATGATTTCAGACTGAGGAGATGTGAGGGGATGGTATTTTTCATCAGCTATTTTCTCGTGTGTGATGTAGGGGAGAGAGGAGCTTAAGGACGTTTTCCTCGATTGCTTGCTGCTTGAGGCCTGTTTTGTTTACTAAAGCCATTCCGTTATCCATGTTCTTGTACCTGTGTGTCGGGCGGTGTCGAAGCCTGCATATACAACCTTGTGAACTACTCAATCACTGCTATTTTTAGGGTTTGTCAGATGAGCAAAAACATCCCAGAGTATTTTTTTTGTCTACTGTGCACAATTTGAACAAAATTCCCCCTTTAAGCATTTTCTAGTCCAGGCTACAGCACTTATGAGCCTGCAACTCATTCCTATTTAAGATATGGTGTATCAGGCTTAGTGGGCTGCAATTAATTCACTGCCTCCAGGGCCTCTCTGGCTTTGTATGAGGGGTCAGACTGGGTCAGGCCAGATTTTTTTCTGAGAGTAAGCAGCACTAGGTTTGTATTGGATCAGATGAGACTGGGCTAATTCTCTCCAGCAGCTGGTCCTTTTCACTCACTGTTTACCCTCCAATGCAAAATTGCCTGCCTATAAAGAAATCTCTTTACACTTCAGCTGACCAAATTTAACAATCCTCTTAATTAAAAGCAGAACTGATGCTTTCTTTTTTTTCAGGGTGTATTGATTCAGTTAGGGGCATTTGGTCTGAAGTAAGCAAAAGCTCTAGATTGGACCGTGTTGAATCTAAATTGAGTTGTGTCATGTATCTTCAAGCCAAGTCACTTCTTTGGTTTGTAAGCTCCATCATTATCTCTGGTGTCCTTGTTTCGCCTCCCCCCTCGTTGGCAGATTTAGCTAAAGCTGAGCAGCTTCTCTGGTCATTTGGTTACTTGCTTGGTGGGTCAGCCAGTTCTCTGTGCTCTCTGTGGCCACCACTTCTGCATCTGGGAGTTGTTTGCCGAATGCTGTGTCATCAGAGCTTTGCTGTCTTGCCCCAGAGCAAGCTAAGTCTAAACACAGCACTTTGTGGCTGAAAGGCCATCTGTCACGGGGAGGGAATCCGGCTTCTCCTCCAAAAAGCATAAACAGGGGCGGGCTGTTAAGCCATGGTGCAGCTCACTGTCATGGAAATGCCCCATATGAGTAAGGCTCAGGCCCTAATCCTGCACCCTCCCATCTTCGCAGCTGCTTTTTAGGGCTCCGTGACTGCCTGTGCATACTCACTGCCTGTTTAGTCGAGAGAGAGAGGCCTTATGAATAACATTCAATCAGAGATGGCTAGTCTGCTTGTTAGCTGGTGCTTTACAATCATGTTTATGCATGCTAAGCTCATCATCACACATAACCTGCCCTGACCTAATGGGTGTACCAGCAGATATATAAGTGATGTATCTAAATGTATATACAGAGATTTATCTGATGATATTCCCAAACAGGATCAACTTTTGAATTATTACATGTACAGGTGCAAAGATAGAAAACATGGCTACATGCAGTTATGCACGTTTGCATACACTACAAACCAAGCGCCTGTTATCAACAATTCAATTAAATTTATTATTTTGTTTGTTCAATATACAGTAGGTGTATTTTATCATTGCATTATTTAAAAAAATGTCCCTATCTTAACAGAAAATACAGTTTGAGACTTTTTTTCAAATCTATAGCTCTTGGATAGCTGGTCTGGAGTGTTTATGATAAGTCACCTACTTTTCTGTCAACTCAATCCCTTTATCAGCCTCAGAACGAGTGTCGTCTGAACGGCTTCTGAGGAGGAGCAGCTGAGAGAGGGACAGGGAGCAGAAGAGTCTGACATTTCATATGTGATTGCAGAGATTTACGTGAGGTAATTATTCAGGCTATGTCTGCCAACCCAGCAAAGATCAATTTTTTCAATCAATTCCACTTTTAAGAGGATAGGCCAGATTACCAGGGCTGAGGGCCGATGTGGACGAGGGGCCCATAATGCTCTTAATAGGTCACTAAAATGTGTGTTAGAACCTCTGGTTGAAGCCAATGTACGATTCCTCTGAGATCAGCCTCTTTCCTTTCACTCTATGTTGCTTTTTCACTTCCTGCCCCTTAGTTCCAAAATACATTATTTGTTAAAACAGACTCCCCATTATTGAAAAATTTAGAGGGTAATATTTGTCTTTAGTAACTTTATTGACATCTTTGCAAACAATCAATGAATTATTTTGCAACTCATTTAAAACCAATAACAGATCCAATTTTCTATTGTTTTGGTCAAGGCCA
Organism: Gymnocephalus cernua; assembly: GCA_023631565.1. Lineage (NCBI taxonomy): Eukaryota > Metazoa > Chordata > Actinopteri > Perciformes > Percidae > Gymnocephalus > Gymnocephalus cernua. The sequence goes on along the minus strand of CM042444.1, from coordinate 12,283,148 downwards.
GATAATGGACTGCATGCAATGCCTGTGTCTAGTTATCCTTAGTATCCTTAGTAGTTTGTTTTATTGAATAACAGAATTACCCTGAATAGTCCTCTGAGGGGGATATCTGTTTTCCATTAGTCCTCACTGTCTGGGGGTTTAAAAGTCAAAGTGCAGGGGGTACTAAGGAAAACTTATTTTAATTATTTTTCAAAATGTCCCCTGAATAGCCATCTGAGAATGGTACAAAAGAAGATGACCCTAATTGTTGAGAGCTTCGTGCATTGAAGGGGGATGAGAGTGTGTGTGTGTGTGTGTGTGTGTGTGTGTGTGTGTGTGTGTGTGTGTGTGTGTGTGTGTGTGTGTGTGTGTGTGTGTGTGTGCGTGCTTGCGTGCGTGCGTCGGTGCGTGCGTGCGTGCATGCGTGCATGCGTAGTAGTGGGGATTTCGCCATATAGTCCAGTCTCTGTGGCTTGAATCAGATAAGGGTGAATAGTAGTGACAGGATAGATGGGAGAGCTAGCCTAAACCCAGCCACTGTTTATTTAGACATAGCAGCAGGCTGGAAAGTCAACAGTGGGAAGGACAGCAAATGCACACCAGCACCAGAGAAACCTGAGACCAGCGGCCTAAGCTGGTGTCTCAGCGTCTCAGAAAGGGATTTCTGGTCTTGGATCAGTTTTGTGAGTCACCTCATTGGGAGTGAAACTGCAGGGACTTAGAACGGATTGCTGATCTCAGATCTGCAGCCCCACTCTGAAATACTTGGTAAACACAAACCCTGACCATGGTAGCCTGTCCAGTGTTTCTCGCACTCACTGGGGAGGAAGGTCACCGGGGCCCTGTCAACAGTGGGAGCTAAAATTCAACCTCAAGCCTTGTGTGAGTAACAAAAGAAGGAAAGAAAACACCACTAAAGGGGTAAACAGATGAGGCACCCCCCCCCCCCCCCCCCCCACACTTTTAGCAGATAGTCCATCATGATTCTACAACCATGAACACAAACCTGCAAATTTAGAGAATATATTGATTAACATTCATGCGTTTTCTGGCATTTGAGTTCAACTACATTTATGATTGGCGCTATACGTGTTATATATCTGCCAGTGCCTTTAATATGCTTTTTAAATCTATTTGCTGTTAAATCCATTATCAGTGGCTGACTGGATACAGAAAACAGTGAACTTTCTGAAAAAAAACACTAAATGAGCATTTCATTCAGCATTTAGCCTCTACCGTCCCACCATACAATTAACTGGATTAGGATTTAGTGCCTGGCCCGAAAGCTGCAGAAAGCACTTCCTTTAGCAGCGGTTATACTTTCAGACATGTTGATCACAGATCCTGATGACTCTGCCACACATTTGGTATAGGACTTCTGTCTGGGTACTGCTCTGCATGGCTGTAAATAACTTCTGAGGCTTTCTGGTGTTTTCTGGAAAGTTCCAGTGATCATGGAGCTCGATGCCTGTGGTGCCAAGTTGGAACCACGTTTAGGAAGGCCCCTCTCCTCTTTCCCCTGCGCCACATGAAGGGGAATTATTTCTGAACAGGTTTTTTTTTGCCTAATGGTTGATTATATATGAATGATGGCAGGTAGGATGCGGATGATTTCGATGTGCATTTGATTTGTTTGTTTTTATTCCTTTTTATTTTTACCCCCTCTCTGCAACTCGACACTCACCGGCACATACCTCTGAGACATCTGCAGAAAGGTTGGCATTAGCATGTGAAAGGGTTCATGCAGACAATGCTATGCATTATGTATTCACAGCATTTGTATGAAATGCAGCCGCTGTCATTCTTGCTAGCTTGTAATCTACTGGCAATATTTCAAGCAGAGCAGGGAGAACAATCTAAACAGTAGCAACTAGTGCTTCTACTTTACCATACGCTGTGTACATGAAAAGCTCACCGTGTCCTCCATCCCAAGAAACATCAAATGCAAGGAAGTGTCGGATCTGTCAGAACTGGCTGAGCCAACTGTCAGGTAGCAAGACACACTACCAAGTGGCCTGTGTTAATGAGAAAGAGGTTGTTTTTCTTCTTACCCAGAGGCAACACAGGCAAGCCGTAAACAGAGCATTTGATAAGAACATGTTGTGTAATTGTCACTTTACAAAATCAGCCACACATTTTCCAGCACTATCCCCTATAGGAGTGTGTATGCATACATCCTGGATTGTTAGGAGATATGTGATGAATGTAAAAGATAAAGACAATCTCTCTGTGGGATATATTTGGAAAAGTTCCAAACACTTAAAAGACATTTCATGTCCTTGTGATATCATTGCATTAAGACCTTATAATGCTCCTCCATTTAACAAATATTTGACATATCTGCAGACGCAAACTTTGACAGCACCGTTTGTAAAGTTATGGTGCATAAAAATAATATTCTATTAGGATATTTATTGCTTTTGGATTGCCTAAACATTGGCACCACCTTGTTGTCTGAAGTGAATCTTGTTAAAGCAATGATTAATGAGCTGTTATATACTCTCACTGGACTCACTTGTACAGTTTCCACTTCCTGTTTGGTTATGGTATATCATATAAATACTTGGCAATAACAGACAAAATATCCTCTGCAGTCACAGCTGAACATGTTGCCTGAATCATCCAGAGAATCGCATTGACTCCATACAGTTTTGCAGATGGTTACACAGTCTTAAAGTCCCTGAGCTTGTCTGTGTGCTCTGGCTGCCTGTCATCATCCCATCATGCATCACAGTAAACTTAGCTTTCAGTGGCGGGAGTGGCAATGGGCTGCCACAGCTGCTGCTGCCGCTTGAGCCGAGCAACGGCAGTGTTTACCCAGACACAGACAGAGACAGGGTGGGCCCAAGTGAAACACACAACCCCAAATTGCTATCTCGTCTTGTGCCTTATCCCATTCTGTGACGCTCACACAGTTCATCTGTTGCACCAGCCATGGGCTCCGAATATATCTGTCAGCCCTCGCTCCACTTCTTTCATTGTGTCTCTCTTTCTCTGCCTTTTCAGCTTGAGGTTTTTTCTTTTCTTTTTTCTTGATGGACGGTTTTGCGCCTTTTGGATTTTAGTGTCACAGTTAAATGTGTGTTTGCATGGCTATTAGTGAGGCCCACTGAGGGATGAGTTGCACACTCTCCTGACCCCTTCCACAGTCAGTGATTGAGCACTCTCTCTCTCTCTCTCTCTCTCTCTCTCTCTCTCTCTCTCTCTCTCTCTCTCTCTCTCTCTCTCTCTTTCTTTCTCTGTATTATGTGGTTTAAATTGTTCCAAACCAACCATAATGTTATTGACAGCTTTCCATTTTTGCATGCGACTTGGGTTTACACAGGACTGAAAACACAGTGGAATGCATCATCAGCTATAATTACGAGCTGTGTGTTGATTGTAATTTAAAAAGTGAGAAACTTTCTGAAGTGCCAAAGGGGAAGAGTGTCAGTTTTATTGTGGGTGCTTAGTGGGCAAAACATGCCCGCGAGACACATGGCGTGCAGGTCTAATGTTTCTCCTAGGACCCCCTTCCCCACCCTCATTACCAGAGAGCTGCTTAATGACAACGTCAATATTGATCACAGCTCAGCAAAGCACTGGACGACGGTGCGGTTAGTGGGCCAAGCAGGGAAAGGAAATCCAATGATTTCTTTTTTTTTTTTTTTAGCTTCCCTCATCCCTCATTCATCCCATTTTGCATCCTGGAAAAAGCTCAGACTCAGCAGTATTCACTTCTCAGTACTTCCATTTCCCTTACATCTCTTTCAATTTCTTTTAAATCGCTTCCCTCCTGTCGTGCGCACACTAGTTTTTGACATCTTTTTACTGACTGAGACGGAGACGGTTCAGCACGGGGTGTGAGCGTGCCCTGTTTTGTCAGCCTGGTGCCTATGCAATCTTAAGTCAGCAGATAATTGCACTTTAGTGTGGAGTAAACATGGGTTAGAGAGGCGAAGAGAGAGAAGAGTTGAATATATAATCTGTTAGGACGAAAGCGTCCCATATAGAAGGAAGCCAAACTGATTACGTTACCTTGCATGTAGCTTTGTGGTAAACATGCTTTTCTCTTCACGTGCACATAATTCTACATTTGTGCTACCACTCGCACCAAAGTTAATGCACCATCTTGTTGATCAACAAGTATTGATTATCTCTCTTGCTAATTGGGCCCAAGTTAATTACTAGCAATTAAAATCATTAATGATACATTAGCACAGATGCAGCAGACATTGCGGTGGGGAGAGCACAGACATTCACTTATGTAAATACGCAAGCGTTCCAATAACACCTACACTACTCAAGCCGATAAAACCTCACTCTCAAACACAGGAGTAATTATTAATGTTTAGCCTGTAGCATCCAACTGTGTGAACTCGCAGGGCCAGTCAGATCATTTGCTTTCCATCTCTTGAGGTTAAGAGACAATGACAAAGAGAGACGGAACAAAGAAAAAAGGCTGACTTCACTGTCAGGGGGTTAGGGTTATTAGGGTTAGGGTTATATAAATTCTCCACGGTTAATTTCATTCTCTATATACAGTCCCTCCAGGATTTTGCAGCCTTTTTTTTTTTTTTAGATTATTGCGGCCCAAAATGCCTGATTTCGCGGGAGCTTTTTTTTAAAAATTGCGATAAAAGTTGCGATGTCTTTTGTATGTTTGTTGCAATGGAGTTGTGGGAGACGGGGAAAGTTGCAAAAAAAGTTGCGATTTTTTTTTTATAGTTCTTTAAAAATAAAAAGGAAACTTGTTTTGGGGAGAATAAAATTACTCTGGGCTGAGATTTCCTAGTAACCTTTCCAAAAAGGCTCAGGATGCTGCAAATGTTGGTATAATATGAAAATGGCTGGTGGATTTAAGACAACAAATAATAATTTATTGAATTAATCAAATTTGAGTCAGTGGCTTGTTGATCTTTACATTGTTAGTTAATTTCCTATCCTGGCCTAGGACACACATCGCTGTACGTTTTGTTGGTAAATGTGAGATGTTCGAGCTAGTCACACGCGTCTCGTCTTCCTATCAGAAACAAGGAAATGATCAACCCGTTCTCACTGCCGCTTGCATGGCCATTGGCTCTCAGAGTCACATACTGACGGCACGTGGGACTGCTGGGATTGGTTGAAGTCGTGGGAAACTTCAGGTTATTGGTCAAATTTGTGGAAAAGTTGTGGTGATTGGTCAAAATTGTGAGTCGCACCAAATTCACGGTGATTGGTTGAATTTGCGTGAATTGCCGCGATCACAACGTCCCGGAGGGACTGTATATAGTCCACTGTAAAATACCCACAATGCACAACTAATTTAATTGTACATACGATGTACCCTACATTTTACTCCCGTAAACCACAATGTAACGCGGCCGGGTTTTCCCGGAGGAGAAGAAGAAGCAGAAGCAACCGCAAAAACTGAAAAAGAAAAATGGAGCGGGCTTTAGTTTCTAAAGAGTGGAAATGTAACATGCAACATATATACAACCTTTTACTATCCTCCCGAGTTTGTTTTAGGGACGTATTAGAAGTATTTTTGTTTCGGTGCGTTTACATGATGCTGGGCGCGCCCGCCTCTGTCATATGAATAACGGGCGCATCTCCTGACGCAAGTCACGCAACGATGCGGTTTCAGTGAATGTCTGAAATCTCGTTTGGTCGTTCCCTATATATAGTTACAGTAACTATTTAATAAACACTATATAGGGAATAGTGAGTAAGTGAATGAGGAAACGGTTTCAAACACAGCTCTGGTTTTACCTGAAGCTATCTGGTGCCTAGGATCTTCTCCTCCAAAGCCTCGCTGCTGGGCCGATAAGCTCTGCTGCCTCCCCAGGCCCAGGCCGCATTCCTTTCGATCAAGCCTCAGGTTCAGTCGAACGTGGCTTTCACCTTTTAGCCCCGCTGTTCTTAAGCTGGTTGGTGGCTGCCTCTGCTCCCAAACTGCAAAAACAAGAGGAAATGAAGGAAGTTTCGTCGACTGGCACCTTATCTGGTCAGGGTCAGTGCAGTGATCCCCGCAAATTAGCCCCGGACCCAAGTGGGTGTGTGTGTGTCTGCTTTCCTGCTGCTCCACAGCCTCCGACAGTTGACCAAGCGGTCAGGATTTTGTGGCCAAACATCAAAGCTATCAGATAAAGAGTGAAGATGTTGTTTTGTTTTTTCGTCTCTTTTCTTTTCTTGCAGCATATGCTTGCAGTTGGTTAGACAATTAAAATGTTTGGGGCAGGAATGCAGTAAACCATTAAAGTTCATGAACTCACGGATCTGTGGACTGTGTGGTTTGAAATGGTCTTTTTCCTTAAATTAGACTTATGATTCACTGTCCAAGTGCTTTGTCACACTACTGTGCATAGGAAATGGTATGTTTGAGGTCTCCAGAATTGCATCATTTGTAACGTTGCCTTGCAGTTAACAATAAAGTCAGAACTCCGTGTCCAGACAGGATTTAGTGGTTCAAAAATGTACTTATTTCTTGCACAGCAGCAGACCAAAGAAATTCAATATAGGCTGTGACAATATAAATGTCTGTCCCAGAATGTCTTTTAATGTGTCTATAGGTTCAAAAAGCTTCTAAGTGCGGAGCCCATGAATCTGCATTCCACAGCTTCTAAATTACACTGCTGCTGCTTGGGAAATTGGATTCATTACTCCGGCCACTGATACAACGATTACCCTATGACTGATACTCGTCCCCACTCCATTCCTTTTCTCTTTGATGCTCAACATTTCTCTTTGTTCTCTCTATTACTCCACTTCCTTAATGGGATTTTGTCCCAAAACACAAGTGATAAACATATAGATTTTACGAAAAGTAATGTTTGCTTTTACAGACCCCCACTCTCAGTGCCTTTTTTCTTTTTTTTTTTGCAGTTTTCCTCTCCCCACAGACTCGATGATATATTCAGAGTGGGAAAGAACTGTTTTTATTTTGCCGCTGTTGATCAACGACTGTGCTGAGATGACACCAAAGACAAAGTGCTATGAAAAGAACGGCGCTATTCCCCTCTTCACAGGGCTTTTCTTGGCTAATTAAAGATTCATGCACAGCAATGTGGCAACTTTGACAGATCAGTTGCAGACGGTCTGAATAATGCTGTAATGCCTTTTAAAGCTCCTCTTGCTGGTGGAGGGCAGCTCTGACCCCAATAAATAGAACTGAGTTAAAAATGATTGGTGTGTCTCGGGAAAAATCCATCCCATAATTTCACCTTTTCACCTTGGAGACGCTTCCTTCTGTAAGACCCATATTAAAGCTTGATTCTGCCAACGAGGAGCAGGCGGTGTTTTAAAGAGAAGAACACATGTCTGTGAGCCTGTTCCTCCTTATCTAGCAGCTTCAGCCTCAGCCAAAGATAGATGTCTGCCATGCCAGCATGTTTATTTTCCTTGCCGATTAGCTTCGATTAAAAGCAGACCATGTTGTCTCTCTCCTCCTATTTGTGTGTGTGTGTGTGTGTGTGTGTGTGTGTCCTCCGATCCTCCCTGTGAGGGTGTGTGGGTGTTTGTGTGAGAGTCTCCGTTATTTCATCTCCACTAGGCTGCACATGATAATTAAGCCATGGGGGGCTGGGAGAAGGAAGGTGGGTTACAGCTTACAGCTTTGAGTAATTCTCAACCCTTCCTCTGCCTACCTTACCTTAACTCTCCCCTCCCGCCCCACATCCCCCTCCACCTCAGCTCCAATCCCACCTCAGGCTGTGGGAATTTTCTTTAGTCACACTCGGCTTACCAGGTAAACAAGCCTGAATGGGGAGACGCGAGCAGAGTCCATGGGAGCAAATAAAACAGGGGAGGATGTAAATGGAATTACCACTGAGCCCCCTCACCCCCCTGGAACCCCCCCCCCCCCACACACACACACACACACACCACCACCACCACCACACACACACACACACACACACACACATCCTCCACCCGCCGTCTTTTCTCCCAAGCGAGGTGGCACTCTGCTAACTTGCCGGTCTCTTTAACGAGTCAATATTGCAGACCTCTGGAACTCAGGTGCCCGGAGAGCTCTGAATTTGTGTAGTGGGGACTTTTTCTTTAAATATACTTACCATTCACTCTTGTCCGCACAGGATTTCTCTCTCTCTCTCTCTCTCTCTCTCTCTCTCTCTCTCTCTCTCTCTCTCTCTCTCTCTCTCTCTTTATGTTTTTTTTATTTAAAGCACTGCACTTTAGACCTGAAAGAGGCAAAAGGGAATGATGGTACTGTGTTTAAATAAGTGTGAACTCCATGACACACCGTGGCGAGGACATCTGGGTTTGGTGGTTGATGTCCAACCTGAGTGGAGGAGTACAAACCAGCATTAATGAGAAGAGTAGCTGACCTAACAGTGGAGAGTGTTACACGGGATAGAGGCAGTCAATGCGTGTCTGGCTGTCATTAGTCCTGGTGTTGGCGACAAATGTCCTTTTTGTCCAGAAAAAGAAACTGTTTCATTGTTATTGTGAGTGTGTGCGCCTGCCGCCGTTGTTCTTGAATTAATTGAATTTGTGAATCTACTGTTTACTCGGATGGTGAAAGCCAAGATCAGGATTGATTTTAATTATTATAAAGAGATGAAGGATGATGATCAGTTCAGTGTGATCTCGGCCCATGGTGATGTGTTGTGCTCTGTTGAGTTGATGTAATTTATTTAAGTGTATATGTACAGTATGTATAGCCTATTTATTGGCCTGTAGTTTTGAAAAGAGACGTTTTTGTAAATAACAAGTTGGAACATTGATTGAATAAAGTTCCTTTAAAAATCAAAAATCTCTCTCTCTCTCTCTCTCTCTCTTTGCCACAGAAACATTAGTAATTCACAGAGGCAGCTGTGTCAACTCTGTCTTCAGTTCGTCTGTGAATGATAACAGTGCACTACCTGTAAGCCCTTCAGCTCAAGCAGACACACATTCCCTGCTTCTCTCCTCCCTAAATTATCTGCTGCTAATCCAGATCAGAAAGTTAAAAAACAGGTCAAGCGTGAAAGCCTTATGCTGAGTAATGAGAGAGCAATCCATGTGAACTTGTGCACGCAGAGTGCTCGCAGGGCAGAATCCCAAAGCCATCCAAGTCCTGCTTTTCAAAGGAGTCTTTCAATCTGAGGGCAGGAAGAGCAGACTTAAACCAAGACCACCATAAACAGACTTTTCTGTTTTATAACAAGCCCAGCCTGCCAAAAACAGCTCCCGATGTTTCCATGCACTGTGAAGGGGAAATATGGGTTCCATAGGAATACAGTATAAGGATCAGGAAGGGGAGAAAAAAGAGAAGAGACAGGGAACCAAATTTACGTCCCCCTGTTGACAGCATTCAGGTGTGTGCAAAAGCAGAAAATCTATTCCAATCGATCCGGAAGAGCAAGGCTGAGGCTGAGAGATTGGGTTTTACACTGCTCCTGCCCCTCAAGGGAGCCTTGATCACGGTTATAGCCCCCTGTGTTAATTAAGGTGCTTTGACATTTCAGCATTAGCCCGGTTTCTCATCTTGGCACTCTGGCAAATCTTTTTCCAGGCTCCTGAGAGCTTGTGTTGGGAGGGATGAAAGGGTTATGGTATAGTTGTTAGGAAGGGGATAGGGTGGAGGTGCAGGCCTTGATGGTGCACTACCCGCTGGGAGTGTTCCATCCAGCTGTCTCTGGCTGATCCTGTGTCCATGCTTGCACCTCTGCAGTGTGTTGCGACGGAGGCTGCTGCTAATCGATTGATCTTCCGAGGCAGCATTATCCATCCTAATCCCAGGTTGTCATTAACATCCACATTGTCATTTGTTATGTATTGATCTATTGACCCATCGATTGGATGGTATACAAATGTTAACAAACACATTGAAAAGTAGAGAATGAAAGTCAAGGAGAGCGACAAGAATTAATGAGGTTTGACTTCTCCTTCCCTAAGTATTTTCCTCTGCTAGGTATAACGGGTATAAACAATGCTGCTATGTGTCCCATAAGAGGAACTGAAAATCAAAGATTCTACTTGGGTCCAGTAAATATTCACTGTACATGATTTGTAGGGACCAACAAGCTGCTGTCACACATTCGTTTTCATCACCTGCACAATATTAGAGGTGGGTATTAAAGTGTCTGCCAATAGTTTGAGTGATAGTGCTTTCTCCCCTCTAGCCTCTCTGTGTGCAACTCTTCTAACTCCATGAGTCCATTCCTATGTGGAAAGCCGGTCTTACAGCTGCAGCAACACGCTGTTCAGAGTGCCAGATGCATTAAGGCTTGTTTGGTACAGGGAGAGTGGAAAACAGACACCATTTCAGACATTGCCGCAAGCTTTGAATTTGCCAGCTATGCCTATTTCCTCTCTAAGCAACCATTGGCATGCAGGATGAAGTAAAATACACTTCCCTTTACGATGTTAAGTGCTCTATTAATTTAATTCTGAATGTTAAGTCCAATATGCACATTCTTGACTATTGTGAATGAAGTAGTTTACAAGGCATTTGTTTGTCATTGATTTGACTCAGTAACCTTATAGGGAGAATATACTTTTCAAAAACTGAACTCTGACTTACTGCAGTAATTGGTTCTACGCAGATCTCACAATGAGTTGTTACATGTGGAACTCAATAAAAAGGGTTCAGCAAAGAACTCAAGAACATGAGAGCAAAAACTCATGTTCTTATGTTTGTATATCCAGGGGATGCTGCACCACTGTTGAGAGTAATGTATTACAGTAGTCTGATTATTTTTTTCTTGTATTGAGTAGTCTATGGTTATGTTTTCTGTCTTAACAGGATTTGAATGGGACTGTTGGTATACAATCGTTGTGTTAGCAAGGCTAGCTAGCCACAGCTAAGCCTGCATGCAGGAATGTTCATAGGAGGCTGTGTGAACCCAGAGGCTTCATTTTGGACCAAAGGTATTTTTTATCTGCTATTTTTCATAGATGTAGCTAGCTAAGTAGGAAGATGGCGTTTCCATTCTTAGTCACGCCTATAAAGCTTTCATTGGTATATTTTTCCAGCTGAGGGAAATAACCTTCAATGATCACAACTGGACCAATTAGAATCGTTGAACAAATTGTAATTAATACAGTAATTACGATTCACATTTATAGTGGCAGGCCGTCTAGTGGCCTCCCGTAATTATTACAGCAGCAAAGCAGGAAATAAGGTGATGTAGTATGACTGTGCTGATCCATTTGGCCGTGCAACGCTTCTGTCTCGTCGCGCTCCTCTTTATTCCTATGGGTGACATCAAGCGACTTTAACACACCTGCAAAGCATCCCGGGAAGGCGGCGCTGCATTTGAAAAAATGCTGCACATCAAAAAAGCGGGCCGATGCCCATCTTTATGCAAATTAATCTGTTGAACGCGACACGACTATCCAGTAGAGGTAGACGAAAATCTTTTTAACTGACCTTTGTCGATCTGAAATGAAGACAGATTCAGCAACTGTATGGCCTATTTCTCGCTTAAAATGTTTTCAGAAACACGTTTCGGTGAACTATTTTAGTAAAATATCAGCGTGTGAATGTGTGTGTGAAAGGTGAATGGTTCCTGTACTATGTAAAGCGCTTTGAGTAGTTGTTAAGACTGGAAAAAGCGCTATATAAATACAGTACATTTACAGAAATATGAGATCGTATTCCGTTCGAGCCGCCATGACAGTCGGTTGAAATTCTTGAGCTGCCAGACCCACGTGACGCGTTCGTCCAACACGGATGCATTACGTCGCAACACCACGCTTCAGTCTAGTCACAAAAATGGATCTGCACCGTAAGAGAGCCAATTAATGTGCATAATGTGGAAGGTTGCGGTGGTGGATGGGTCAAACAAACACTTTCACCCAGGAGATTGGGGTTCGTGTCCTGTTTAAAAATACAAGTATATGCTGAGGTTTTTTAACTTAATGGAATTACGTCACGTTCTGCTTCATGTGCGTAAGCCGACGTTAAGTCAAACAACCACTTTCACCCAGGAGACCGGGGTTCGTGTCCCATTTAACTGGAAGTTAAGTAACGTAAAAGATCATTTTAACCCAAACCACAATCTTTTTTCTAAACTTAACTAAGTAGTTTTGGTGCCTAAACACAACCAAGTACTTTTTGTACCTAAACATAATCAAACTGTGACTCTTTCACAAAGTTAACGGCCTGCTGATAACTGTGGGTCGTATGTTATTCGAGGGTATTCACCTATATTGTTGTATGGTTTGGAGGACTTGTTGCATCAATGAGGTTCCTCAAGTAGAGAATGGTATTTGTATGGACTCAACCATCAGAAAAGAACTTATTTAGAACCTTGTTTCCTAAGAGCGCATTAACTGCAGCAGACGTGCACAATCAAAAAGAGGTAAACAGAAAGCAGCAAGCCAATGTTGAACCACTGAAGGTATCAACAGCTCAAAGTGGTGTTAAGATGTTAAAACCTTCATGTGTTTCTGCACTTCATGTGCACATTTGCAGAATTGTGGTCGTCTGACTGAGAAATTGGCCTGATTGCTGCTCCTTGCTGCATGCGTGCAATGCAGACCCTGGATGGGAGGTCAGGGTGCTGTGATGGAGGTCTCCCTCCAGACTAACAACCCCTCAGTGGGTTACTTGGTGCTCACATTCATCACTGATGAAGTCTCAACATAAAGCCCTTTCACACTTCCGCCCTGCACAGCACCATATCGTGCCAGCATGGATAGACTAGCCTTTCCATCACACTACAAATTCTCTGAAAGCAAGCCATGCTTGCTCCACAGAATGTGATCAGAAAAGTGATCTTAGTTGTAGGAGGGATCGAATCATTTATGGGGTAAGAAAACAATCAAGGCCTTAATCAAGGTTCACACAGTAGGAGTCCTGATTTAGGATCACCAACCACCGGCTCAGCACTCTTTTACTTGACTCTTAGAATTAGAACAGACGCGGCCTCAGTGTGTGAATGTGTGTGTGAATGGTAAATGGATCCTGTACTATGTAAAGCGCTTTGAGTAGGTGTTAGGACTGGAAAAGCGCTATATAAATACAATACATTTGCAGATCAGATCAGCACAATATTGAATCATTTAAGTGTGTGAGTCACCAATACTGAATGTATTTTGTTCTTTTTTTATACATCAGAACCTTACTGAACAGTTAGCTGTTTCTTTTGGACTTTAATATTACATCTACTCTCAAATAAATAGTTAAATTTGTTCCCTGAAGATTTTCGTGTATCTTTTGAAATAAGAACAGCACAAGATTATTCACCCCAGCAGACTGACGGACCGGCTGTGGGATATCAGCTGTAGAAAAGACTGGAAACACAGTAAAGTATTTATTCCACAGAGCCAGCGGAGTGTGTGGAGAGGCATATATGGAACATTGGGCTGTGCACCACAGTTTAAGACAAACCCCCTGTGCAGAGTGGTTTGCAAACTCACTGAGAGCTGCCCTCTCTTTCCTGTCCACGACTGCACTGCCTTCCCGTATCCTCAGTTGAACGTATTTCATTCAGCTCGAATCAGTCGGCCCGAGGCAAACGATGGCATGAGAAAACATGGACGTTCTGCGCGCTGTAAATCTCACATCTGCTCATGCCACCAGTGTAGAGGCCTGGATGTCAGCCGACGTCCCCACATAGCCTGAGACTCTCCCATGACTTCCCACAACCTGGAAGAGAGCAGAAACACCATTTCACAGCCCCAAGGTTTTAGCACAAGCTTTATGAGTTTACACAGGTGGAGGTCCTGGACTCCAGTGATGTTTGTGTGCACAGGGTATTAAATATTTACAGCAGTTTAGATACCTTGCCTTTGGAAAATACAGTTCAGAAAGACATTTAGAGAAAGAAGACTAACATAGTGATAACTGTCATTAGTCAGTTATCTTGCTTCCAGTTTGGAGGAAATGAGCTCTGACTAGGTATATGATCTGTTAAACTAATGGAGAATGCTGACTGTCTTTCTGCACCATAATGTCGACTGAATACTCCAAGTACCCTTCTGCGTTGAAATTAAAACCACATAAAAATTGCTTTGACATGCATTCGTATGGTAATGACAGTTTTCCCCCCGTCCTTTCATTTAGATGGCCGTCTTAATGACTGTCAGACCTGTAAGTGCAGCAGCAGCATCCAATAAGGCTTCATTTAGAGCCCACCACCATTCAAAGTGAATGAGGGGGAAAAAGGGGCCCTAGATGAGAAGTGGAGTGCTGGTTGGCCTGGTAATTACACACATTATCAGCTATTACCACAGACTGCCACAGCGACTGAGACAGGCAGGGAGCAAGGCCTCGGTTCAGGGGGGTGACGGTTGATGGGGGTAGGGGGGTGTATGAGTTGGGGTTAGGGACATATAGACAGGCTGCACTCCATGTTGTACACAGACAATGATGATGCAAAAAGACTTGTACAACTTAGCATATTGTACAAAATCATTGGCCCGCATTGAGTAGGTCTGTTTTTATATCTATTGTGGTGTCTTTCTCTCTTTTTTTGTATTTTCCCTTGTTTCTTATCTCCATTTTTCCCTATCTTTTTTGTTTTTCATTACCTATCTTTCAGCGTCATCTCTCCTGAGCTCACTCTCTCTGTCATATGGATTCCCCTATGACAGTGTTTGCCTCCATTTCCTCTTGTCTCTCTCACCCCCTCTCTCTCTTTCTCTACATCAGACTCCATAGTCTCTGTTACTTTCTTTCTCTCTCCCCCTTTCTCTCTGTCTCTCTTGCTCGCTCCTTGTGTATGTCTTCTGGGCTCGCCCAAGATGCAAATGACACAAGAAAGTGATAAAAGTTGCATGTTGGCACCACCATAATTAAATATTAAAGACTCCCCCCGCCCCCATTTTTTTCCAAGAGAAGGGATGCCTGTGGATATTGCTTTCACATTACAGCAGTGTGTGTGTGTGTGTGTGTGTGTGTGTGTGTGTGTGTGTGTGTGTGTGTGTGTGTGTGTGTGTGTGTGTGTGTGTGTGTGTGTGAGAGAGAGAGAGAGAGATTTATAGGGGTTTGATTCAGACTCTCAAGCTTTTAGAATGCCTTTTTACTCATAGATTATATCATAAGAGATGATTAAAAAAACAGTTTAGGGAGATTGTTAAAAGTATTCTTCAACCGCTGGAATAAGTCTTTTTTATCAAACTGGGCTGTCAATACAGTAGAATGGTGCAAACAATTTTTTTAATTGGTGCTGCATGGCCAGAGAAAATGGGCTCTGGTATTCCCCTTTCGCTTAAAAGGTAGTAAACCTACAACTACCAGAATGCACTGCACCACACCTGACCAATAAATGCCATATTGATTCTGTGACGTAATGCTAGCACGTCACAGAATCAATATGGCGGCCGGCTCGTAACAAACAATCTCGTATTAAGGTAAGATAAAATATTTTTCGTAATTCTGGAAACAGTATGGCATCCACTTCCTGTTTACAAACTCTTGTATTACTGCCAAACAGTGCCCTAAAATGTGTTTCTGAAAACAATGTAGGCAAGTAAGCAATACAGTAATGGGATCTTGGTTTTTATTTGATCAGCACTGTCTAGTTTTACAGTTTAATCTCAGTTTGGTCTGAGTTTGAAAGAGTGGCGGCTCTCTCTCTTGTTCCGCTTCTATTATCTTTGTGTCCGTAAGCAGAAGTACAATCTGTTGTTCGAGCAACAGCCTGCCAGCCTGAAACATCGCCAGATGACGCGCTTTCCGTCATCCGGCAGCGTTTCGGCAAGAGATGAGCACGTAGATCTTGGCTCTGGCACGATGGAGAGAAGGTAACCATAGTTCATTTACACATTCTTCCCACATTGTTAAGATATTAAGCTGGTTTGAAAATCAGTGAAGTATCCCTTTAACTCTACAAACCACAGTAGGTGAGCAGTTACACATGCCATAGGACTTCTGTCTCTTTTAAACGTTCTGCATTTAGGAAATGTTTGAAAGTCTTGTAATGAGACTAATTTATCATATAAACTTATTTTTTTCAGTTGCTGTTGGGTTGTTACATCATCGCTACATACGTTATTCTAATGCAAAGTGTGACCTACTTTCTTTAGTTGTATTGTTCCTGGGCAACCCTGTTTTCTATTCACCACGTCAAAATGAGGATAAAAAAATCATTGTGTGCGTGAGTGTGTTCATCTACTTGTGTCCCTCTCCTTTGCTCTTATCCACACACTCTGTGTATTTATGTGTCAGTGTGTGTTTGCATCATCTGTAGGCTTGGTAAGTGTGTGTCATGACTGCATCCCTACATGGGGTATAGGCCTTTCTGCTGTGCTCATCCAGGCACAGCTAGAAAAAGAAAAAAAAGAGATGAAGAGGAGGAGGACAGGGAGGAGGAAGGGGAGAGGGAGGAGGAAGAAGGGGCTTGTTGCTTTTAATTGAATTGTAAATGTGAGTCGAGGGGGAACAGGGCTGCTCCTAGCTGGGACAGACAACAGATGGAAGGCAGGGCCTGCCCTGCAGGGCGAGAGGGGTGAGAGGGGAGGTGAGTGGGTGGAGGGCAGATAGATGGATGGATGGGGGAAGGGAGAGGCAAAAGGGCCCGGTGCATGAAAATGACCGGGTATGTGGCCTCTGTGGAGTCTATGATTTCCCTCTCTGTGCCTCTCTCTTTCTCACACTCAATCTGTCTTTTTATCTTTATTGCTTCTCCTTCTATCTCTTTGCCTCTTGGTAAACAGAGTTTGTCTTGCAAAATGTAAGACCTGATATCTAGCTACTAATCAATAGTGGTAGCAGCACAGCAGTCGGTTGAGTTAAATGAGCTCTCCCTGCTATCCTGCTCCGTACATAGATTATACTCTTGAATAAAATGTGAATAAATAAAATATAAAAAAGTCAAATAAGTAATGAATGAATATATATATATATATATATATATATATATATATATATATATATATATATATATATATATATATATATATATATATATATATATATATATAAACACATCCCTTATAACACTATGTGATGTCCTGGTGTGCTTGCAGTATATATTTGTTAATGGTATAAGGAAGCATTGACAAAGAGTGTTTCTCTGTTATATCTAAACAAGAAATCTCACTAGTCACATGAACACGAATGGACAATAACAAGGCTTGCTGTGTAATTTAAATTGAGATTTGCTCAGTGGGAAAAAGAAACAGGGATCTTTAGAAAATCCACCTCTCTCTCTCTCTAGCTCTCCCTCTCTCTCTCCCTCTTCCGCCCCCACCCCACTTCTCTCTTCAAAGAGAGGAAAATTACCCCAGTCTGCCCTCCTCAGGTGAACAGGGTTTAGGGATTCTGTCACTGCACCAAGCAGACTAGGTCAGACACACGCACACACAGCACCACTAGGTCAATACAGGCTTTACTCCTTGACTAGATTAAGGGTATTTGGGTTGTTTGTGCATTTGTGATGATAATAACTCCACATGGGGTTGCTTCTCATTTTAGTGAACTGATCAACACCCATGCCAGATTTGCCAGGTCTTATCTCTGCATTGATTTCCTTTTTATTTTATTTTAGGAGTTCCAGGAAAGCTTGAAGTGTAACTTCTGGTGTAGAAAAGTAACATCACAACGACACACTTAGCTGGAACTCACATGCATCTGCCACAGGATTTATTTGCTGAAGAAAACATTGTGAAGGAAGAAGCGTGCGCTCACAATTATAAGATTAAGATGAACAATACCTTCTATTCAAATGTACACTCCCTGCTATTCTCTTGCATATTTTATTTTTTATTCATCATTTCGAGATATAATACTGTTTTTTGTCCCCGTCTTCTTCCATTTCTTGCAGACGATGCCTGTGATGGATACTCCTCATAACTGTCTCTGCAGGCATGATGTCACCGAGCTGCCTTAGTTAATCTCTTTCCTCCCAGACAGCATATTCACAGCCTTGGGGCTAGACCCAGCTCCTACATCTATCTGAAGCCAGCACATGCACTGTTGCTCTCCAATAACTCCGCTCAATTGCCCATCATTCCTCCTCCTCCTCCGCCAACCTCTCCCCCCCACACCTCTCAGAGCACCTCCGTCCACCGCATTTTTATTCTGTTATTAATCTGCAGATGCGTCTGCCAAATAATTAACCTGGCTGAGTTATTTATTCCCTGGCTGATATTTCCCTACCTGTGTTTGGGAGGCATATAGGGGAGGACAATGCCATTGAAATGTCCTCTTGCCGCTAAAGGAGACCAAGGAGGGGGTGTGTGTGTGTGTGTGTGTGTGTGTGTGTGTGTGTGTGTGTGTGTGTGTGTGTGTGTGTGTGTGTGTGTGTGTGTGTGTGTGTGTGGTTTGCAGCCTTACCTCAACCATGGGTAGGAGGGGTACAGGGGGGTATTACAAATGCACAAGTAACCTTTTCAGTTAATGAAAAAAGAGGACGTGCTAATAAAAGAGAAGAATCTGTAGAGGGACTCTTATGAAGGCACACGTGGGTCTAGCTGTAATTCCCAGTGCATTTCCATTGGCAATCACATACAGTACACAGACACACACACAGAAGAAACACATCCACACACACCAACTGCTCACATGCCCTCCCCACACAAACATGCAGATATGCTAACACGCACTACACATAAATAGAAACACACCCTCATTCGCTCATATACAACGCAGCCAAACCTCGCTCCTCGCTGGGTGTGATTATATCCAGGAGAGAGGTAATGTGTTGCGCCTGAGGTGGGAGGTGGTAGATGGAGGAGACACGAGTGCTTTGGCCTTGAATTTCACCCAGGACTGCCTCCCATCTCCCTATGCCCATTTCTCACTCTTAGGGGAGAGTTCGCTATGGGCTGCTGGAAGTGTGGGGCCAAAGTACAGTGAGCGGAGTGTTTAGGGACCACTTTTTTTTCACAGAACCTAAATCTCCCACCTCGTACCAAATATCCAAAATGGAGGTAGTCTCTCTCTCTCTCTCTCTCTCTCTCTCTCTCTCTCTCTCTCACATGTCAGCAGCAAGCCATTTGTGTCGGAGAGCTAGGCCTGATGAGTGAAAGTTTGTAGATGGTGAGAATGTGAAATGCTTGAATTGCATTGAGCATGAACTGCATTGAGCATTGTCTAATGAATACCAGCTTGTACCTTTAGCCTTGAAACAGAGATTGTAACCCAATACAACATATCATTATCTCTTTTTAGTATTTTGTTTGTTACCCAAATCTTTAAAACAAATTCCCAACATTTCCAGCATAAAAGCTCACATCAGTTTCTGTGATGCAAAACAAATTGAAGAGGATCTGGCAAGAATACATCATTATTTGAGCACCAATAACTTTAAGTTGGCATGTATTTAATTTTTTATAGACAAATTAGTTTCTTCTGATCCGTATGTATCGTCTGGTGTTTTTATTTTCCGCTATGGTGATAATAAAAAGGGATGACATACAGCATGGTCCCCTCTTGGACTCTATCCAGAGACGTTGTAATTACATAGCCCCAAGACCTTTCTTTTTATTCTTTATCCGTTGGCTTTCCAGTGGAGTAAAGGCATGTATGTGTATTGAAAAATCTGTTTTCAACAGCCCAAAGCATCTTCTCTTGTTCAATATGCAAACTTTTACCTAAGCGTAAAAACTTTTGACATTTCTAGTCTAAGATCAAATTTAAAATGTGAGTAAAACAGATGGTTGGAAGTATATCTGCAGTCCAGTTATTAATTCCCTGCTTTCATTTCACTCTCTTCACCTATCCCTCTTCTATCTCTAACAACGAATGTGAGCCTCACTCGCCAAGGAGCGTGCAATTGCTTTAGAGTTTCTTGATACTGAATGAGGCCTTCATGTGCTATCATATGACAACATGAAAAACACTCTGTGTGATGTGTTTTTTTTATACTCAGCCAAGTCCAGACAGGAGAAGGAAAAATAGCCAGCAACGCTTGGGCAGCTGTTGGAGCCTGTCGACCTTGGATGTCAGTCTAAGTGTAATTATTTTTCACGCATGCCATGTTGACCAGATATACACCGCTTGCGTTCTATTTATCAGGCCTCCTGTGTGAGGTGAAGGCCGGATGTGCATGCACATTCACACACACAGACGCATACTTACTTACATATATCAACAGTGACCTGATTCCTCTGGGCTGTGTGTGGGTAGTAGATAAATAAAGAAAATCATCGCCCATAGTGAGAACCTGCTGGGACATACATTTCAGTTGAAATCTGATTTGGCTTTGACTGAGGTTGGCAGTGATTAATTTGAATTTGCAGCACAGGGAATAACTCCCATAATTCACCTCAGCAGTTGGTTTCGCTGTGTGCCAACTTGATCATCTCCTGCATCTTCCTTCTCCACCTTCATCGGCTGGCTGTTGTGGCGACACTGTCAGTCTGTGCAATGCTCTGTCTGACTGTCAGTCTGTCTGCATGTCTTACTGTCTGTCTGTCTGTCTGTCTGTCGGTGCCAGGATGTGTGAGCCTTGTCTAACTGTCTTCACGCCTGTCAAACACTATGATACAGTGCAGTATCTTATCAAATGTCTCTAAATGCCAGTCGAAGAGACAGGAGTAATATTAAAAAAGAGCGTAATTAAAATGGAAAGGAGCGGGTCATGTTGGGTAAGACCTTCAGATAAAGAAGGCCTCTGAGCAAGCCAAGCAGTTTTCACTCACTCCCTTCCTCCCCCTTCGTGCCTGCCCTCGCCCTCTCGCCTCCCTCGTTCACTCTCCTGTCACCCTGAACAGAGGATTGACATTCAGTCGAGGACACCCCTGGCTGGCGGTTAAAAGAAGTGGAATTAATGTGCGAGTTGAAGAGAGAGTGGAGCGGGGGGCATAGGGTAGGTGGGGTGGGGTTGGTCGGTGGTAGTGAATGACTGACACAGTTTTTGATGGAGTGCAGACATGGTTGACTCACCCTTTCTCTTTCCTCCGCCTCCTCTTCTCCTCTCATTCTATTCCTCTCCGTCCATCTCTCTATCTCTAAAGTCTGCTCAATTGCCGTGGTCGCCACCCCACCCTCTTGTGTCCCCACCCTCCTATCCTCTCTGGCCTTATTGTTTTACATGTCTTCATTCAGGCTTTTATGGCTGCTTCGTCCTCGTGCAGACCCATCTCACCAGCGGATGATGGGTTCCTCCCCCCAGTTATCGCGGCTATTTATTATCAACGTCGATCCACATCACATTTCTCTGACTTTGGGAAGATGGTTTTCACATTGGACCGTTTTACCGACTCGCCATATAACATATCCGCGGAGAGGCTCACACAAACCCATGCACGTTCACATAACGAAGTGACACAGTCAGAGAGGAAGCCTCACATCACTATAATACACTGCAGATTTACTAGGCGCTAAAATGCTACGTAGCGTTTTAATGCTTCACGGTGGAATCCTTTGACAGCTTTCCCAGACACTTCTTTACAAAAAAAAAAGCCCTTTTAATTCTGTATTTGGGAGTTGGTTATCTTGATGACTTTTACTGCTGGGTCAGTGATTATTTTGATGTGACGGAGGCTAAGCCATTCCAAACTGCTGACACCTACTGTATGTGTCTGCATGCGTGAATCATATTTTAGGGAGATTGAGTCAGTTGGTGTTGATGACATCACATAAATTCCTGGAGATACAGGGAGTTTAAGGTGAACGTGCTGTTATTAGGTCATGCTGTTTGAAGTCAGCAGCAGAGATACTTCTATCCATCACGATTTACTGTGAAACAGTTTTCAATCCAAATGAAATTGGTTAAATCTACTGGCATTGGATGTTCTATTTCTCCCACATTTTGTCCTGGTTTTAAAAAAAACTTGTTCATGAAATACTGTATGTTATCAGATCATCACCTATTTCAGCTTTTCCTTTTAGTTACCCTCTGACAAATGCAGAGCACTGTAAGGTAACTAGAAATCCATTGGTGCAATACCTCTGTGAGTCATGTAGTAGGGGGAACATGTCTTAGCACTTAACCTCTGTAGTAGCAGCAGCTGTGAGGCCCAGAGGGACTGTGTATTCAATGGAGTCAGGCCGGCTGGACTAATTAACTAGGCTGGCTTGATGATACAATAGCATCTTTTGAAATGGCCAATACATTTGTGGAACAGTGGCTGGGGCTGAAGTGGTGAGGAGGGCAAAGATGGAGGGGAGGGGGGGGGTCACCTAATTTCAACAAAATTACTTTGGTTGTCACTTTAGGTGGTGCAAAAACATTTTCGTAGTTTATTTGTGTCAGCTATTTTTAAAGCATTTCAGCACAATAACTGCAGTAGCAAAACCTGCTTTTCCTGGTCTGTATCGATCAATGGTTATCACCCTCTTCTGTTATTTAGTTACCATTCAGTCTGTGCTGTCTGCACTTTGACACTGTTACAAGAAATTGCAAATAAATCACTGTAGTTCGGAAAGCAAAACTCTCTTTTAACAAAGGACAGAATCTGCTTTAACAACATCTCTGCGGGAGTTTTTTGGACAAAATATACTTTAGCAAGTTGATGTTATTGGTGGATTTGCTGGATTTGAGGTAGCTGAGAAGAGACGATCCTTGAATGGAACCCCAGGTAGGGCTCTCCTCATTATGGATCGATCCCCCCGTCTCCTGTCAGGTCCTCTGCAAGCCTGATTGAAGTGTTTTCACCCAGGCTTCACGGAATTGTAAAAAAAAAAAAAAAAAAACATCTCTCTGCCTCCTATTGATTTTAAAATGTCAAAACCTAAACCTTAAGAGTAGCAGAACATACTCCAAATGCTTCAAGACTGGCTTAATGGCTGCTGAAGAAAAGCTGTTGGGAAAGTTTTTACCCAGTTTATTCTTTCTGTAATGGCTTCCCCTTTGTCTCGCTCATCAGAATGGATTTTCCGAGGTAAGAGGTAGGTGAAGCATATCACCCTGACATAACGAGGCAGAAACTGTCAGTTAGGATACTATCCCGTCTGGTTCGTTAAGGATTAGGCTGGTTGGGGAATGTTGTGAATTAATCCCGAGCGTCAGACATCACACCGAAGCCTCGCGCTGGATTAGCATTAGCTTTTGTTTGATTCACTGTGAATTAACCAACATAATCCACCTGGTGTCAGACACAATAAAAACATAGCAACTGACACAGGTTTATAGTGGAGAACAGCAGGCCTGACTGCCATCAGTCAGTAAACCTAAAATGCTGTTCAATTTAATAATATAAATGTCCTTATCCTCATCATGAATGGCATTTTGCCATCTAATGGATTTTGAAACCTCTTTTCCCAGCTATGTAGTGCTGATTAGACTGAAGTGTGTTATCAGTGGCGTTGTTGGAGGGGTTTTATTTTCATTTATTCCACCCCTCAATTTTACAGAAATATGAAGAGGCAAAGTTGGATGTGGCTCAGGCAAGTTGTGCTCTGCCCTACAGTAACATATTGGTTACTGGGTCTTTCAGTCATCCGGCCTGCGTGGCAGCAGCTGTGTCGTCATTCCCCTGGCTGAAGCTGAGAACCTGCAGCGGAGAAGGCAGACGTGCTGGGAACACCTGCTGGGTTCCCTGCCTCTTTTTCTCTCCTTGTTTCCATCTCTCCACACATCCCTCTCCACCTCTCTCCTGAATCTGTCACTACATTTCTTTCATCTGCATCTATTTTCCCCTCCCTTCTTCCTCCACCCATTCTCCTCCCTCCGGCTTCACTCCTCCATCTCTCTATCCCTGCTTCCTTGCATCCCTGCTCTGCCCAATCGCAGGTGTGACAGCAGCAGAGCTCAGCAAACACTCCCCCAGGTGCTAGTCTACCTCACATACAGTAATGTGACGTCTCTGTATTACACAGGATGTGGTAAGAATGACACTGCTGGGCTGGCATGTATCACCAGAAGACATTGTGTTTACACTCTGGAAAGTTTTTACTGGAAATAGACATCTCCACTATACCTGAAAATACTGTAGGTCATTTGACATGGCCTTCCAAAAACAGATAAGAGATTATTACGCAAATAAACATTTTTTCATCTACCTACCCATCTATTGTAGGTAATGTAGAGGCCAGGTTTTGACAAGGAAGAAACATGCATGGGATTCTGCTGCGTCAGTTTTAAATTTGTCATTTTGGGAAATATGCTTATCTGCTTTCTTGCTGTTGGATGAGAAGATTGATACCACTCTCATGGTAAATCTCTGTATGGTAAAACTACAGCCAGCAGCCGGTTAGCTTAGCTTAGCATAACCGGAAACTGGGAGAAACAGTTACATGGGCTCTGTCCAAAGGTAACAAAAATCGACCACCAGCACCTCTAAAGCCTACTAATTGGGCAAGTTTCTTGAAATTTTTTATCAAATACTCATTACATATTACTCATTATAAAAGCATTATATTGCTTTACTAATAACTCAACTGAAGAGGAAATTAGTTATTGGTACGATCATCAAAAGTGCCTTTGACAACTCCAAAGCCTCCACACCCACATGTCACATATTCGTCATTTAGTATACGTACAGAAATAGAAAACAAAACATTATGGTGTAATGCTAAATCCGTGGAATACACTTTTAAGTTTAGGCAGTTAAACTACTTGGTTAAGATAGAGGAGAGATTGTGGACATGTTTAAAAGAAACAGCTGTCTTGTGTGTCAAAGTCAGACATTTTAAAAGACTATTATTATCTGCACAACCACCAGAGCCTGCTTGTCAGAAAAACACCAAAATTGGAAAAACTGGTGGTTTTTGAAATGCTTTTAGCAGTCAAACACAACACTGTGGAGAATAGCCGAGTGAGGTCACTTCTATTTGTGGGGTCAAAGCCTGCAGATGCAGTCACAGTCGAGACTCTGCCCTCTCAAAGCCCAGTCGCTCACAACGGACGCTCAAAGTCGCGGCAGGATGACTGATGCTCATTGCTGGCTTCACCATCATCATGTTTAGACAACCTCAATACATAATGCAGGATCCAATGTTGTGTGTGCGTGCAATATGGTCATACATGTTGTAGATGGTAAGGAGATGCATCAGTCACAAAGGGCACGTGAAGGATGACTGGCTGTCTTCCCATGTGTTCCGAATGGAGAAACTGTCATGGATTTCTCAATTGATTACCCGTCCTCACATCCAGCTCGTAATTGCATAAGAGTCAAGGAAAGCTGGGTTTCTGAGTCTGACCAAAACATTCAATCACTTCTCATCTATTATGAAGCATATACTCAAAGCTCAATATAGAAAGAGTCGCTTTATCAAGGCTGAGGTATCATCATGATGAAAAATTGAACACATTAATAACGTACCACTTCAATGTGTTTTTGTTCATCTTCAGCTTAATGCAAGACCAATTCTCACTGTCCTGACATTTCTTTTCTACATTTTGCTTTCTAGACCTCTTGGAGATGGCCTTGTGTGCTCAGATTCATTATGGCAAAATAAGGACATCTCCTTCACTGCTCCAGACTACTTGATGTCTTGGCCTTTCATACTGATAGAAGATGAAAGGAAAATAAAAATGTCTGCCAAATAGAATCCTGATACTGTTCTCAGTCTGCTCCGTTATCACATAGATCATAGGGAGACACTCATGAAAGGGCACAAAAAAAAAGCATTTTTCCAAGCGGTCCATGGCACAAATAAGTGGAGGCACATTGAAATGCGGAGTGGTCAGTCCGTCAGTCAGTCAGTGTGTCCTCCCCTCTCACAAAGTGCACCGGGGGCTAGATAATGTCAGCCCCCACATTGTTTCCTGACCCCTCCTTTGTGTTCTGTGGAGGCAGCATGAGGCAGGTTGCCAGAAGCTTTCAGGGCTGGTAGAACAAAATGTCTCAGCGGGTCTTGTTTTATTTCCCTCAAGTAGCATTCAACACCTCCCCATCACATTCACACAGACAACCTCCCATTACCATACGATTCAAATTTAACATTGCCTTGTAAAAGGGCACCCAGAAACGTGTAATTATTTTTCTCTCTTCCCTCCCCGAGATCAAAGCCCAAACAGGAGTGATTACAGAGAATCAGGATGTCTTTGAAGACCTCTCTTTCTGTTTGGTTACAGCATAAACAGGGCTGGGAGACGCCACAGCGCTAACCTCTTCTCAGCAGGCAGACACTTGCCGAGTGGCAGGTGTGCCTCTGTTTACAGGCCGCCGCTGTTAGTGTGGTGCACTTCAGCCCTGACCCATCTCAGGGTCTCTTGTAGTTCTTTCTCCCCTCCACTCACTTTCTCTACTGTCATTAGCAGCAGCAGGCTCCACCGTATCTCTGTGCTTCTCTCCTTGAACCCTGGCTGTAAAACGTAGATCTGTTTTTGGTTTGTTGGGTTAGACATGGCAAGACTCAGAGATGCACTGATTGCAGTGTTTATAAAGGGAGCGGTGAAGTATAAGAAGAGATTGAGAGAGGAACCATGCAGAGGGTATACTCTCCTGTGTGTCATAGGAACCATGCTGTAAGATTTCTTTTTAATTTGGCAGTCCAAACATCATGGTATGCCCAGCGCTTTGCCTTTTTCCAGCTGTGTATTTGCAGCAAATGGGTGACTGAATTACAGTAAGTAACGGATAATCAATTCCTGTCCTCTCCCTCTCTTTTTGTCTGTTATTTTGAGGTGGACAGCAAACCGTTTTCACAACTGAAAGTCAACACTATCCAACGTGGTTATGCCAAGATTTCCTAAGACCTTCCAGCTGTGAGAGCTACAGTGTAATGATAATAAGACAGGGTAACAATCTCTCTATAGCCTTGGATTTACATGTGTTTAGTATGGGAGAGCAAGATAAAACTGGTAATTATGTGAGAACTGCACATAGCCCAACACTTTCTTGTTAAGTATAATGGTAAAGATAAAATGCTTTCTGCCTTTTTGTGTAAGTTGTATAACCACCACAGTTTTCAAAACGTATCACCTTATCGTGTGGTTCACTCTGCAGCATCTACTGTAAATGGTGGATGCCAAAGCACAGAATAAATCCCTCACTGACAGAAAGTCTAGAAGTATACTGTACACTGTCTGAATATACTGTATACTGTCTCAGAATCTATTGAATCACAGCAGTGGCTGATTTACTACAGTTGCTATGAGTGCCAGGCAAAACTTACCACTATCCAAGTCCTACGCTCACTTCAACTCAGTTTTCTTCTGTCATATAGTAAACTAAAATAAACACAAGTTAAGTTATAGCCCCTGCTCCTCATGGTCTCAAGCTACACAGGGCTTTGAAACTCAGGCATGGCAACAATGTTGCTGAGTTAAGTTGCCAAATATTGTAGTTTCTAAAAGAAAGGTCACAATTAATTGAATATGTTTTGTCTGATGCCATGAACAGAAAACAAAGCCTGATGAACCCTTGTGTTTCAGTCAGTTGAACATGAACATTTTTTATTTATTTTTTTACAATTGTTTGAGAGAAAAACCAAAGTGGAAGTTTGATCCAAGTGAGGTTTGCGCCTGAGGTTTGCATCTGGCAAGAAGTCAGCCTTTGCTCTCTGACCTTGCTGGCAAAAAAATGGTCATACATGTTACTACTCACAAACACACAAACTGTATTAGACTGTGTGTCTGTGGCCCAGAGCAGCATCTGTACATGTGTGCTGCACTGCATGTGTTTTAACACTTGTGCCTTCTAGTCTTCAGGCAGCACTGGAAGTACAGAGGTATTCCCAAATATCATACACACACAAACACACACACACACACACACACACACACACACACACACACACACACACACACACACACACACACACACACACACACACACACACACACACACACACACACACACACACACACACACACACACACACAGGCTCCCAACAGACCACTCTACCTCTGCAGGAGTACCGGCCCACATCAACTGAGCACAGAATTGGCCTGTCACAGGCGAAGCAAGACGCTAACCATTAGCAAATTCATGTCAGTCCAAGCACAAGGGTCAGCACGGTCAGACGGACCACCCAACAGCTTGGTCATCAAGGACAATAAGACACAGAGGAGGGAGAAGGAGAGAGAAAGAGGGACTGGGGGGAAAAAGAAGGGAGGGAGGAAGGGAGTGTGGCTATCTCCTTTGAGACAGTCCTGCTGAAATGTGCTGAGATGACACACACTTTTACATATGGTGTGTGCACCCAGTTGTGAAGACACAAGTACAGTCAGCATGTTTAGGTATTGTTCATTATTGCATATGTGACTGTGCGACTTTACGCATCTGACTCTATGAGGCGCGCAGATGAGTGCGTGTGTGTTCTTATGTTCAGAAGAAAGCATTCTTCAAGTGGGTTGTTTTTTTTCTCCCTGCAGAGTGATGACAGTGTCCAGTCTCCTGCTCCAACACTGAACTAACACCGCACATAGCAGCCAGCTTCATATTTTTAAACAAGCCCGGCTCGGGGTATTTAGGTCGTCATGACATGACAGAGTAATTGGTTTGCACAGATCACTCCCCGTATTTGACAACCTGCCCCATTTACTGTCTGAGCGCTCCGGTCAAGCCGTTTATAAATCTTTCACTGACTTGATTAATTGTCTCAAAAGTGCTCTTCTGCCAGGTAAATAAATAATGAGCAAAGTGATGATTTCTATTGTTGTCCAGTCAGCAGGTTGACCTGCTGAGAGGTTGACTGTGAAAAACACCACTCAGGGAGGGGAAGAGAAAATAGAATATTTAAAGAAACCCATAAATTGGTCTCCAGAGGTGTTTTAATGGCATGTTTATTGGTGCCTGTGTGGAAGAGAGGAGACGTGCATCCATACTTTATGTACACATGTGAGGATTATGTCTTTCCATTTTTAATAGGAAATACGTTTTTTAAGGGACACTTAACGCATACACTCAGGTCAGCTTCACAAAAAAAAATGTACAAGCATATCTTCTTGTTAAAGGATGACTTTTGTTTTAATTGAGACTTAAAGGTTCACCTTGCCTTTTCTTTGCCGTGACAAAGCTTTCAATTCAGTGCCCTCTCATTTCCAGCAGCGGGGATTTAGGCGAAAGTAATGACAACCAGCCCCCTGGTCTGGCAATCCAGCAGGGGGCAGAGGTGTTTGTGTGTGCACGGGTGGGTGTTCGTGTGTGTTCTTGGAGGGGTTTATTCCTCCTCCACCTCCACTTTAATGACATCAAAGATGAGACAGTAGTTCACTGCTGGAGACCAAACAGAAAGGCTCTCCCTCTCTCTCTCATACAGTGTCTCCTTGGGTATTACAGCTCAATATGAGGTGTTCTGTTTGGCCTGGCTGGGTTTTAATAAAACCTGACAAGGATTTATCACCTGTTCATGGCTCTATGTGCTGCCACTCTGTTAGACAAAGGTTGTGGTGGTGGTGGTGGTTGGGGGAGTTGGCTCCGGCATGCAGCATTTCATATTCACCTCATATTAATGTGTTTGCAAGAGAACTGAACTCGCCTGGAGGAACAAGGCAATGAGGTTGGCTGATGAAGTGATTGTATTAAGGAGCAGGCCATCACTTCCTTTCAGTGAAACTATTTTTGTGTGCTCATCCCTCTAAAGCCTTCCCTGATTGAGACACATTCAAGTTTCATGCATATTACCACACCGCATCTTGCGTGGTGTTAACAGAGGTAAAAACATTCAAGGTTTATTGAAACAATAACTTACATCTTCCGCGAAAGAGGTTGCACAAACACCTGTGGATGTGTAGGACAGTGTATGAATAACGTGGAAGCTTCACATGGACAGTGGCTGTCTCGCGTCAAAACGTCCTCTAAAGAGGTTTCATTATCCTCTTTCCATCTACCCCCCTCTATCTCTCATCATTCTCTCTCCATTTCTAACCTCTACCTCGTCGTCATTTCTGTGTGTGCCTCTCACCAGGCATCCCCGCTGAAGACTTCCTCAGGACCGTTGCTAGGTGATGCTCCCCTGATTAACTAAGGAGCAAGTGTGTGTGTGTGTGTGTGTGTGTGTGTGTGTGTGTGTGTGTGTGTGTGTGTGTGTGTGTGTGTGTGTGTGTGTGTGTGTGTGTGTGTGTGTGTGTGTGTGTGTGTGTGGTGGTGATGTGTGTGTGTGTGTGTGTGTGTGTGTGTGTGTGTGTGTGTGTGTGTGTGTGTGTGTGTGTGTGTGTGTGTGTGTCTCTCTCTCTTTCACTCGGCAGTTATCACTAATTGACAGCTGCCGGCCCTCAGGGCTGTATTCTAACCCCCGCGCCCCCAGTGTAATCGGAGGGCAGGGCTCTGTCGCCCCTCGTAGGATAGTGAGGAGGCTGGGGGGAAAGGAGGGGGCAGTGCTGCTAAGGCCTTTTGATGGGGCAACACACTGCAAGACCTGTTTGGATAAGCAAAAAGGTGTGGGGAGGAAGGGAAAGACAATGAGATGGGGAGCGAGAGATAGGAGAAGGAAATCAGGAATTGTGAGATTGGAAAGGAAAAATGAAAAATATGGAGAGAAGAAGAGCGAGCAGAGAGTGGAGGGGTGAGGGCATGGTATTCTGTCTGAGGGAGGGTCCCCAGCTTTTCCACAGTGCCAGTCTGCCGGCTCAACACCATCTGGAAGTATTCTCAAACACTGGCCAACTCTCCCCACAACACTCCCCAACAAGGGCAATCTGATTATTCAACCCCCCCCCCCCCCCCCCCCTCCCCTCCCCCTTTTGCAGTAACTCAAATTAAAATGAGATTATTGTGATCATACTTTGGGCTCAGAGGTTGATAATGAGTTAGGGGCACATGTGAATGTGACTGTATATGAGGTCTGTGTGATATATAATGCAAATGTTTGCCAACTTTGGTCTCAAGTTTGCTTTAGTCGGAAAAGGCTTTCAAATATTTGCTCGGGGTGCTTTGAGTCAAAAATTGAAAAACTGTCAAAGCTATCTAAGAATCTCTGGGTAATTTTGAGAAGAGGAAAAACTCAAACTACCCTCATAAAAAATCATCAGTGATTATTAAACAAAGCCTTTCATGAAATGCGTATTTAATATTTATTCAATAACAATATAATCATTCTCTTATCAACAGTGCTTTGAAAGCTGACTGAAATAAGTAGCACTTTTTTTCATTCTAGTTATTATACTGTAGAGTGGAAACAGAAATTAAACAGCAGATGTCTACGTGCTGCTGTATTTCCTTCCTTTTTAAAGGCAAGCAATTAAAAAGGCCCCTTGTCAAATATTAAGTGCTCTTGAATGTATAGAATGTGAAAATGAAACCGCAATATATCATAATAAAATTCAAACTAATTAGTAAAAAGTTTTTGATGCATGTATTCCACTGTCATAACAGCACGTTCTCATGTGAAAATGCTTAATAATAGCAATTTTTAGAATATAATTAATATATAATAATAATAATAATAATAATAATAATAATAATAATTAACATACAGCATTGGTTTGATGCCATAAAATATGGAAGGCACAGGTAAAGTGGCCATATTATGCTCATTTTCAGGTTCATAATTGTATTTTGCGGTTGTACCAGTTGTTTTGGTGTTTATTTTATAGTGTTTATGCGTGTGGAAGCACCAGAGACACAAAATAACACCCCAAATCCCAGAAAAAGTGATTTTTTCATAATATGGGCACTTTAAAATCCAATCTTTAATCTTTCAGAATCCATGCATCTTGTACAGAAGAACAATACACAATTGCAACTGTTTAATCTCTACTCATGAAATCGGAACGAGAGATTATTTTCACAGGAAGCATGAATTAAATTACGGTATAGGACATGTTTGTCTCATGATAAAGCTGCATTGCCTCCACTGCAATTATCTTCATATTACTGTAATTATTTCAAAGTATGCTAAACGGATTATTCCTTTTGCCTCCAACTGCTGCACTGATCCTCTTTCAGCTGCAGCAGAAAGCCTGTCACACGCAGTCCGCCTCTACGTCTTCATGCAGACTTTGACATTGCCGAGTAATCAATAGATCCTCGGCGCAGAAATGCATCTCACCCTGATTATAATGAAGATAGCTGGTCATTTAAAATGCTAATGGGCAATTTCACCTAATACGAGACATTCAGCCCAGCAGTTCATTAAAATTTAGAGGTGGAAAAGTCTATTCCAATTAAGTTTCACCCTCTTTCCCCCCAGCGCCGAACCCATTAGGATTTTAAGAAATGTCGAAATGTCCCATCACACAATCTTAACACTCTGCAAAGGAAGTACGCTTACAACTTGAGTGGAGGGTCGCTGAACAAAGGCGCCATTGAGGAACATTAGTGGTAGTTAGCATATGACCTCATCTGCCACTACATTTAAGTCATTGTGCGTATCAGTTTCAGGTCCCAGTCACACTGCTCTTTTCAGTTGTTGGTCCATCTTTTATTTTCTGCCCTTTTAAAAAGCCACCACAATTATAACCTTACATTAATTTACTTGATAAGCAGGTTCATGATTTATAGTCTTACAGTCTTTAAGGTCCTTTAAGGAAAAGATAAACCTTGAATGGGGAAAAGTGAATGGAACACACTCTTAATCTAGAATATGCAAAACCTTCATATGCAGTGGTGCAAAAAGCATTCGTCACAAAATATAGCAAGGGATACGTATGCTCTTAATTGTTGTAGTACATATAACAAATTCACACATTTACATTTCTTTATAAGTAGATGTTTGAACCGTATAGTGCCCCACTGTCTGTTACATGTTGATTACACATTGTGCACACCTCTGTGCCTGGAGTTCTTTCTTTTTTTTAATGAATTTGATGCGATTGGTGCATACACAGGAAATTGCACAGCATTTAATCTGTAACTGGCTCCACAGTAGATGCTCACTACATGCATTTATGGATGCATGGATGGAGATGAGGTGCTTTTGGACAAAAACATACAGTTAATTAACTTAACACTACAGCTATGTCAATTAAACCAGCCAGTAATGCAGAAGCATCTTGTCTCTTTTCAATAGGTAAGTATCGAATGTAGATATCCTCAATCCAGGAGAGGGGAAGTCCTTTACTACAGAAAACAATCTGAGATCATGTGACTGTGTGGTACATTGAGTTCAGGTTTGGTCTCAGTGGTGTAGTGAGCCGATTTCTAGAGCTTCTTGCTCAGGCAGTTGTTTCATGTGTGCCCCCTTGTGAAAACCTGAGGCCCAGCCGCCACTTTAGTTCTGGCACCAACACTGCTGTACAGTATTAGATTCTTGTGGTTTTCACATTCTGCATGTGCACATTTATCAGATTTACCGTAATATTTTTTTTGTATATGATGTCAACTAAATGTGTACACTGTAACAAAATACTGTAAAAAACAAACAACAACAAAAAACAGAAAATGTTGACATACTGTTTCGATTAGAATTACTATACTGTAAAAAACAAATCAATGCATTATGGACAATATTTTCCGTTTCCCATAAAATTCTGCAATATACTGTGAATAGTGTTGCATTCTGGCGACAGAGAGGCCACACAAATACAAAACAATACTGTATTTCTAGAGAAGACGCGCTGAACATGAAGTTGTGAAGTCAACTTAGGACTTTTTTTTCAGGAATTATCCATCTGAATCCTGCACTTCATGAGCAAATCATACAGTAAGTTTAAATACATTTTGTCTGTCTGCCGATGTTTGCTTACTACAGTATTATCATCTTTAAACAAACTGAGACTGATCAGTATAATTTACTGTAACTTGTGTTTTTCATCCTGTAACATCTGATTTGAGACATGGCCTAAAAGATAACCCTATGTAGAAGTAGTGCATGAACAAATCTAACAAAAGATATCTATTTTCCTGTAGCGTTTCATTCCCTGTAATCTTGCCAGTAACAACAGGATGAACTCTTGCAGGAGGGAGTCATGTGGAAGATTGGAGCTGCTCGCAAATACAAATGGAAACCAATAGAGCCACAAGCAGACAACCTTGAGTTTTGTCCAAAATCGCCTCGATGATACTGATCACTCCATTATGCGTTCTGGTACATTTGTCTGCAGAAAGAAATGTTTTGTTCATTTTGGAGAAGAGGTCAACCAACATGTACAGCAAAATGGTTCCATCTGCAGCACGAGCAAATGAGAGGATGTGCGGACTCGCTGTGGAGCTCAGATCAGATACAGACAAAAAGTCAAATGTAAACACCAGATCTATGCAAGTGAGTCAGAAGCACGGGGAAATGTGTTCTTATATTCTTTGTATTGAATTAAACATATCGATGCATGTGCAGATTTTCTCCAACAACTTCCTAATCTGAGTGAAAAAGTGACTGTAGAAAAATAATCAACATTCTTACTTCAGCATTTGCAATTTGAAGAGCAGTTCCACCATGACTGGATAGAAAAAATACATTGTATCTGACTTTTTACAATATGTATTTTAATATATACAATCTTGCCATCTATGTGTTGTCTACCTTGGTGATGTGTTCATGTGACTCGACAAGACACTGTTCTACCAATCACTTACAGTGATAAATAATGTTTTGTGGACTCAATATGACGTCTCAGAAGTCTTTTTCTATGTCTTTTATAGTTGATAGACTGAGCCTTGAAAATATATCTAGTCATTGCACACATGTAAAAAAAAAAAGTCTCAAGTAACATTTAAGTGGTGGAATATGTAAAAAAAAACTAATCATGCTGCATTTCTGCTGCCAGTGTATCTAAAGCTACAGCATTATTTCTCCTAATTTTATGACTTCAGTGGAATATAACTTGTGCAGGAGAATGTCAACTGAAAAATTGATTTTTACATAATAGAGCATAAACACAAAAAAGTACTATTTAATCCTATGTTTTATCAAAAGCATAATTAAAAACAATTAGCACTGTCAAGGAAAGCATTGACAAAGGCCTTCTCACAGTACCTAATGTAACACACACACACACACACACACACACACACACACACACACACACACATGAGTATTACTCATACAGTCATAATCCAATCTTATTCTTCCTTTTATTTTGCCACCTCTGGCAAGGGAGCGGCAGATATCGTGCAGTGTCAGTGCTTGGTGTAATCTGAGAGGAGTCTTTATTAGCATAGTGAATCAAACAAAACAACGGCTCTGCCAGTGAAGTAAACACAGAGAATTAAACCACCTGCAGTTCACTGCCTGGTCATCTTCAGCTATGTTGACTGTGCAAGAAATCAAGTCTCTACTCAATTACAGCATCTTGTTTCCCCGCAGAACTATAAGAGCGGATATCATTTACAACTGAGGTCTGTAAACCCTCTTCATAAGGGATTTAAATTAGAGAAAGCGTAATGAAAAAGTACAAATATATGTGCATAATACTGACACAAATGCCTGATGGGATTTCATTACAGATACAAGATTTTTGTTCTCCCCAAACTCTTCTCTTTTTTTCTTGTTGCAAGTATTTTTTTTTTCCTGACCTTTCCGGTCAGAACAAGACCTTTTCCATGCTTTCACAGCCGGAGAGCCATTGGCAAGCCTGTGGCTGGCAATTATGCCTCAGACTGTTCTCCTACTTCTCCTCTTCCAAACTCTCAGACATGCTGGGCATCTACCACCCACTGCACTCACAGTGAGGTCTCCAAGCCATCAGACGAAGTGCTTCCAGTGGACTACTTGGCTCCAGTTCCTGCAGTTCTCCTTCATCAACCAATTCTACAATACGTGATGAAATAGGTTAAGTTAGGATTGAAGTCTATGAGAATAAAGGGCTACTAATCAGGACATTATGTTAGGAATATGTGTTTCTGTGTCTCCTTTCTCTGTCTTTTTATTTTTCATTGGTATGCAATGGAAGAGTGTGCAAGAGAATTTAAGGCGCACCCACTACCGCTTGAACAGCTTTTTTACAGGCTGATTAGCTGCTTTGAAGATGAGTTGAAACAAGACGAAGTTTCAGAGCTTTTCTACATCTGCACAAGCTAAGACTTGGCTGATCGAACTGTGAACTTCCTCTCGGCTCACCGCGGCAAATGGGCCAGTTGTGTAGAACCTTACTCTATCCCTAATGAGTCTGAGATCGATCACCTCCTGATAAAATCAGCATATATCAACAGTGGAGCAGTCTTTCCTCCAATGTAGTAAAACAAAATATAATGTATCATAATGCTCAACAGCATTTAGTGAAATAGTCCTATTTGTTTAATCCTCTGGAACTGATTAAAATGACTTAGAGCACAAACATACAACCTGATTCACGTTAAGCCATTTACAATATTTGATCCGTATTTTTATTTGAGCAAAGCCATGTATTTGCAGAGTGTGGATTTTGGTTTGCTCTCAATTTTTTAGTTCTTCACACTGTGTAGTCGGACAAGCAACAATTTGGAGAGGTGATAGATTCCCCCGCTGTACTTTAATATAAAAGCCAGGCAGGGAGATATCCAGCTGTATTTGAACCCTGTGACTCAAACTCTCTCAGATGCTTCCCTTGTTTCACTGCAGCTGAATAGCACACAAGGAGGCAGTTAGTGACCCAGTGACCCCGTCCACAGAGAAACAGAGCTGGGTGGGATTATATCAACGTTAGCTGGACCCAGGCCAATGCTTAGCCATAACATTCTGGCCAAAGATAACATGCTTTTTAATTACATATGGACTACAGCTATGTAAAATTTCTCCAGTGAACCCTCTCCTGGGATGTCACCACTAAACTTGACATAATACATCAAACACAGCTTAATGTGATTACAATGTGCAGGGGTCTGCAGTTTAGTCAAGAGTGAGGGGGACGTTGCCAACCCTTTTGTCTCAGGACAGTTTGTGTTAAGGCCCGACTTACCTTTTCTAAGAACTATGTTTATTAAATGAAGCAAGTATCAATGTGCTGCCCAGTATCCCAAGTTTGAAGTGTCTGCATGTACACCTGTATGTGTATGGGTTCATAATTGTATTTTGATGTTGTACCAGAATAGGTTTACATGGTTTAATTTTCAAAAAACACTATATTTGTGTTGTACTGCACATTGCTGCAGCTCCTCTTTTCACCCTCTTTTCCGCCTGTGTTCAGCTCTCTGTTTTAGCAACAGAGTGAGACATCGTACTTCTTTACCATCTATGTAGTGAGTCGCACATGCTCAGTAGCTAGGTAAGGCTCAGACCAGATAGCTGTTTGTTTCTCTAACTTCAGTCAGTTACAAGGCAGCATTAGCAGGGAGAACCCGTTGAGCCTGTAGAACGTATTTTGTTGGAGACAGGGTGGGTGTATATGCTTTCATATTTTTATAATTCAAGGTTGCATGGGGCTTCCTAAATCCCTCTTAATCTGCATAACGACTATTTTGGACTGCTTAACATGTTCTCTTGAACTTGGCTAAAGAAGACAATATGAATACTAACAACTTAAGACCGGGGCAGGGGCAGACCATATACCCTTGATGCTGAAGTTGATGAACGGTAGTGAAGCAGCTAATGTTGCAGACGGTCTCGACATTTGAGACACATCACGGTGCTACCCGCTTCCCTTGGCCGTCATTAATAAACACGTTTTTAGAATAAACAGATGCCATTTTTGTTAGCATAAAGCTCAAAATAGATTAATTACACCAATTCGGCGTGTGATTTTTTTTTTGTCGAACACCAGGCCCAGTGCACTCCGTCTTCCTATCATGACAGTACATGGAAAAGTCATCTCGTCCATCAGGTCTTTGTCATTTCAAGGTAACCTCAAAAGTGTGTGTCAGACGGTCAATGAAGGCAGCAGGCAGTGATGCGCTCTGAGCCATAGCTCTGAGGCCAAAGGCGTAACAGCGGGTGCATCATCACAGGGAGAAAAATGAAGCCACTGTAAGCCGTCTGGTTAAATCTCTTTGCCTGTTGCAGGAGTGTCTGCTTAGTATTTCTCGTCATTCGCTATATCTCTGCGCAAGTTGTATCACCACAATACACTGCAAAACACTTTAGCAGTTCAGCTGTTTAATCATTCAGCCTGGTATTAAAATTCTGATAAGTCTGATCATTAAAATTTAAGATTCAGTTACAAGCTCAGTAACATTTTATAAAATTCATAGAAGATGAACTGCAGTGTAGTGCTGAATCTCAGCCCTCTGGATCATGTTATTCCAATACATGATTGTGTAAGATTAAAGTATAACTGGATTCATCTTAAAACCTTGCATTTTAAAAAGAAATATTGGTTCCATAAAGCATACTGTAGAGAAATATTACAAAAAATCATAAATGGGCTCAGATTGCAAATTCCGCCAATTACAGATGCATATAAAATGTGTCGAATCAATCAGTAGCATTTGCATTTATCAAACCACTCTGACTGCATGTAAATTAAACGATGGAGCCCCATAAAGAGTTGTTTTTGCTGTCTCAAATAACAACCCATTTATTGCTAGCTGCAGCAATGTAGCCTGTTAAAATGGATACCACTTAGCTGATGATGAATAATT
Organism: Gymnocephalus cernua; assembly: GCA_023631565.1. Classification (NCBI taxonomy): domain Eukaryota; kingdom Metazoa; phylum Chordata; class Actinopteri; order Perciformes; family Percidae; genus Gymnocephalus; species Gymnocephalus cernua. The sequence goes on along the minus strand of CM042444.1, from coordinate 12,245,105 downwards.
CTGCCTGCATTTCCTCCCAAAAGCCAGATTGGTTCGAAGACTATGTTCTAGTTTAAGGTCAATTGACCAACATGCTGTGATGAGGCCATTGACAGACTGCTGTGTTTTTATTGTTATGTTTATACATTAATTTTTTCAGTCATTAATTGCCAAAGAAAAATGTGTATCTAAAATGTAATGACACCAGAGTTGAAAGCTGTCAACTATTTGCACATCATCTGTTCTGAGCCAAAACCTGCACACGGTTCACCTCGTAGAAAATGCATTAGTTATCCCTAAATTTCCATTTCAGGCCTGAGGTCCCTAGTATAATTCAGCTGATTTTTGATCACATGAATAAAGAGTGTCGGACAAGCAATTGGATTTGCATACACACTTGTCTAAAGTTTGCATTTATGCCATACCTGTGCACCACACACTAATGAGGCAATTATTTAGACAGCAGGCCTGCAAGTCTTTTGGGGGAGATGCCACGGAGTTCGCAGCTGTGGGATTAACATGGTTAGCTGGACTTCAGAGAGGCAGAGGCAGACAGGGAGGGATTTCACACTATCTAATGAAAAATACTTCACATTTCATGGCAAATAATGAATTCTAAAACAAATTTGCTGCGAAAAAGGATTGAGCTTCGTAAGAATCATGGAATGCATTTTAAGCATATAGGGCTGTTGGGAAAATGTCAATTTTAAAGGTGAATGGTTGTCATTCACACTACTAATTCAGAGGATTTGGGTGTCAACACAAACACAGAATTATCTCTATTTGTTGTAATCATACTGATTGATATGGTCTATAGGAAATACATTCTACACAAAAAACATTTGACTCTGGCATACTGATGATTACTAATACGACCACTGAATACCGTGTTTGGCAACTTCAAAGAGCAGGGCCGAACGTCTGCTGAAGTATCTTTTAATGACCACGCTGATCAATCGCCTTCCTGCTGCTGTAAGTTAAACTTGATGGTGATTAGGGGCTAAAGTGTGCCACACACACATTCTCATTGACAAGCACACAAACAACCTCCATATGCAGTAATATTTGATAGCTCCTGCAATCACGGTTGAGTAAATTACCTACTTGAGAAGGGTGAATGCCGAAGGTCTGCTCTGAGTGAGCTGTATGAACTGATTTGTTCAACTGGGTGAAAAAACTGTTGGTGTAAGGATTATCCTCTTTGTTATCATTACAATTTATTCTCATTTTTATTATAAGGAAATGCTGGTTTTAGGGCTGAATTGGTACATGTTTTATTTATCATACAGTAGTATGCAACAACATTCCTGACTTATTGGTTTCTTTGAGTCTTGTTGCACCTCAGTGTACGTTGTCGGGTTGAGTATGTAGAAGAGCTCCAGGCAAGTATTGGGAATGTCGATCAACTTTTTTGCCCCCCCCCCCCCCCCCGGTCCGATCGGATTTTTTAAAATATTGAATATATGCTGATACCGAGTCTCGATCCGATACATGTATTTGCTCAGATAATAGAGCTGCACACCATTTTTTTGTTTACAAAAATAACCAGGTAAACAAAGTAACTAAAATATGTCTTAAGCTTAATACATTTATCTTAGTGCAGCAAGAGAGTCTTTTCTCTCAACACCAAAACAGCTCTCTTTAGGATCCCAACCAAAGAATAAACAGTTTTAAGTTAAAACGTAGTGACGCCTCTTGCACTTAATAGTCAATCTTTGATCTTAATTAGTCTATAGCCACGACGTTCCACTTCAGGGATTGTGCCGTTGCTGCCGGAAATTCCGCCGGAAATTCCGCCGGAAATTCCGCCGGATGTCACTCTTTTCGGCCGAATGTCCATTATCTTCTGTTTTCTTTGTGTTGGAATTTTAAAATCCGGTGGATTTATGAGGACTATGGTTAACTGCTCCTCAGATCTCTGCAGGGTAAATCCAGACAGCTAGCTAGACTATCTGTCCAATCTGAGTTTTCTGTTGCACGACTAAAACAACCTTTGAACGTACACGTTCCACCAAAACAAGTGTCTTCCCGAGGCTATTTTGCAGAGGCGTCGTGGCTCCGTCTGGCACTTAGCACTTCCCAAGATGATTGTAATTGGTTTAAAGAAATGGCAATAACCAGAGCACGTTTTTCTGCCATCCCAAAATGCTGTGTGGACTAGCCAGACCCTCCTATGCAGCACTGTGGAGGAAGGTCTGGCAAGTGCTCATATTATGCTTTTTGACTTTTTCCCTTTCCTTTATTGTGTTATATATCTTGTTTGTGCATGTAATAGGTTTACAAAGTGGAAAACCCCAAAGTCCACCACAAAGGGACCATACCTTACCATCTCCAACAGAAAACACTGTTCACAAACTGCTCCAAACAGCTCTATTGTAGTCAAGCCTTTACTTCCATGACGAATGTGCATCACTTTGTAACACACGTTATAATGCACGCATAGCTGCTAGTGTGGCACACCCTCATACTCTGCTTCTGACTGGGTAGTAGTCCTTATCTAGCTACTGAGCATGTGCGACTCCCAACAACGATGGAATAGGTGTGAGATGCCTCACTCTGTAGCTAAAACAGAGAGGTCAACACACAGGGTGAAAAGAGGAGCTGCAGCAATGTGCAGTATGACAAAAATATGGTGTTTTTTTGAAAGTTAATGTAAACCTATTCTGATATAACCTCTAAATACAATTATGAACCTGAAAATGAGCATAATATGAGCACCTTAATAGTAAATCTTTGATTTTCTTCTTGTGTATACCGATGTCGGCTCCAGGGCTGGCGAGCTACGAGACGCTCTCTGGACAGACGCTGGTGAGTGTCTCTTTTAAAACCTACATGCAGAGCAAGACCAAGAAAAAGGAAAATCACCTGTGGCCTCAAATAAAGAGGATATAATTTTCCATCTCATTACAGCAATTATATTCTTGAGATCTTTCTTCCAAGGGCTTCAACAGGTTAAAATCAATTTTGGGAACTTTAGCCTGTTGCAAGATATATTGTCAGGCAGTCGTTTCTAGGCTGCATGTTGGTGAATAATGAGGTGTAGTGAAACGTTTGGCTGGATCAATCTGAAGAAAAGACGTTTTTCCAAAAGACTGACTAATTACACTCAGGCCTTCGATTACTGTCTGGAGCAAAACTACAACAGAAATATTAATGAGTTATTTTACCTTCATTTAATTTCAGAAAAGTCAGGAAATGAACTCGTATAAACTTTGCATTGCATCCTGCAGGCATATGCATCCCTTTCTGTGGTACATTGTTCATGAGAGAGGAGGCTGTTCCTCATACAGGTTCAGTTAAAGTTACACATTAATATCCACAGATGACCTTTTGGATGAGCTGCAGCATTAGTCTTGTGCGTTCTAACCTGTCCTGTGTGGACATAGAGTAATGTGCTGGTTGACCGCTGCGCTGACCCTTCCAGGCATTAGAATGTAGACCACATGTCTCGCCTGTTTCTACCTCCACTGGAACACGCGATAAAGTCTAAAACAAATACAGAGCAAATGTGTTGTATGAAGTCTTATCTACACCCTGCATACTGTGCTGATGGAATAAACTGTATCTGGTTTGCTCTCTTCCGCTTAACGTGCATGGACAAGCACACAAGCATGCACGCACCTAAACCACATATACACATGTAAACACACACACAAAGGCACAACTGCACAGAAATGCGTTAACCTTCAAATACCATTGAACTCTAGTTTGTAGATTTGTATTTGTGCCCCCCCCTCCAGCCCCCCCCCCCCCCCCCCCCCCCCCCCACAACAATGAAATAAAGCTTGATTGACAAGTTCAAATAAGTGGAAACACTGGCATCTTAATTCAAGGGACTGTCACATTTGGTTAGCATCTCCTCTTCAAGGATGCAACTAATAAAGGAAAGGTATTCATGTTACTGAACAAGCCCTCCTTTATAACCTAATTGCTTTTGGTTCAATAGCTTAAAAAGTCATTAATTTCAGGGCCAGCTTGTAATGTAGGTTAAGGTGGCTTTTTCACCAAGGTAATGAGCCGGTATGCACAGTGGCCAGGCAGATTTTGATGCGATAATAGTAGGGGTGAATACCATTTTTCAATCTTTGCTCAATGACAGCACTGGCTGAGAGAAGAGAGAGGCCTTTTCATAGTCCCTGAATAAAAAAGAAAAAAAAGAGGCAACAGATAATTGAATTCCAAACAGTGCTATTTATATAGCTGGCAGCATATTACGCGTGAGGTGCAAATGGCCTTAGCCAAATGTGGATGACATTAAAATGATATGTATTGCAGCACACAACGTAATGTGTTTGTATGTGCAAATGTGCATGTCCATTCTCAGAGTTTTTCATTATATTCTCAGTGGTGATGGTTGGATGGCTTTCTGTTTGTTTTCTGTTAGTCTGTTGCGTTGTTTTTCAATTCACGTCACAAGACATGCTATTTACCGCTCTCTTCTTGGCATGCTATTGATTACCTGCTGAGGATTTCAAACGTGAAAATACACAATCTACAATTGTTATTTTACAAATGTTGAGCAGCATGCCAATCTTCTGCGAGGTTAAACAATATACATGCATGAAATCTATATAAGCAGTCTGTTTCACACAAAGAATCAAGTATTACAAGGCCTTCACTAACGTCTGTGGAGGAATATGGAACCCTAAACAAAGTGATTTTCTTGAACATAAGCATGTGGCTTCCTGTGAGCTACCTTCCATCGATCAGAGCAACACAAAACAGCCTCTCCTTTCAGACTGCCACAGAGCACATTCAACAGAACATTTTTGTCCTATGACCTCTAACCCCCCCAGAGATCTGATGGCATTTCATTGATGGCCTGACCCTCGCGAGGCGAGTGAGAATAGAGGGACGGCGAGAAAGAGGGAGGAAGCAGAAAAGGAAGAGGGGAAGGAGGGTGATAGCCGTGGTTGCTCAGTGACTTTGGAGGAGATTAGACGATTGAGTTCACCTTTAATGACGGTGGAGATAGTCTTTCAGTAGGGGAAATGCCAGAGCTCAGCAGTTTGTTTTGTGTAGCTTTAAGAGCTTCCTGTGTCAGGTTCAGGTTGCCTGTCTCTCTCTCCCCAGCAGCGGCCCATTGTCTCCGAGTTACAAAAGGCAGCACAGTGTTGGGTGATCGACAGAGCGGCTCAGCCCGGTTCCTCTGCCACAGCAAACCTAACCTCCGCAGGGGATTCTTCTGTGCGACTTCAAGGAATCTCATGACAACACGTGTGGGTGTGTCCCATTGCAAAATGAATCGCCATCACACAGGCCCACACTTAGAACACACACTCATGCATAAATAGGAAAGGATTTTTAGCTCCAAGTGTATTGGATATGTTTTATTCTGTCAAGGCACATTGAGTGACACACTATCTGTGGGTTGTTTACGCTTGTAGTAGTAGTAGTTGTAATTAATACCTTACCTTATGTTTTCGGTTTGGTTTGTCCGTTTGTTTGTTTGTTTGTTTGTCTGTTTGTTTGTCTGTTTGTCTGTCAGCAGGATCATGTAAAAACTACTAACCCAATATTCATGAAACTTGGTAAAAGGTTGTAGCATGGGCCAAGGAAGAACTCAGTCAATTTTGGAGTGGATCCGAATCACAGGAGAATACTTCACGTTCGTTAGCATTTCAAGAAAGGGCAATTGTGCTGCATTAATTTGGTGTTGGAATAATCGGAAATAATTAGCTTCTGACTGCCTTAACATTGTGAGATAGGGCATGCCTTGGTGGAGGTCTGTGCTTTCCAAGTGCCCTTCTAGTTTTTTGTAGTTTGCTTCTTAGAAATGGAACAATGTTTGTGTTTTTACTCCACCACACAGATAAAGTGTAGACACACTATATAAATGATTGAATAATATAAAAAGATGTATACGTGCACACACAAATATGAACTTGTACACATAGTTTATGCACATACACAGATGCACACACATACAGTACACCACTAACACTACACCTAGCGTAATTGGGGACAGGAGTCATCAAAGGGCTTCAGTGTAGTTCGATTCTTGGCAAAGCTCACCCAACTTATGTTTTCAACTGTGATAGATTCACTTTTGCTCAGAGAGGTCAGAGAGAGGATGAGGCATCGCCTTGTAGCAGCAGAGGGGAAAAAAGGGTCTGCACCCATGCTGCCCATCTCTAAAGAGGCGTGGCTGATCCAGACAAAGGCCAAACAATCCCAAAGGCTTTTTGCTTTGCTGCCAAATTAAATTAAAACAAATTCACTCTGCTGCAAATGAAAAAAGGAAGCGCTCGAGTGAGTAAGGTTCAGACACACACACACACTCTCTCTCTCTCTCTCTCTCTCTCTCTCTCTCTCTCTCTCAAACTGAGCAACACATAGATGTACAGATGTAGCCTTTTCCTCCCTCTGCTTCACCCTCTCTCTCGTGCTCTTTTTCTCTCACTCCCCCGGTTTCTGAACCTGACATTCCTGCTGGCTCTGTCTCTTTGAAGTGGCTTGTTGGTGTGGGCTCTCGTTACAGGGGCCGGGCCTGGCGAAAGCCGATCTGTCTGGCTGAGGAGAACGGCCCTGGCCCAGGGGTTAATCAGCAGACCCAGTACACTGCCCACTCTGTCCACACAGGCACACATACACACACATACGTAGAAATGCAAACACTGCCCACTCTGTCCCCACAGCACAGCTGTAACAAGACCAGCCCGATTTGGAGGTTAAGAAAGACAGCCACAGCCCAACCACTTTGAAGTTGACTGGCAGCCACCAGGATTTGGACTCTTAAAGAAGAGAGCTGGCTGAGGTTCAAAAATATACAGGGTCATGCGGCGTAGAGGAGGGTGTGAGTGCGTGATTGTGTGCTTTGGGGCAGAGGACGGGAAGCTGACTAATCTCTTTTTTAACCCTCTGCTGAATTTGAGCTCAGGTTGTGAACACCAGCATAGCTCTATTCAAAAACATATATCTGAATGTCAATAGTGAAAATAACAACCCAAACCTCAGAAGAAGCTGACTTATGTTAGGAGCCATATACATGCAAGGACAATTTGAATAAATAGGCATTTTAAATAAACATTAACCCTTTATTATGAAATAATGAAACCATTAGTTTGGTGCATTTAGCGTAACCATCATGCATGTTCATATTTAGATTGGTTTTATCTTGACTTAATGCATCAGTGGTGTTATTGTGAGGGAGTCATTCCACAAAATAATCAGTTGGCAATAAACCCTGATAAAGCACAGCAAACAGCGACTAGACCATCCAATCAAAAAAATGTGTAAATTAACACATTTTCATTCCTTTTAAAACACTCATTATAAAGTCAAGTGCATCATTACTATAATAAAAGCGAGGACACACTGGAATCACTATGCACACCTGAATTTTCAGGTTTTTCATCAAACTGTATTACTGGTTTCTGATTATATAAAGCGCAACTTCTAGGGAAGGCAGTCTTAGACATGTCTTCTTAATGATGTATCAGGAATCATTCCAGTTCCCATTTACTACAATCTCCATGAGCTAAGCATTCAAAAAGGTAGCTAATGTTACATTTGCTGGCCTCTAAAAGCCATTGAAAACATGTGATACTGCCAGCAGTTTTGCTTTGTTTCCAAGAAACATGCCTTCAGACTGAGCCAAGTTGATGTCAGTGTAAAACAATCCATAATAAAAGAGGCTAAAAAGAACCCAAACCTAATCTAAATCACTTCACTTTAAAAGCCTATTTGTGTTCTACTATCCACAGATTCAGGGTGAATATATGGGATCCCTGACAAGCCTGTTCTGTACAATCCACTTATCTCTCTTGTAGCATCTGGGTATGGATATGATGGAGTGGACACCATCCAACATGGCACCATGACAAAGTCAACAGTATAGTGTGCTCCACACAAGGACAATTGGCTTTGGTCCTCTCTCTCTCTCTCTCTCTCTCTCTCTCTCTCTCTCTCTCTCTCTCTCTCTCTCTCTCTCTCTCTCTCTCTCTCTCTCTGTTACATTTGCTCGTTCTGGTCATTTGTTGCAGGCAGACTAGAAGATAGTTTTTCAGTCATGAAGATCAACGTTTGAAAGGAAAAGCCAGACTTCATATTTGTTTTGTTTGATAGAATTTGGAAAAATATTTGTGACAGAATTAGTCCAGACCTTTTGAAAACTACAGACCAATTTGATAAATGATCTGCAGGTGTTGATAGCTTTCATGACCAACGCCAGTCATCTTGTGTCTAAGTGCATTACCAGACTTGACCCCAGACGCACATTAAATTTTTCAGCATGTTCCGCTCTTTGTTTATCCAGTGTGTGTGTGTGTGTGTGTGTGTGTGCTTGTGCGTGTGTGTACGTGTGCATATATGTGTGTGCATATATGTGTGTGTGTGTGTGTGTATGTGTGCGCACACAGTGTAATTGTGTAATGCCCAGAGACACATTATGTCCCAGAGTTGGATGTTGTTTGGCGAGTGTTAAGATCATCAGTGTTCTGTCCTAGTCCTCAGGGGACTGTCTTCATTTGTGTCTTTTGTTTATCAAGATGTTTGAATATTAAAATGGGAAAATTTTCCTGGTCATAATGAAATGCCGTTGCATATCCACACATCTGCACATTTCCATACTGCTCTGTGATTCTGCCTCTTTCCTCTTTCTGTCTTAATTTCTTGCTCGATGCATGACATGAGAACTACCATTTGCATATGCGTAAAAGGTCTTCAGTCTGGGGAACCCGTCCCCTTCTCCCTCTCTATTCAGATATTTGTTTGTTTACTCTTCATTTGCATTGGGTGTAAACAACATTAATGTGATGGTCTGTTGCTGTCGCGCTGGTTTAAATTTACATGTGTCGGATGACAAGTACCCGAAAACAAAGATGCTAATCGCTTCCACTAATCAGTATTCTTGCTCTTCAGTTTTGGCTGATGTCACCATTGGTATCTTTACAGCCCTGCTATTGCACTGTGAGCCTCTCATCCGCCTCATCAACTATCCACCGCAGTCCCTGACAGGTGCTGGTGACGGTCGTGTTTATACTCTTGATCCCTCTAGCACAAAACTTTAATATTCATGTTGGCCGATAAAGGGGATTACTTCTTCATTGCTTGGAGGAACATTGATACATCTGGCAGATAGAGAAAAGCACTAGTTTGAGTTTCAGGTCATGTTTTTATTTATTTTCTTGCCTGGGCTGAACTTTCTCTGGGAGCAAAGTCTATTAGCGGCAGTAAATTCTTATCTCACTTGGCACGCATTTGTTCCTTCACAAGCTCAAATGTGTCTTACAATACGTATGACCTGTGGGGGATTTCAGAAATACAAGCTAATGCCACAAAAACACACACACTAAGCACTTCATGGTGATGTGGATTCAATGGGGCCGTGCAAAAATAGCAGGTATGGCGTGCCACCTAATTTAACAAAGCTTTCTATTTATAATGTCCTCAAAACTAATTAACATACTGGGAAGATTAACAGTCAAAAATCTTCATACCACTTGCATTCCATAGAGTGTCTGGTAAACTAATGCAGATGCAAGTGCCATTTCCTTGATGTTGATTCCCTGACACTATATATAAACTACATATTTCTGCATCATCCAAAAAATGAAAGTTTGACATGAAGTGGTATCATGAAGCTGCCTGTGTGACTGTCTGACTTGGACCTGCAGGGCCTTTTCTACTGACACTGGCATCTCTAGGTAAAGAATGACCCTCATTTCTGTGGACACGGCACTGTGTCCGCTCCCCCGGATCTGGGCGCCCATTCCATTTCATGGTGCATCGCCCCTGCGCGTGATTATGCCGCGCTTTCAGGTGCAAAGGAGGAAATGTTTCGTGAAACTGATGTCCCTGTCAGCGCTCTGCGGCTCTCCCTTCTTTTGCAGAGCATGTCACTTCACTGATTGGTGAATTACCATTCCAATGTGAAAAGCGGCACCGCCCCTGTCCCAAGCTCACTGGCCCTGGCAGCAAATGAGCTGCATATGTTACAGAGGCGACGCTCTCCTGGCCTCATTTGCATTGGCTGAATAGAAATCAAACGGTTTAATGTTGAGGCAAAGCTGGTAAATAGTGGCGGTGTCAACACATTAAACACACACGCACGTACACCCACCACTAACTGCCATATGCCCAAAGGCTGACTGCAATGGAAGAGGATAGAATATTTGCTACCACATAAATTAAGGAAGTGATGCTAGAGGATTTTGTTGTCTGTAGCTCCTTAAAAAAACCAAAGTGATGACATCATTTTATTTCTGAGAACGTGCCTCCTTGATCTACAAGGAGAGAAGTTGAATGGCTGCCAAAGGGAATATGCATGGAAAGGAAAAGCAGATGATTTAATCTGGATATGTGTAGTAATGAATTAGTCATTAGTTGATTCTTTGGGCATCTAAGATGACAAAATGAAATCTTCTCAGCAGTTCTGTGAAATTAACACTGAAACTCTTGCCCACAGTTCCTCAGTCCAGATTTATTTTTAAACCCCAAATCCCACAAGTATTACCTAAACATAAAGCCAACCCTAAGCTGATGTTTGTGCAATTATTTAGAGCTTCTTCATACACTCATAGTCCCTCATTTATGTGTGATGTCATCACTGGCAAACGTTTTTAATGCGATACAATCAGCTGTTTGAGGATGTTTCATTCTAGTTATTTCAAGAGGACAGCTTTAATTGATTGACTCAAAACACAGACAGTGAGGAGTAAGCGGGTGTGTGGTTGTGTTTATTTGTGTGTGTGGTGGTGTTGTGTATTTGAGTATGTGTGCAGTTATGTGAGGCATGGTGGCTGAATATGTGCGTACTGTTTGTGTGCGCACTCTGTGGTGAATGTGTGTTTGTCTTGGCAGGACAGTGTGGAGCACTGGGATTCTCCTCTGGGTCTGTGTTGGTCTATTCTCGAACAGAGACGCTGGCTCAGTAGACTGGAATCCTTCAGGGCACCAGGGACATCTGATTCCCCCACTGCCTAAGCACTGAACTAAATGCTCCTGCATTATTCATGTGTATATCACTTTATTGCTGTGCAAGGTTTTCACTCAAAGTTTCTGCCGCACCATTTACTGTACCTAACCCCTAAACATTAACTGACAAACCTTCCCCTTCTCTCTCTGTCTCTCTCTTATGGTTCCCTTTTTCCATGATGATGACAAGATATTGTCTGAAGAAGTGGTTCCCAAATAGTTCAGCCTTATGGTCCACACTTCTCCTAAATCACGGTCCACAAATTGGTTAACTTTACACCCATGCAATTTCATTTTACGAACTTAACTAAAACAAAATAAATTAAGTGCAACTGTCCTTAAAATCCAATTAAATAATGAGGTGTTACAACAAGACAGTGAAATTAGGGCTTAAAAATAAATTACATGAAAAGCAGTGTTGCAATTAGAACAAATCTAGACTGGGTTTTCCAACAGGGTAACATATTCATAAGCCAAATAATACTGTGGACAGTGTAGCTATCCAGTGTAATGTACCCTAACTCAAGTTTGTCATTTGGTGCCAAGATTCAATTAGCCCAATTAGAATTGTATTTGTAGACAGAAAAAATAAGCAAATAGACAGAGATTAATAAATGGTCTATCCTGACATTTCTGGTGAGCGAATGCAGTCAATCCCGTCCCAGATTTTGAATGTCGTTCATATTGCACCTTTAATTGTATTGGTTGTAATAAACTTTCAGCCCAGTCACCTGTCACTGTAAAGGTAGAGGGGCGTGTTGTAGAGGTTACCCACAGGTTGACGTCCTAGCCAAAACTATTGTTTTTTGATATTGCGTGAATATGTCAATAACCTCGAGTAAAGCAGTAACCAACAGGAGGAGGACGCATTTCAATCTGCAGAAGGTAAATTCGTCTGTGGGCATTTAAAATACTGTACCTGTAATTTAATGTTTTTTTAAACGTTGTGACGCTAATCACGAATAGCGCGTTAGCATGCTGGCGACTTTAGCATAGCTCTAGCTAAATATAGTAGCTAGCTAGCTAACTGTTAGTAGCCTATGTTACCATATGTTGTGTGTGTGTATTCACGTTAGTGTTGTTAGCTAAGCTAAAACTAAAACTAACTGAGAGAGTAACGTTAACGTTATGTGAGCTTTTGGTTAATTAAAGTGACTGAGAATATGGACATTTGTCATTAGACGAGAAAGGACCATGGAACTCTCCTTGCTTGGACCGACCGGTGTGATGTCTCCTGCTACAGCTTCATTCTGGCCTGTTGAAGCAAGCCAGAGCACCGTTTTTGACTGTTGCAGCGTCCAACCTGAAATCCACTGACAGCCTATTCCCTACCATTGCTTCAGGTGACATTCCATGGATTTGTGAGTACCAATTTACATGTGTGTTTTAGCTTGGTGGCTTAACGTTACACTAGCAGAACCTGGGCATTTGTTTTATGCCACCATGCATCGCATGAGGAATGCTTTTTTTCATATGATTTCTAAATGCATTTATGGTCATGAATACTTGATGGACATGGGGGATTCTACCGCCACTAGCAAGAGTGAGTTGATTATAGCAGTTTGATTTGACTGAGTTATGACTCTGAGATGTGGTGTGACTTTATAGTAAATTGTGACAATTAGGTAGCCTGGTTGACACCAGACCCTTCTCAGTTTTAACTGCAGAGCAAATCTTAAATTTGCCGGAAGTTCGTCAGGGTTTTCCCAGGCTAACAATTAGGTGACAGACAGGAGAAAAACAAGTCTGTATACCACTACAACAATGTCGATGCGTTTTTTTTATCAGAGCCCATGATTTGCTCATATCTGAATGATGTGTTGTATTTGTTGACATCCCTACATACTGACATGTATTTCCTTGCATGCCCTCACCTTAAGTAAAAGTATAGTCTGTGTTAGTGCTGGGTGGTATACCAGTTGAACTGGTACACCGGTTGTAATTGTCTGTATGATATGAATTTTTCATATCCTGTCATACCAGTGCATAGCTGAAACATTCGCTGTAGCTCTTCAATAAACACCTTGTCAAAATCGGTGTTGGCTCCTGAGCCCTATGTAAGTAAGTAAAGTTTATTTACAGCACTTATCACAGACAGAGTCACAGTGCTTCACAGGCAAAATAAATACATACAATAAATCACAATAAATCGTAGTAAAACACAAAAGCGTAAATACCTTGTTTTGTTTTCAACAAAAGGTGTGTGTAGGTATGTAGGTATGTGTGAACTGTTAAAAGATGCAGTCGGCTCACCGATACATTGCTACGTCCAATGAGATTGCAAGACGGGTTGAGGGGAAACCTGGGGGAGGGGTCACCTGTCACTTTTCTGTATGTGTTGCATTTGCAATTTGGCATTAAGGTCAAGTGTTTGTGGTGTGTGTGTGTGTGTGTGTGTGTGTGTGTGTGTGTGTGTTTGTTTGTGTGTGTGTGTGTGTGTGTGTGTGTAAATGCATGAACGCGTGAATGCATGTGTCTACGTGGTCGCAGCTATCGTGAATTTTCGCTTGTTCTTCTTTGTTTTATCTCTGCAAATCAGTGGACCTACAACATGCAGCGGTTGTTTCTGTCTCACACATGGTATTATGGGTATTACGTCAGTGTTTTAATGACAAAACGTACTTTGGAGACCAAACATACTCATCAGGGGTTCCTCCTGGTGAAAGATCTTGCAGTGTGCACGAACAGTACAGCGATCTGATGACTTTGAAAGTCGTTTAGTGTAAACTTATCTTTAGGGTCCAGTACAACTTGCAAGGTTTTTTTTCATGACCAGCGGAGGCAGCTGAAGAAGCTACTTTTTGTGAGTCTTGCTAATAACCGTGGATTTCCACCGACTGCGTAACTGCTGCGGAACGGCTCCGGAACGTCGGCGGAGTCAATCGGTTTCCATTCTAGTCAATGTGTGTATTTCCACCAATTGCGTAACGTCTGCGTTCCGACTCCGGCACAGCTCCGGCGGTCCGCAGCCCTCCGGATCAGATACGCAGAGCTTCTATTTTTGCCGGACGCCGGAGAGCTCCGCAGCATTTCAGCACACGGCAGATAGTGCGGGACAGGAAGTCGAGCACAGAAACAAAATTAAACATCCGGTTAATTTTCAAAATAAAATACACCATGCTCACGGTGGATCATATTTCCCTTCACTACACCTTGAAAACACAGCACGGAGTTGTTTCCTCTCTACTCCTCGGAATAGAAACAAACTGTTGGTGGTTTTGTGGTTCTATTCTGCGTGAATTCGCGAGATCTAGTGGGTCCTCGTGACTACAGCTGTCAGTCCTGGCCGCAGCCGTTCCGCAACAACTCCGGATCCGGTGGGTATTGACGGACGGCGGAGCATGGAGCCGTTCCGCAGCGTAGCCGTTCCGCAGACGTAACGCAATTGGTGGAAATCCACGGTATGACTACTTGTACTGTAAAGCTTGTATGCACTTGAGTACGCTTACAGTTTTTTCTGCAGTGGAGAACCGTACTTCAAAATAATGCTGTGCCAGAAATGTGCTACACTAGACAGTTAGGACCAACTGACAGGAGCCGTGGTTGATATGGGTTGGATTGCAGTATGTTGAATGGATAGAGGGACCTGTGTGGAGAGTTAGAGTGAATGCTCTTCCTGTTTGAGCCTTACAATATAAGGCCATTCCATAGATCAGGAGATCTACTTAATCCGCTCTTCGGTTCCCCCTGGTGCAAAACAATGAGCGTGGAGAGTTTCCAGTCCTGGCAACAGATAAACATCCAGGGAAGCAGAGAAAGAGCAGAGCTGACTGGAGAGCCAGGCTGTTGCCGTGGAGCAGTGTTGAAGATAATGTGGTATGACATGCCGTTTTGATCTGGACTGCTTTAACACAAGACGCTTTAAGCCATACACAGGGAAAATGCAAGTCTGCGCTAATTACCAGAGAGAGACAGAGAGAGGCTAAGCTCAGCCAGCAAACATCCACACCTTTTGACCTGCATTACCGCCAAGCAGCTGGCTTTCTTCCTGGTCAACACTGGCCTGCCCTCATTGTGTTGTTGCTACAATCTGACATGTTTGGTCGCAGTTCAGCTTTGATATGACAACACTCATTTAGTCATCCTGATCCACTCTCCTGTATGCTTCATTTTGTTCCCTCAGTCCTCAGACTCCTCGCTTTCATTTGGATCTGAGCGGGAAAAGAGGGGAAGTCCCAATGGGGACGTTTCTGAGTCATCTAAGTTGTCTGAAGAATTTGCTGTACATGGCTAGCAAGCTAATTGGACTCTTACCAAACCAGAGCCTTCATCCATTCCACAGTGTGTTTCAGATTAACCACTGACAAAGTATGACAATGAGGCCTTTTAAAAATGTCATAGCTAGATATGAGCACAACTCTTAGCCCACCTTCTCAGAAACGCAGCATGGGAAATGTGAAATTACCCCTGATAAATATAATGAACAAGATTCCCTACTTTGCAGAGCTACATCTAATCCTGCTCACTGTCTCGGCTGGGTGCGAAGGCCACAGCTGAAATTGCCTCAGTCAAGACATCTGTGCTCTTTGTGTGCAACAATAGAGGGTGAAAAATGGAAAGGACAGCTTTTCTAAAAATGTCAGACGGTTGGGCTCCCGCTGAAAGTTCTCCCCTCTCTCTCTCTGTCTGTATATCTTGATCGATGAAGTTACCTTTGACAATGCTGCATGTTGTCACCATGACATTTGGTCACCCTTCTTTTTTCCCTCACCTGGCTCTCTGCTGAATAGGAAAATAACAATGAGATTTAATACAGGATCAATAGCTACACTCCAATGATACATTCACTCGCATAATGAATACTGATGGTAGAAAACAAATACCTGCACGGGGAATTTGTATTCTGGACAGTGTGTCTGTAATAGCTGTGCCGATGATGTTTCATTACGGTTTTTCGGCTCGTGTGTTTTTCTCTCTATCCGTACAATCAAATAAAGGATATACACATAATTTAATCAAGGCTATGGCAGTAACATCAACCAAACCTCTTGTGTATTTATGAAGAGTGCTGTGTGTGTGCTTGCATCTATGTGATGTGATCTCATGCCCATGAATATCATGCCATTGTTTGCATTTCATTCAACAGATATAGGCTTAGTGCAATATGTATAATAAATACTGAAAATGAATTGGTCTTTACCACATGTCCCTGTGTGTATATTGAGTTATGTTCCTGGGGTGTACATTCATAGTGTTTGTACTGCATGCAAGGATTTGTGACTGGAATATACGCGTGTGGTTAATCTGTATTTTTGCATTGAGCCCATGTACATGAATTGCAGATGTTGAGTGCACTGTAATAGTATGTTTATACTATGCATATGAGTCTAAATGGATGCCGGTGTATATTGCCACATTTCCATTGCACGGTACAGCACAACTCTACTCGCTTTGAACCATTCTTTTTTGGTTTTTGGTTAGCAAAAGTTGTGGATGGACCATGCAGTGGAAATGAGGCATATGGATACGTGTGTGTGTGTGTGTCCATGTGTGTATCAGTTCTTGCTGAATGAATCAACTTCTATTAATTGGATATGTGTGTGTGCATTACTCGGTGCATAACTTCCTGCATTTTTTGTGAGTGGGAATCTACAACACACTGGGTATCCTCCAGCCGGCTATTGTTTGATAGTCAGCTCTGTGCATTGTGATGTTTGGTGTTTGGGCTTTGGGCCCTGTGTCTGGGCCCCTGCGTGACTGACGCCTCGAACGCCCACTGTTTAAACATCTCTTCACGTGTTTCCCTTTTGATCAGCGTCTGCCATTTTTACTGATTTTCCAAATCACTGATGCTTGTCAAAGAATTAATTACCTGGATCGTTGCTCCGCTGACTCCGGCACCAGCTGCGGGGTTCACTAGAGAGACCTCGGCATTCTCCCAGCATTCCCGGCTAATCACCCACAATCCATTTCAAAGTCAACCTGATTGGCCTGCTACCCGGAGAATAATGTGGAATTAGACTGCATCCTGACAGTAACAGTTTCATATTTGCATACAGTATACGGCAGATTAGCTTGCAGGAGCCCGCCAGTGGGAGGTGAATCTCGGCATCAGTGCCCGTGCTAATGGCAGTTGCCTCCTACAGTTTATTAGATAAGTAATGGTGTAAAGCACAGTGCTAAGCGCACATCCTCACTGTTATTAGCTGATGTGTAGCACAATGTGTTCATTAACCGGGAGAGATGAACATTCCAATATGCACACCTTTTCAGAAGGTGTGAAAGAGAGAACGATTTACCTGAAGTGATCACAGAACATCAATGCCCGATGCTATATATGCATTTTTACAAAGTACACCACTTAAATGCTTGCACGTGGATACCACGTATTAAACCCAACCTGTTCAGTGCCTTCAGGGCGTATCTGGCCATGCAGCTTGCTGTGAGGATGCATAGGCGAAGAGGCTATAAATACACCCAGCCTGCTCGTTGGTTTGTCTGTCGACCTGTCTGTCTGCCGGCCTGCTGGTGTGTCTGCGGGGTTGCAGCAGCATGACGTCAGCCGGGCTCGGAGAACTCACTGACCTCTGTCACAGCGAGAGGAGTGCAGTGTGCTCCAGACAGCCATATCACAGTGTAGACGATGCAGGCAGCGCATAAACACTGAGACCTGAGTGCAAAGGGAGATGTGTTACAACATGTTGCAGTACAGCCAGGGAAGGACTATCAGAGTGAAGTGCAGACAGGCTGGCTGATGGAGAACAGGGTTCTCAAAGATCCATGCTGACAGGTTATACAAAAATGGAAATCAATAAGTGAAAAAAATAATATTCAGAGAGGGAGACATAAGAAAATCAACTCAGAGTTTGTCTGTTTTCTACACACACTGTTTTGTACACACACAGCACACACACACATAGCCACATTCAAACACACATTCAAAGTCTTTTTTCCTGGGCATAGCGTGCATGTTACATAAACATTCTTGTCTTTAATTTCAATGAGCGAGAAGTAGTGTCGGTACTTCCAGTTCGAGAACGCTACCTTTGAATTTCCCTGGCTCGTCGCCATTGTCGCTGTCTTGTGTTTAGTGGTCACAGCGTGCAGTGAGACAGCGTGAGCAGGTCATCCGCCCATCCAGCCAATCATCATCACATTTGCAACGGTGTCATCGTCCCCCCCCCCCCACCCCCTGCTCTCTCCAGGCAGCTGATGTGTAGCCAAAGCCTGACACCTCGCGCTTCATTCAACCAAATTGTAGTAACGTGCCACTTTACATTCTCAGTAACGATAACGGCGTTGAAACCATGGGAAAAGTAATTAATTAGATTACCCCGTTACTGAAAAAATAACTGCGTTAATAGCATTTAAGTAGTTATACTTACTCCGTTATAGTTAGCCGTTACTCCCAACACTGGCTATAAAGCAGGTTTTAATTGTGTTGTTTTGGTGACTCTAAACCAGAGATGTTCACAAGTAATTTTTTGGAAGTCGAGTCTCAAGTGTTTTGCCATGAGTCCAAGTCAAGTCTCAAGTCTCCAACTTAGGACATTGTATAGTCTAATCTTCTGCTACTTAACACATCCCTCAGACCTGGTGAAATATTAACCTAAGTCTGTCACATCATATGGATACAACTATAAAGATACAATGTGCCTGTTCCCAGCATTAGCACAACACTTTGCGATGGTTAGCTTGTTACCTGTGACGATAATTGCTAAATGTAACGTCTCTTTCACATTAGCAAGTGACTGAACTATCTGGGTGGGTTTTGAGATGCCTGATGGAAGTTCGACGATGTTGATTCGGCATCATTTATCTTGGTGCCACACACCTTGCATGTAGCTGTTCGCTTACTGCCACTGTTTATGAAGTAGCAAAACTAATGACAAAAGGCACAACCCCGGGAGGGCTTGGTGTCATCGTCAATGCATTTTTTGATATGCGTCCGTTACGTTGCACATTATGGCAAAGGGCAGGGGACATGCAGCTTGTCATATGTTTCCCCAATGTATATGCGCCAATAAAAGAAAATAGAAATACATGAATACATTTAGATTTAAAAAGCAATAATTGCATGAAAACAGGTTGTTGACGAGTCTTGAAGCTCGAGTCCGAATCAAGTCTGAAGTCTTTTGGGTCGAGTTGCAAGTCAAGTCTGAAGTTACTGTCTGTGCGACTTGAGTCCGAGTCTCAGACTCGAGTCCCCATCTGCTCTTAATAGGATTCGCTGGTCTAATTGTAACAGCGAGTCCTGCTCTGGAGACCGCCAATGAACTAACCAGCCACAGCCATTGTGTGTCAATGTCAGTATGTGTGTGTGTGTGTGCTCACGTGTATTTGTCTGTGTGCGATCATTATAGACATTAGCCTACCTAGTTTCCATTCCTAGCCTGAAGCAAAGTACGAAACGGCTTTTTTTCATTCTGACAAGTTGTCATTTAGGTAGTCGTCGTCCCCCCCGTTTCCTTCAAAGGCTGTCCGACTTTGCTTTCATAATACCTCTAAGGTTTCTGTCAAGTTTTGTGGCTGACAGCAGATTGAGCTTGCATGTCAATAGGAAGTTAGGTTGTTACATTTGTGTGAATAAACATTATCCACCTGTAAAAAACTCAACAACACAAAGTACAAGTACACTCTTAATAAAAAAACACTGTTCATATCTTTTGTGGCTTTATAATTTAACACGAGATAAGGAAGTCATTTTGACTTGCGGCAATGTATGACCTCATACTGGTTTTGAAAAGGGTTTTTACACAATTTTCAGCAAATAAGTTCTGTCAGGCTTTCGAGCCATCTTCTTTTAGCTTTTCATAATTTTAGCTTGCACATTTTATTTAATGTCTCATTCCATTATTCAATCTCTCATAGCAGGCTCAAGAATCCTTAGGCTTCTTTTGCCCTCCAATCCTATTTCACGGAGACACTGTTAAAAGCAAGTGCATTTTCTGGCTTATTTACAGTATTTACATTTACAGAAATAAGGAATGTGTTTTGCCATATTTACCTGTGGTTGCCTCTGCACTCTGAATTCATTATCTGTAAATTTGGGCAACAGAGAGCATTTTCTCCTCCAAATAAACTCACAGATGGAAGACATCCATAGAGCCTTAGGGCCAAAAGACAGGCCCAGAGTATGACGTTTATTTGGATGCTGCAAGGATTTGACCTCCAGTTTTGGAAGGCCATTTTAATCTGCTGTCCTAACATTTGGTCATAGAGATCATGGCTGCGTCAAATGTTGCACTTCATTTATACTTTAACTATTGTGTATTGTATCATTTTAGCTTCCAGCTTCTAATTGTATGTGATATTAGTCTGTATTCTACAAATGACCCTTTTTTTGTGAAAATAATCTTACAGTACAGTTCTTTATATAGGAAATAGGATATATGTGCTATACACTGTATGATCCAAAAAAAGTGCCTTTGAGGAGCCAAATCTATTCTTTGTATATGTTCTTTTTTTTGTCAATACCATCCTCTATCTATTAAGTGGATTTATTAGAATAAATATTTTGTTCCATCCATCACTTTATGGTTCAATTTGGATGTCTAATTATTGACCTTCATCATTTATTTTGCCAACATCCCTTTCTTTTAGCATTTCAGAGCACCGTCTACCATGGCATGAAAGCAATCAGGTGAAAACACATTGCTTGTGCCCTGGGCATTGCTGTTCACAAACCTCATCTCAAGTCAGAGATATGGTATAACACATTTTGGATCCATGAAAAAGCACCTTGCACTGAAGTGAGAAATTGGCTATGAGTCATTATGCACAAACACCAAATGCTTTGGCATTTTCTGCCCCTGCCAAACAATCATCTTCCTCTCCTCTGTCTATTTGCAATTAATGATTGAATTTCAGTCCACCAAAAATCCCATTTCTGCTCTGTGTATGTATCCCCAATACACACAGCTGCTACCAGTACACACGGCAGCATGCACAGCAAAGCTTATCTCCAGTCTTTAGATGGGGGGCCTATGGAAACAGTCTTGATTATTTCCCTGCTTCTCCAAAGCACCGCTGTGTGCTTTGGGATTAGAGGCTTTCTGTGGCGGCTGCACATGCACACTCACTGGCTGCAGGCGAGAGAGAGAGCGAGCTCAAGAGAGAGAGTTCTTCTGCTCAATAAACCCCCCTCTTCCTCCCTCTTCCTCCCTCTCTACTCACTCAGTACTCAGCCCACCCACCCCTTCTCCCTCCTCCCTAGCTCCCTCCCCATGCCCGACACACTAGCCAGTCCTAGGAGTATTACATCACCCTGATGTAATGTCTAACCAATCACAACATAGCAGCGCTAAAGCTTCCAGGATTATGGAAGTCCATAGCTCAGACTGGGTAATGAGAGAAAGGGAGAGAGACAGAGAGACTATCACCATCACTCATACATATTTTCAAAAATACTCTCTAGATCAAATTTGCCCCTGTTCCCTCTTATTCTTGAGGAACAGAAATAAAAATACACACTGTCAAGGTGCCTTCTAGACTTGTACTTGAGAGTTGGAGAAGTGTGCTTAAGTGTGCATCACCAATGCTCTTACAAGTCAGCCAGGTAATGACTTATAGGACAGTGCATGGTTTTCAGGATGATTTTCCACTGTATCTCATTAGGCGTGTTTGTTAAAAACTCTTAATACAGGGTAATGTATTGGTGGTGTTAATTTTGACGATGAACATGATGTTGACAGAGTAGTAGTGATGACGACAATGCTGACAGTTGGTTGGGCATTTGTGTGTAAGAAGCAGAATGGATTCTCAGGGTTGCTTGTGAGGTTTTAGGCCACGTCCACACGTAACTCCCCCCCCCCCCCCCCCCCCCGTCTTCCTTGGCATCGCTTCAAGAATATTTGTAAATGACTCAACACGCTGATTCATATTCCAGGCCTATAGGTGGCGCTGTTTCTGCTACAGAAATTCATGAAAATCGGAGAAGAAGAGGCGGAGCATGCGCATGAAGCTTGTGCGCTGTATATAAACAGTAGAAGAAGAAACAAAACACAAGAAGAAGACAACGAAAATGGCTAGTGCAAGGAAACAGACTAATTTGTTGTTGTTGTTGTTGTTATGCGACGTCGGATAAGAGGTCGAAGGCTAGAGGTCGAAGGCTAGAGGTCGAGGGGTGTGGCAATGACATCATCGATACGCAAGTATGCGGCTTCGCCTTCCAAACGAAGACGCAAGGGTGGCGTTTTCAAATTTCTTCACCCTGGGACCAAGTTTCAAAAAAGTGCGTCTTCAGGCAGTGCGTTTACAGGATTCGTTTGGACAATTGGCCGAAACGATGCCAAACGTGCGTTTACACCAAAAAGCGTTTCCGTGTGGATGGCCCCTTTGATGAATTTATGACGCATGGCTTTGTTGCATTTCATTTATTTTGTCATATTATGGCTTGCCTATCACTCAATCTTTCCGCACTGGGTGTTGGATACTTAGTAGTTAGATACTCCCCTTTCTTTGGAAGTTTAATTACCTTAGATATATTTGTTATTTCAGTGTTAACAGCAGGATGGAGGGAGGGAGAGCCTGTATGAGGCAGAGACATGGGGAGGGGGGGACTGAAGTAAGTGACTTTCAATTTGAATAAATTTCATTCTGTTAATGACTTTTCATTTATGACAGGCTGTCTTAAGTTGTGTTAAATTGTCTTTTCTGTTTTGTTTTTATAAGTTTGCATTTGGGTGACCAAAAATGTACTTGGCCACGAAATGTAGGGGCTTGGTGGCCCAAGGGCTTAAAAATGAGGCCTCGCTGTGATTTTGGAATATAAGTTGTAATCAAATGCCTTAACTTTGCATGCTACAATGTTGAGATATAGTGTTTACATACGCCTGTTGACTATAGTCCCTTGTTTTTCTCTGCATCCAGTTCATAAAAGCTTTTTGTCGGATTTTCTGTTTATTCGTTTTTAAAGAATATTTCACATCACTTGCACAATGTGCCCCAACAGTGAGGAGTAATATGAGTAAAATTAGCCAATTATCTTGTCCTAATAATGTGTGTGTGTCTACTTCTGGATGTCAGGGTTAGGAGGCGGTCTTTAGTGTCCTCTGAGCCATGTCTGCCTATTAACTCCGTTCTTTGTTGTCCTCTGTCTCTACGGAAGATGAAGAGTGTCTATCATGGTGATTGGCACTGCATAGTATCACTTTTTTCCTCAACACTTACACACACTAGCCACCTACACGCCCTCCCCCTCTAACCGTCACCTCCGTTTCACCACTCAGACACACATACACACTCACCCCTACGTACACCCTGCAGGCACAGAAGGCATCAGTCAGTGTAGCAGCAACAGCATCAGCAGCTTGCCATTTGCTGTGGCGTGTATGACTGCCACACCAGTACACAGAGTGCGCCATACTGCTGCTCTGGGCGCCGGAGGGGGAAACTCTCAACGTCTGTGTGGTGAATATATGTAGCTGCAATTGGAACACTGCAGGGAAATTACTGCATTGTGTAGGACAGCACGGGAATGCTCAGTTCTGCCAGGAAAGTCTCGATCTGGGAGTGATGAAGCACTGATGGGATAGCAGTAGGCAGCATGCTGCAGAGAAATGCTCACTTCCAGAATCAATGTTCCATACCACCCATACTTATGTGCACTTAGGTTGTTTCACAGTGCAGTGGTAAAATTGCAACTGTTTCAGTGTTTCCACTATTTCTGGTATACTGTATGTAAGTGGAAGGTTCATTCCAAAGTCGTCAAGGTAAAACGGTTTTGATCGGTATCAAGGGGCCTGACACTTTCCAATTTTTGAACCCATTCCAAAGTCAAAAGCATACATAGCAGTTTTGCCCTGGCTGACATCAGGTTTCATATTTAGCATTGTGTGTGTGTGTGTGTGTGCCTGTGTGTGTAAGCACAACTGAGGTAATTCTAACACCCTCATACTCAAAGCCCTGTGTGCATTTGTGTGTTAGAGAGAGAGAGAGCTGGTAGCGTCAGTGGTGTCAGGTTTGCTTTTGCTTCAGGTCTTAGTGGGGGCGGACATTGAGAAAACTGCGGCTAGTTTACCTGACACACCCCTCCCCCCCCCCCCCCCACACCTCCTGGGAGCATCCACTCCCTGGCTTTTTTGTTTTGCTTTCTCATTTGAACTTCTGCCAAATGGGACGAGGCCAGAGGAGGCTGCCACATTCTTGCCTGAGCGCCTGCTTCTCTGCTACTGCTGCTACAGCCGGAGTCAGTACCTCTTGCTCTCTCATTCACTCTCTTGTTCTCGCTTTCATTCTCATTCTCTCTGTATTTTCACTTTCAGATCAAACAACCTACCCCCCCACTCCCTCCCCTTTGTCTCATTCCCTCCTCTCATAAGCACACTACCACATTCGCTGTGCAATATATGCAACTTTGGATTGCAAAACGGGTAGAAAAATGAGACATTCTGTAGCGCAGGCGTCTCATTAGAAATAAATATTCAAGTCATTCCGAGCACAGCTTTCAAATTTCACATGCAGAGACGGGGAGGAGAGAGGAAGAGAGCGAGAGAGACAGACAGAAAGAGAGAGGAAAGATTAATGTAAATCTCAAAATAAGGAAGGCATTAATATTTCATTAGTGCCTCTTTTTTTCTCTGAGTGACAGAGGAGAGGAGATAGTGGCTGATTTAATGATTTTAGAGTCTCTTCTTTTCGTTCTCTCTCTCTCTCTCTCTCTCTCTCTCTCTCTCTCTCTCTCTCTCTCTCTCTCTCTCTCTCTCTCTCTCTCTCTCTCTCTCTCTCTCTCTCTCTCTCTCTCTCTCTCTCTCTCTCTCTCTCCCTCTCCAATGTCGCTGCCTCCCCAGTTTCCCAGTCAGCAGATGGGCTTAGCCTCATTTTTTTTTATGAATTCCTCACAGACCCAGCTGCACATAATTACAGTCAATTCTGCCTTATCTCTCAAATTAAAAAGATTAGATTATTTGTGAAAGAAATGTATGCAGCTCCTCTCAACTGATAGTGGGCACTAGACTACATAGCCAGGTTATATGCATTATACCCCCCTCAAACCCTTCACACACACACACACACACACACACACGCGCACACATACAAACACACACTTTAAACCACAGTGTGCAGATATCGACTTAATTTCAATACAGATACTATGTAAGTCTACATTATTATCTTCAATAAACTCTGTTTTGAAACAAATATCACACTAATGTTTTACCTTTTTTCAGAAACACACAGGTTATAGATATTTGTCTGTATCAAAGAATATAGAGTCCGCTATGAATCAGCACTGAAAATGCCTAACTTTGAACTCATGCCATATCAGTATTGTAGATTGCCTCTTGCTTTGCTCAGGTAAGATACAGCAAGGTATTCTGATACAGTATTCAGCACAGCTGTGGTGATTTTGTACTGCATAGTGCATATGTCTTCTAGCTTGTGTTAACAGTTTTGTGCAAAAATAAGGAAAGCACAAGATGTAAACATACACTATCTTATATATTTGACCATTTAATTTAAATGTTTCGGTACAAACAAAACATTGGATTAAAGTTTAGGTAAAGGTATGAATGAGCTCAAATAAGCTGGGATGTGAAACAATATGTCAATTTGTCTGTCTATTGATCTTCTAGAGTAATGTTGTTTGATTAGTCTGCTCCAGCAGAAACAGTCATTGCTGAGTGGGAATGCAATAAATCCAGATATCCCTCGAGCCCCCCAAGGGATTAGTTTACTCCCTATCACCCCCAGCATTACCAATTGATTGGCTGATTGAGAGCACATTTATTCCAGGTCATGTACTCTATTCAGCCTACAAGCAGTGGAAATGTTTCTCAAATCTACATAGATTCAACTGACACTAACTGGTATTGACTGTTTCTTTCAAATACATATTTGATGCATTATTGATGTTACTGAGTTGCACATATCTGTGTCTTTGAAGGACAAATCCTCCCTAAAAAGTGCAGTAAGTGATGCTGCGCAACGATTGTTAATATTTGAACTCAACTGCCAAACAAATACAACCCCCCCCCCCCTTTAGAAGCCCCGCCCCCCAGATTCACGGACAGATAATTCTGGCCGCCGGGCACATTCGCATACACAAAAAGTGTATTGGATTAACATCACTTACTATACTT
Source organism: Gymnocephalus cernua (assembly GCA_023631565.1). Classification (NCBI taxonomy): domain Eukaryota; kingdom Metazoa; phylum Chordata; class Actinopteri; order Perciformes; family Percidae; genus Gymnocephalus; species Gymnocephalus cernua. The sequence continues at coordinate 12,219,186 of CM042444.1, read as the reverse complement.
TTAAACACTGTGGTGTGATATGCTTTACATATCTGATGGAGTCATATAGAAAAATGTTCCGCACAGTCACAGTGTAGCTTAATAGGAAAGATCCTCTCTAACTTTTGGTTTGCATGTTACATTCTTGCTATACTTACTATTTTGCACCAATGTTCAACAATAATTTAGGGAGAATTACAGCATAGATTTCTCCACCAACAGTAGTGTCAATATTCCACAAAGCAATGCAGGGGGCCTTGGCAAAACAACAAAATAGGTAGGGCAAAAAAGTTCCTTGCTCTACCTCTGCTGCAGAGCTGATTGCATTGGCCAACCTACTATCCGTGCATGTGCACAATCCAGGTGGAATTACTGAGGAGCAGTTAACCATAGTCCTCATAAATCGACCGGAGTTGAAAATTCCATCACAAAGAAAGCGGAAGGTAACGGACATCCGGGCGAAAAGAGCGTGATCTGGCAGAATTTCCGGCGGCACTGGAGCAATCCCGGAAGTGGAGCGTCGTGGATGTAGACTACCTTACAAGCATAAAGGCAGAAGAGAAAGTTATTGCGCAATACCAAAGATTACATTAATGGCATCTAGTAGTCACTCTTATCCAAAGGAACTTAACCAATGCTGTTTAGTAATCATGATTGAGACGCCACCATCACATCAAGTGGAGAGAGAAACTTGGCAGCAATCAGATCTTCCCAGTGATTAGCTGACCATCAGTGCAAGAGGTGCTACAGCGAGTAGACTTGAACTAACAAGCCTCAATTCATTCTCTAAATGAAATAGTACATGAGAGGAAGTCATATTTTACTAATGTAGAATGTGATATGAGAATAGAATTGTAAAAAAAAAATGCAGGGCAATAATACTTCCCTGTAACTCAACTACTACAGTGTAGCTGTTTTTTATTGACATAATAGGACTTTCATCAGAAGCAAGATAATATTTTCCTCAGATATTCTGTGACCAGAGATGGTCTGACTGACGTATCTTATGGTTCAGGATGCTTCCGGCTGTGCTTCTGTCAGCCTTAATCACAGCATGTGATTGGACAAAGACACTCAATAAGTAAAGCGATGTAAAAACACATGTTTGTGCTTGTCCTTTAAATACACATCCCTGATCGATCAGCATCATTACGCGCCGATTAAATCGCCATCTAAGTGCTCTTGGAGATATTTGATTGAACTCTTTAATGGTTGTGTTAGCGGATTGTTGATTAAGGCTGTGTTACTTTTGAGGTGTTTTACATTTAAGCTGTACGCTGCCCTGTTTTATTAAAGCATTTTGCCATTCTAGAGACATTGTTTTGTTATTGATCATTAGTCAGTTTCACGAGGGAAAGCACCATCAATAGAGGTGACTTTGGCACTTAAACTGTCACTGGGGAAGTATAATGAAATTAGCTCTTTAATGGTTGAGGCATCGCTGAGGTCCATGTGATGAGGAGCACTCGGTTGCGTAGGATATACAGCTTGTCGAGGAGTGGCGTATTTCAAAATGACACCTTTCATTCCATTCTAACACCAGCCATTATACAATGACTATAAAGTGGACTTTTTCCCACCGCACATAATAATAATAATAATCATCATCATCATCGTTATTGTGTAATCAAAAATCAGTTGCTGTAATGTTGCATATAAAACCTGGGCTGTTGTACGTGGTGCAATGAGTTCAAAGATCTCAGATGGAAGTGTTTTACCCATAGTGGTTTCATCTAAGATAGAAGGGCGCAGACAAGGTTTCTACTGGCTGATGTCTGTGAAGACAGTCATGCTGTGCTGTGTTTAGTCTAAGCAGACATTCATGTGGAGTTGGGGAGGATTTCCCTATTCAGGCAGGGAACAGTGAGTACACTTTAGTGTGTGTGTGTGTGTGTGTGTGTGTGTGGGGGGGTGTTGTGTGTGTGTGTGTGTGGGGGGGGGGGGGGTGTTTTGTGTGTGTGTGTGTGTGTGGGAGAGAGATGTTTTAACTCAAATGACTAGAATCTCTTGCCAATTATAGTGAAGTTCTAAACTCTCTGTACTCCATGGAGGTCTACAGAACAGCATTTCCATTAACCCACATTTCCTCCTCCAAACCTTCATACAGTCTCACACACACACACACACACACACACACACACACACACACACACACACACACACACACACACACACACACACACACACACACACACAGACACATATACATGCTTAACATGCTCTGTACTGTCTGTCTTGCCATCAGCTAAACAGATGTGCTCGGTCACAAGATTTCACAGTTAGCTCCCTCAAAGGGAAATGTATCATTGATTTATAAAAAAAAAATTAAAGAAATAAACACATCCCAGTAAGGAGGAAATAGGCCAAATAGAGCATTTATGAGAATCATGTTCTTTAGTCAAGCAGGATGTTTGAGTTATGTAGGAGCCAATAGGTTGTTGTGATGAGACTGTCAGCCAAAAGCTATGAAAACATAGGAAAAGATACTTCCCATGTGCACAAAACATACGATATATGCTATGCTTGTGTGTGATTAGGAGAGTTTGGACATTGCAATGGAAAAACAATGACATCAGTTCTTAAAATCTCCAACTTAATCCATAGAGCCTGTGATAGAAATCCTGTATTTAAAAATGATTTTCACAGCTTCAAAACAGTATGCACTGCTGCTAAAATATAGTTAATAAACCATTCTGTTTGAGAGTAGGATTAACTAACATCACAGCATGTCTGTAACCTATTGTTAATGTGTTTATTATGAAATTCCAAACAGCCCTATTCCTCAACATTGCATATTCTTGAATGCAGGAAAGAGGCTTTTCAACAAGTCGCCGTCTACAAAGGGCTGCTATAATGTTTGGACAGTGGCGCTCATCACATTCCCATGAATTATGGGAAGTGAAGTAAATAGAAAAGTCTTTTAATCGAATGTTTATTTCCGTTAATGAAATGTCTCCCCCATTATCTGGCCCCCTTATGATCCATATGTTAATGTCCAATATGGAACTATTTATCTGTTCAATTTGCCCTCACTCTCTCCCTCTCCCCATCTCTCTTATCTAAAATTGTGCTGAAAATTTGGCACTGTGAATGATTATACTTATCACCCTGCCCGTAGACCTCCATATTAAAATTTTGTGGCATGATTAGCCTATTTATCTATATAATTGGATTGGAGTGTGCGCTTAAGTGTGTGCATGTGTGAAAGCTGCTGATTTAAAGGACCAAAAGAAATAAATACCAGGAAATATGGCCAACACAATTGTGTGTTAGATTAATTCCATTAGCATACAATCAATAGTTCCACCCTTGGAATTTTTTGGAGTCTAATCAAGTTATACTTGCCTACGAGATTATTGAAAAGAAAACAACCTCAGACATGGTGTAAAATGAGACAACATAGAATTTACTATGCTAGGGATTAGTGTCATGAGACCAGGGAGATTTGCGCAGGCAAAATGTGAACACTGCAACACAATGCATTACAATAGTTTCCGGCATGATGTAATTCATGCAAACATCCCTAGGCTATTTATACCACTCCACTAGAATCTAATTGTGTCCAATATATAATCCAACTAAGAGTTACAGTGGCAGGGGTTCAAGTCCTGTCAAACATGAATATTTAAGACATGCGGTGTTGAGGACGTGTGACAATGTGTGTGTGCCACTGTTTCACTGACTGCCACTGCAGAGGTTTGAATTGAAACATTTGAGCAAGTATTATCATGTTGGGTTAATGCAATACAGAGAAAAAATGTTGAACTGTTTAGAAAATTAAATTCATACTAAATAAATTACATTGTGTGTGTGTGTGTGAGAGACCTTTGCACCCCATTAGGGTGTGGTCTGAGAAGCATGCCTAACATGAAATTATGTACTCAGCTTTTGTAGCACAAACACACATGTGTATACACACACTCTTATACTGTTTTGGTACACAAAGTAAAGGAATTTCATTACCTCTCCAAAATTGATTGGGTGTTTTTCTGAAATCAATAGCGCCTCACTCAGTTTGCTAATTGGATTACTTGTTTTTGCTCGAGGATGTCCAAATACCAAGGTAATGTGAATTGTTTATGAAATTATTACCTTGAAAGTAGAGGCTGATGTCAGTGAGTAATGCACCCATATTTATTCATCTCTCGCAAACACAAGACTCTTTCACAAAACACTTGCAATAATAATATAGGTCGAGCTACTGCTGGGTGTGATTGCCAGTAACGGAGATATTAATAGTCTTAATACTAATCATTAATGAAGCTGTCCTTATTGAGGCTGCTATGAGGACACGCTTGCCGAGTGTTTATTAATCAGGGAATAATAAGTAATCCGTGAACATTAATGGAAATGGATGAGACTAATGGATGACGCCTGCTCTCTCCCACACTTAAGCCCCAGACTTCATTACTGACTGGCAGATTAGTGGGAAGGCAAAAGAGCATAGTAGACTCCACCTGTGAACGTGCGTGCAAAAACGCACACTCTTTCTCTCCCTCTTGTGACAACATGATGGAACACTGTCAAGCTCATTTGCTCTTCAATAGACTATATGTAACAGTTTCCTCTCAGAGAAGCTGCTGAGAATAAATTGAATAGACATGAAATTATCTGGCAAGGTTGGCTTCTTCAATGCTTCCAATCTTATGTCATTTTTTCACCAATGCTCTCTCTGCGTCAGAAGCAACTCTGTTTTTTTGTGTGTGTGTCCGCTGTGTGGCTGGTGCATAGCTTTTTTATTTTCATCCTCTATCACTAACCATGATGGCTGTAGTCATTCACTTCGCACTAGCTGTTGCAGCACAAAGTTAATTTCACCTGGACCCTGAAATGTCCTTTAACCAAGCTCCATGAGCACATACCCAAGTCTCATCATATACATCATCTGCATCTATTGTAGATGGGGCAATTATATAGTATATCCCAAACTGTTCAGGTTGCATATCGCTATCACATCAACCAAAGGGTTAAGCACTTAGAAGAGACATGACAATACAAAGTTCCCCCTGCTGCACTATTAACATGCTCTGTGAAAGTGATAAGAGTGTCTGATCGTGCATCCCAGCATTCTATATCAGTCTCTCTATAATGGATCCCCCCAATGACTCCTTGTGGCTGCATTATTTAGATGGAATAAAATGCCGGAAGGAAGGGAGGAAGGAAGCTGGGATTCAGTGTTTCATCAACCAGTGAGTGTGATCATCTAAATGTTGACTGGAGCCTGTAACAATGACTGTAGCTGCATTTGTACACTACCCAGGGGGTTATTAGGGTGAAAGACATCCAGGTTGTTGCGATTGGTATGTGTGTGGTGAGTGTGGACAAAGGGCGGAGAGAAAAGAGCGGAAGAGGTGACAAACAAGGCAAAGTGTGGTTCGCTTTGTTAAGAGTCGTATGCTGGACTGTTCTTTGACCCTTTGGCTAAACTAACCGGCTGCTGGCAGGTTTACCGTACAGACGTGAGTGGTTTCAATCTTGGATCTCTTCAATCCATGTAACTCCTGGAGTAATTTCCATACCAAAAGTTGTGTTAAAGCAACTATTCCATATCACAACATTTGGTAAAACCCTGTAAAACTCACTGAAAATGTGAGCTATTTGTGTTTTGTTTGTCCGTAAAATGTTGTCTGAGCAATAATCCAAAACTCAGAGGTATTCAATGAATCATTATATAAAATTAGAGACAAGCAGGAAATCCCCAAGTTGAAGAAGCTAGAACCGGCCAATGCTTGATAAATGACCTAATGACTTGCACGATTAATCAATTATCAAAAAAGCTGTGGATTGACTAATCGCTTAGTTAACCAGTCATTTCAGCAGTAGCTGCAGCTACACTTGCCCAGACAAAACACAGACAGAAGTAGTTAGCTTTGTTTGTGCCCATAAGCTGCAGAGACAGCAGAGGCCTATACAGCCTGCAGGTATGACAAACCACAGCTTCACCTGATGTGACACGCTTACAGTAGAAGTGACGTCCTACGTATCCCCGTCATCCAGGTGCTGTAAACTCATGACAATATTGTAAAACAAACAAAAACATACTGAATGCAATACAATTGTTTTGGGTTTAAAAAAAGAAGATGCTGAAATCACATGACAGCGTGTCAGTGAGCTGATGTGAATGTGCCCAAACTGAGAGAAACCCAGACCAGGAATTTTTAGTCTGAACACAGGGACCTAATTTCTCTGTCAGTGAAGCATGGGCAACAGGGCACAGACTGAGGGATCTCCAAGCCGTGTGAAAAATGCCACTGATCATCATGCTCAAGCATTTTTTCTTTCTGTCATGGCTGTCGCCGGCGAGCAAAGCAGAGCCCAGAAGTCTCCATCATCAGCTTCGGACCCCGGGGACAGGAGAAATCACATTATATCTGCTGTCACACAAAGTCACTGTCAAGGTGTGGTGGAGAGAGCACACAGCAGCTCTGGTGTGATGCTGGAGAACCAGAAATACATCAGACGCCTCATCTCAGCCCCCGGCTAGAACCAAGCTGCAATTCTAACAAGTGAGACACATTTTGCAGTGATTTAAGGTAGAGAAACATCTCGCTCATCTCGTTTGTACTTAAACCCCTGTGTCTTAAAATTCTGAGGTGATAGTGGAGTGTAAAGATTTCAACAGAAGGGATATGCAATTTAGTTAACCTTGTGTTCACTTCAGGCACTTCATCACAATTTGATAAAGAGGGTTTCATTTTAACATTGGCTCGCCCCCTCCAGGTTTTCTAATAAGAGGAACTGCCTATCAAACCTGTGCTATGGATGATGAAACTGCAGTGCAATAGTGAAAGGAGAGGTGTAGAGCAGAGCTATGTGTATCAGTGTGCTTATTCAGCACACACACACACACACACACACACACACACACACACACACACACACACACACACACACACACACACACACACACACACACACACACACACACACATTCTGCTCTGCTGACTATGTTGTGTTGATGGACTTCCATAGGGATGGTGTCTCTGGAGGTAAGGCTGCTGCCCAATGCAAGACCAAAAACTAGGATTGTGCTGCCATGCTGGAGATGGAATTAAACAAACGCACGCACACACACACTGACGCACAAAGCTCTGGAGGAATGTGGTGTCACTTCACTCATTCAGCCATGTCTGTGAATCAATTTATCACTTTCTTTATCAGTCACTTCAAGCTGCCTTATGTGTAATCTCTGTTCAGTTGGTGTGGATTCGAATAATGCTTGCTTTTTCTTTTTTTTCTGCAGTGGGTGCAGCGAGAGAGAATAACAAGAGGGAAAAGAGAAAAATAGAATAGAGAAAAAAATAGCATTGTTAATGGTTGACTGTGGTTTAGTTACTTTTCCCCCCAAACTAAAGAATATCCAGTAGTTAGGATGAGTTTGTCATTGTTTAAGGCCCTTTAGGGATTGTCTCATAAACCTTGCATAGAGTGTTTCCAGCGAGTGTGAGGCATTTTTTAATTCCAAAGTCTTTGATTCTCTGGAGAAAACCAAGACAGTGGAACTTGCCACAGCGTGCTTATACTGTATCTATGCCCGCCATCTGAATTCCCTGAGAACTTAAAAGCACATGCTTTGTTATTAATAATCACTGTAAGTTTCCATGGGTTGTTTGGCTTTCTCATCCAATTTATGTATTCAAGTCGTTAGTCATCCAGCACAGCGTTCTGGTTACAGATGTTAATGACAGATCGGTTTAGATTGTTATTCAGTACGTTAACATCCAACGGTGACTGGCGGCTCGACACGCCCTGGACCTCTGGCTCCCTCAGCAGCGCCAGCCCACCCCTCCAGCCCACCTTGCACTCTCTCACCACCAGAGTGGAATCAGCAAAAAACAGACCCCCAATCCCTCAGAGAGGCCAACTCTATTTCATGTCAAGAATAGCAAATGGGCTGTGTATGGTAAAAAGTTCAGTATGCACTTTTCTTCCCCTTTTTAAAGAACTAGGCTCCATTTTATACTGTTCACCACAGCTGGTGATGAATACAATCTGTGTATGGCTTTTGTTCAGCATCTTATAAAGCACAGGGACTTGTTTTCTATGTCTAATAGGAAATATATACCCATTAACTAGGAAAAAACGATTTGTGCTTCCATGCATTTGTTCTGCTTCAGTTCCTGGAAATGCATTTACATGCTGAAATATTATTAGAACCAGGACATGCATACAGTAATTGCAAGGTGATAGATTATCACCCAGGATAAAGAAGATGTAGCTTATTCGCTGTGTGTTAAGATGAGGCTGCATCGCATTATCCATCTAAGTTAAGTTAATTTCATCAGGGGCCACCATGCTTTAACATAATCTTTAGTCACACGTGTAAACATGTATGTGGCAGCCACTTGCATATTCACCATAGAATGCCATTTGTAAAATTAAGCATTCACAAGTACGAGTACTGCTGTGTATATAATAGTGGATGGCAATGTGGAGACATTTTATTGTGCATGTGATGCTTTTCTCATCTTTGAGTAAATGGATGAGGTTGATTAGCTGCTGCTCATTATGACCTGGATGGTGGAGTGAGTTGAGCCTTGCAGATCTGGCCTCAATTGCGTTCATGTTGCCGCAAAATAAATGGATCCCATGTAGCACTGAAAGCTCAAAGCTCGGCCTTGGTCTTCATCTGATGAAATGGTACATCTGTTAAGGGAAATAGGATGTGTGTGGTATGTGTTAGAGAGAGGACACAATGGACTGAGAGGGGAGAGGGAAAGAGGAGTCAAATAGATTCATATGCCCCACTTCACCATGGACCTACTGACAGAATAAGTAAGAGAGAAGGTGAGAAATTATAAGATCATAGCACTGTGAATTCTTCTTCTTCTCTGCCAGGTGCACTGTGTTTCTCTGTATGTTGAAGAGACCGGGAACGGCCGTAGATCATGGGATCAGTCCTGACGACAGGACATTAATATCGTGATCCATTTCTGCACATTGTAGAGGAAGCAGGATCTCTTAGCTGCAACGCCAGGAGCCGAGTACCTCTGGCTGATGAAGTGGCTGCTCTGTTTATGGGTGAACAGTAACAGAAGAGAGGAACAAAAAGAGAGAGAAGTGGAAAGGGCAGAGAGAGCAAAGAAGGGGGGGGGGGGGGGGGGGAAATGAATGAGTGGTCTCATGGCTACGTGCATGAACAAAGTGAGGTGTTTATTTTCAGCCACTACACAGTGGTCACAACATTCCATATGGGGCATTTTTCACACTGCATGTACAGCACTGTCAACGCTGTCACCTATTTTGTCAAATCCTATTTTGGACACGTAGTTTGGTGACAAGGTTCTCCTGTTCCACCCTGTTTGTGCTGAACAAGCTCTTCGGAGGCGCTGATTCTTTATCTCACGTGTTGTGAAAAGAGCAGCCAACCCGCCGCTCTCAACAGAGGTGAGCTTTTGTAGCATAATTACATGAAAAGACAATGACAGACATTTATCAAGTGGAGTATTGAGTTTCACAGGGGAAGTGCTGATGTGGGATCACTGACAATGTCCTCTTCACATCCTCATTCATAATAAAGAAGGCAAACGTTTCTACCTCAGCACTTTCACTAGAGGCCCCCACATTTTTTATTCCCATATGAAATCATCCTATTGCTATTTTTGCATGTATTTATTGGGCCCTATCTTGCACCCAGCGACCGGCGCAGCGCAAAGCGGAGTGATATGCTTGCAGCTCTGCTCAGAGCTGCAGCGTATCACTCCGCCCAAGTAGCACCGCTTCCCTTTCTGAGAATATAGTTCCCAGTGGCTGTGTCTCAAGTGACGTTATTTGTACACGCTGTGACTATACAAATCACAACATGTAAATAAGAACATGTTGCCGTTATTTTGTCACTTACTCGGAGCAGTAGGCTAGTTGGAGCCGGTTACCTCCAGGATCTGTGCTAGGCTAAGCTAACGGTGGAGCCGTCACAGTTACAACATGCACGGAGATGAGAAGGGTATGTATCGACTTGTCTAACTGTCGGGTTACGGTGAATAAGCTAATGTCCCAATAAGTCGGCGTGTTCCTTTAATTGACATACTCAACTACTGCGTTAAATAAGAGGAAAATTGTGGAAGTGTGAAGTCGCATATATAATGTATACTGTATACTGTAAAAAAAAAAATATTTAACAGTAAAATATTTACCAGAAAATATTAAATTGAGTGGGAGAGGTAATGTTGATTTACATTTGTGATAAGCATTTTTTGTTCAACGGTAGCTCGGACAGTAACGTGATCGATCCAGTCATGTGATGCAGAAAAGAAGTATTTTATTTTTATTTACTTTGGTGTAAACAGTCTGCTGGTAATAGCATACTTAAAGGTATAATGGAGGATTTTCCCGAATTTTAGAAAAGAACCGCCCACTCTTGAAAAAATGCATATGCGCAACACCCTACCAACGGGGAGGCACTGGCAGCGGTCGGAGGCTTTTTTATACTCTCTATGGTCGGATGCCGTGGCCGTCTGCTCGCTGACCTGTCACAGCCTTTTATATACTGTCTTTGGTCATGGCACGTACGACGGCCTTACGTAAACATATCCCAGAATGATTGACAACTAGGAGGACCAATAGTTTTGATGATTCACCCGGAAAAAGAAAATCCTCCACTATACCTTTAATCGTTAATTCAGTAGGCAGTATGCAGTGCATACAGATTGAGTCTATAGTAAGCAGTATGTTAGTTCCTATGGGGCGAGGAGAGATCTGGATTGAACTCCATTAGCACTGAACCGAAAGAACACCCAGCATGACTCTCACCTGCTTGCTTCGAGACCCCACAAATAGGCCCACATTTCCTATTCCCTGATAAACATGCATACACACACTTATGCAGGCAAACACACACCAATACAATAAACCTCAACTCTGACCTGACTAAGCTAACAGGGTGTGTTGTGCATCTATAAACATGAATTCCATCTACAGAGAATAAACAGATACACATGAAAATGCATGCACAATGCAGGGTGTAGCGTTGCATGTTATGTTCAAATGCTATCCTCTCAATCATGGCATTCAGGCCACGGATGAAGTGTTTTTACCCAAATGGGGAGGAAATGAAAATATATTTGTTTTGAAACTGGAGAGTTTCACTCAGTTCCTTTTGTTAAAATGTGGTGCCTGAATGAACGTCAGTGCAGCATCGCTATGTACAACTTACTGCCATTGTCATTACAGAGAGAGAGAGGGATGGAGAATGCGAGATGGAATGAAGGAGAACAAGACAGTTATGCGTGCCGTGCTATGCACAACTGAAAGAACTAAATCAAGCAGCAAACCGAATGAGAGGTAGCGGTCTTCTGGGAGAGCCAGTCATTTGCATGGCATTTAGTGGAAAGGCAACATGACAACTATCTGCTCCACAACATGCTGTCAGACTACCAAGCCTGCATAAAACCTGCTTATTGACAGCATTTCAACTTGTGTTGTGGAACTTCTAATACTGTCTTATCATTGGTACGGAGCACTCTTTGCTGTCCTGAACTTATTACAAGTTATATGTCCTGAAATGGTTGTAAATCATCTTTTAGAAAATTAAAAAGATTTGTACCTGGATTTGTAGATTACTTTATCCACTTGAGGGCAGCACAACAAGCTATACAACACAACATTGACATGTTGTACGTTTTTTGTTTGTTTTTTGCAAACACGGAACATTTGCTTTAGTTTGGAGTCTTGTTCCTGGCCCTGTTCTGTTCGTCCAGTATTCACTCCACTTTTAGTTGTGTTTTGGACTATATTCACCAGCTAGTTATCAACATTGTCTGTTGTTTGATGTTGGTCAGGTAGCATATTCTGTTTATCATAGCTTTCTTTGCTGAAAACCGCTGCCTGCTGCGTCTGGAAATGAGTCTGAACTTGAGAGGAGTGAGACCGAGTCAAAGATGTAAAGCTGCGCACTGTAAAAGCTAAAATATGCTAAAACTCCACAGAGCTGGGTGGAACTGCTGAGTGGGGTTTCAGTAGGTTTGTCACTACACTCCTTTTACATTACATGGCGTCAAAAATGTTGATTAGTGCAGCTTTAAATGTTAATCAAATAATTAAAACAGTGTGTTTATCATATATATGTATATATATATATATATATATATATATATATATATATATATATATATATATATATATATATATATATATATATATATATATATATATCATATAAAACTCAACAATGGATAAACCTTTGTACTAAAGAACCCATTCATTCTTGCTTATAGCATTAAAATGTTTATTGTTTGTGCATTCATCAGGTATTTCCCATAATATAAAAAATGATTTTGAAATAATTGTATCTGAATGGTTACTTTGAGCATGTGCAACACCAACATGGCCATCGTGATACTGCTACGCTTAAAACCATAATTTCACTGATCTCATTTAGTGGCGTATGTATGACACGCCAATTCGTATGCCATTATTGGCATGTTATCAAGACGCATACTCGCTTTTTTAGCTTGTTTATCAACGCCGTTTGGCCTCCATTGACTTACATTACCTTGCGATTGCGTGTGAATTTACGCCATAGCGAGTAGTATGAAAGGGCGAAAATCTGCGTAGGGAGGTTGATCGGGGTGGTGGATGGGTCAAACACAGGACTTTCACCCAGGAGACTGGAGATTGTGTCCCACGTGTCACATTTGCTTTGGGTCCCGCGTTTCACGTTTCCTAAACTCAACCGTCGCATTCTTCTTTTCCTAAACCCAACCCGTCCGCTGTATACGGCGCTCAAAATGCGTACAGATAACACGCCACTTGGCTTTAGTAAGTGGACGTGTATGTCTACGTAAAGTCATGATGTCATGTTGTCGTGAGACACGTTAAACTATAGTACTATTAAATAATGACTTTTCACCGTTTGGTACTCCCACATTACCGTTGCTCTCATGTTAATGACACATATTGTCACTCCAGGAGCCTACAGGTTCAATTCCCATTGCTTCCTGTATGTCTCATCAGGCTGTTGGCAGTGATAAAGACAGAGTATCACTCAGCCCCCTCATCTCGAGTTCATCATCTTCTAATGCTTTGAATAAATCCAAAGTCCCAAAGTCAGGAGGAGCATGGGACTCCATTTTGTAAGTTATTCAATTTACTAATGAGAAACGTTGTCTCGTTAATAACTGATCGAGGATCGTCATTAAAGCATAATGTAACAGCTATGTTACTCCCACTCCTCCTGTTCCCCTCAAACTGATCATTATAGACCAAGTGGCACAGTCATTGTGGTATAGTGGCTTCCAAAGTGTTTCATCAAGAATTTTCATCCGAAGCGAGATCAAATTGGAGGATTGTGATTGATGTCATGGAGCAGAGAACAATCAAGGATCTCCGACTTATTACAAACCTCAGTAAAGCTGTTTTAAAAGTGTGCTTAATGATGTATTCCCCTTTTGTTTTGCATATTTATTTGATATTCATGAAGTGTCCAAGCACAGTGGCTTGACATGCGTCTCCATGGTGATAAATTATGGAGAGGTCTTTGGAGTCAGGCAGTTAAAAAGCAACTCCATTAATAATGAAGAAGTCTGTGTACTCTTATAATTGTGTTATTTTCCCTGGAAAGTTGTGTGCACCAGCTTTCAATCTCGCTTTTGTTGGGTAGCTTTGATATGTGGACGCTGGCCAGCACTTGTTCTTTAAATGGGGCCAGTTGGTGTAACTTTCAGACATGACAGGGATTTATCAAGTTGCTCTTGTCGGTGTTTAGCACAGTGATTGTATAAACTAACACACTTTGCTTGAACAGATTTGGTTGTTTGTCAGTGGCATGTTGGCCCCTTTTAGTCATCTCTTTGGATGTGCTTATATTCCAGACAAAAGGATGGGAAATTCTTTCTTGTCGCTGTTCAGAAATTCTGGTCTTTTCTTCCCAACGAGATTACCCCCTTCGATCATATGCCAGGCCTTGCCCTATTGTGAGGGTAAGCCCTAATGTTAAACCCTTGGAATAATTCTATTGCTGAGAGACTTTGGATCACATTAATAGTCTTTTGCCAGGCTGCACCACACCATGAAATACCGGTAGTTTCATCAGTCAGAAGTGTAGGCCTGTGTTCGACAGAGCAGCTCCAGTGCTGGTCCTGTGAGGGGATTGGAGAGGACATGTGTAATGTGTGTGAAAGGATGTCCTGTTGAGTGAGAGCCAGCCTCATCTGTGCCAGCTCTCTACCTCTGCCCCCCCCCCCCTCTCTCAGTTTTCGCCACTCTGTTCTTCTTTCTCTCCCTTTCTCTCTCTCATGGCTTTCTGTGTCTGTAATATCTCTCATTTTGTTTTTTACACACAGACGAAGCAGCTAAAACACACACTCGGTGCCCAATGTCTCACTCAAGTGCAAACACGCACGCACGCATGCACGCACACACAGACACACAATCTGTCTCCCTGCTTCTCTCTCTTGCTTCTCTCTCTTTTTCCCTCCTTTTTCCCCTTTTCTCTCATCCTCAGTCAATTATACAGATGTCTAATACTTTCTCCCTGCTGTAGGGAGCGGACAGAGCATCTATCATCCTCTGGGGGATGGTGGTGATGGTGGGGGGGGGTGTGAGCTCCACGCTTTGCTCTGCAGCAGAACACTCGTTCCTCTGGGCTGGAAGGACGCCAGTCGACTGGGGATCAAACCTTGGCCCTCGGCCCGGCAGCAGTCTTCCATAACTCCCTCCCTTCACCACCAGATCTGGGCCACTTCCATGTGGGCCAACAGCAGGCAGCTTTTTCGCTGGTATCTAATCTGCTGTCTGTTCTTGCGAGTGTGCTGTTGATGAGCAGAGAAGGATGTTGGTGAGGAAACAGAGGGGAGAAACATGCCGGTATCAGAGATACCAGCAGAGCCTCAGTGGCCTTAAAGTGATGTTTGCCAATCAGATTTCTGGGGATTGAATCAGTAGGATAAGACGTACAGGCCACAAAGTACGGTGGGGGCATGCATGCTCCCCAGTTCTGTTTGACCATGATACTAAAATATTTCAATATGGTTATTTTAGCCAGTTGTGGTTTTCAATTTTACGAACCAAACAGGTTAGAAGTGTGTAGTCTCCCCACTGCAAACAAGCTGAGATAGAGCAAATTGTAGGTTGAGTTTAGCCAGCTAACGAGACTGAAAAGCTCTTTTCAAACGACGTCCAATTTCTTTGCTGAAAACCAAAAGTACAGCAGACAAGCAAAATGTGAGTAAAAAGAATCTCACCTCATCAATATCTCAGCCAGGCCACAGGAGGGTAATAGAGGTAAGGGTGAGTTCATCATCAAAACAGACTCAATATTTTATCACTTTGCAGATACATTTCTGCCCTCACTTGGCCAAAGACTGGAAATTCAAGCTTTAAAAGTTTTGACGTAACATTCAGACGCAAGACAATTTAAGTCAAAACACTGGTGGCCTCTTGGGGCTTGTGATGCTTTGCCTCAATGTTTTTTAAATTGTACGGCCTGCTTGGACTCATACATTGGAAAAAATGTCATTAACAAATAAATAATGCTGCATAAAAAGCTTTGTGGGATTTATTAAATGTCAAAACATATTATGTTCACATCCACCAGCAAAATCACTAAATATTGTACATTATGTAAAACATCCATAAAGCAACTTCACCTTCCTACTAAGACACAAAAGTGGATAATAACCTATTGTACAGTATAATGCCTGATATCTTCGTATAGTACAACTGTGATATATTGAGTAGTCCACATTCCAAAAGGTCAAGGGTTAACAAGTGAAACTGGATGCTGCGCCTGCGTCTGTGTGGGTGAATATAGGAGTGTGTAATCAATACACGCACGCAGTTACCATGGCCTGTTGGAAACATTCCTGCCTTAGGGTGAGTAAGAAAGCAAAACTTCACAGTGTAAAGGTGGGGAAAGGGTTGTGTGGTCGATAGTGATATGTGATAGTGGTGGTGGGGTTGAGAAGGAGGGGGCTGGAGGTGGACACAACCCTGAAATGAGAGTGAAATAATGATCCTGGCATCCCCTGCAGTTCAGGTACGCCATAACCTCTGCCTACATGTACTCAGCCTCTGTCTGTGTGCTCACAGGCACTGCAGCATCACTGAAAGAGCAGGGGGGGAATGGCAATTCCCAGCTGTCAGCCTGACCTGCAGGTTAGCCGCTGTACTTCTGCCTGACCGGCTGTAAAATTAGGAGCAAACAAGGTGCTCTTAAAAAACAAGGGCTAGCATCCAGCGCCGTGTCTCTCTGGGGTAAATAATTCATATTAAAAACATCACTCACAAAAGCACTAAAAATATGCCCAGGGCTCTGAAGACGACAATGTGCCAAGCCGAGGCAGGCTGGTATAAAATGCACACGTTGTGAAGGGGGGAACACTGAATCCTCTCACTTAGAGGTGTGTTGTATGGTATAAGCAGATCATGAAGCTTAAACCGATCCTCCTGTAGAAATAAGTGCACATAGTAATGGGAGTTGAGTTCTCCATGTTGTATTATTTTTTTTATCATTGGAGATTGAATATACTCTTGATATTTTCTTAACTAAAGCTGGTCACTGAGCTTGGAGTGACTCGTATTACTCAATGAGTCACACACACACACAAAATACTCACAGCAGCATGCCTTTTCAATCTCATTTTAAACAGATGCCATGGGCTTTGCCGTGCACCCAAGAAAGTAAAGCAGCTCTTATTTTCCCTCTGAAGAACAAACTCAGAGTAATAGTAGACAGAGGGAAAATGTTGATCTCACAACAATCCCTTCTTGTGTATAATACAGCCTTACTACTCGTAAAATGGATGAGGTTTGAATCAGCACAATGTGCAGAGAACAATTGCAGGAAGGTAATGGGGCTTTGGTAAGTCTGAATATGAATCATGCATAAAGACAGACAATACACTTCAACCATTTATTCTGGTTAAAAGACATGAGTTAGTGTTATACTTTACAAATGCTATATGTAGCTTTCAGTGCCCCAGTAAAATAGGTCAATAGATTGTGTGTGTGCATCTAATCTCTGATCAGATGGTGTTCTCATCCAGGGCTATTAATGTGCTGATCCACTAATTGGGAGAGCTTGCTCTCTTAATGCAATGGCCTTCTAAATGTGTCCGTCCCAGTAATTTAATAATGGCCATTTCATGCTACTCTGACTTTTCAAACAGCTTGCTCGGGGCAGATACAGGGACTGGTTATTGATTGAAACTCCTAGGCTGGCTGAGCTAGGCTGTGGATGAGAGAGGCTGATCAGCCTGCTTCCCAGAGTCCAGATGCAACCCCCCTCCACATGCTACTCATAAACACACAAACACGAAGCAAGAGACAAGTGTATACTCGCTCACACATTTGCAGATTCCCCTAAGATCCTCTACAGAATCATTGGAGCACAGATGATAGCTTTAAATGGAAAAAAAAGAAACACTAGTCACAGAATTCTGAAATGAAGACATGGGACCCCTTCAACAGCTCTCTTATTCTCCTACCTCCATATGCAGCTCTGTGTATGGTCACTAGGGCCCAGTGCCTGTGTCTGAGGAGTAATGAGGAGAGGGCCGAGGAGGAGAGATAAGAGGAAGAGTGATGGGGGTCAGGCTGCAGCGTCGCTGGCAGCCCTCACAGACCTCACACACCACCCTCCCCCCCCTTCGACAGGCTGTCTAGGACACAGTTTGTTTGCACAAGGTGATAAATAATTTGGCCTGAGCTGACATGGATTAATGTGGCCCTTAGCCCCTTTTTCCTCCCTCTGCGTTCGGTCACAGATATGTTTGGCCCCTCAAGCTGGCTCTCCCTTAATGGCCAAAATGCATGAAATTCTTATCAGCTTTCAAAGCCAGGGACCAAGAAGTGACCCTGCTGTTACTGAGAGGCTATCATGGAACTTAAGGATGCTTTCTTATATTTAAAGCAGTGACCTGGACATGTTCCCCTGAGGCATTTACAAAAATTCTAACAGTTATGTTGCTTCCAGTGTGCACTTTGAAATGTTGTCTTCACCAATTAAGAACACTTGGAATACTTAGTTTGGAGTTTTTTTCAACAGCAATAGAAGTAATTGAAATGAAGAAAAAAAAATAAACAAGGGAGAAAACAATACTCAATTAGAAACCCACAAAGGAATACTGATTCATGTGATGAACATAAACTAGGGCTTTATAGCATGCAGCAATTTATAGTGAAAACACAAATTGCACATTTTGTCCACAATGTGCACATGTAACCAGAGTTGACAATGTGTTCCTGCCCACAACACACAATCTACCACAACGTGAGTGTGATTAAATGTTTAAAGGGATACTTCACTGCTGGAAAGCTGAATATATCTTTAAATTGGGTCACTTATGTAGCAGAAATGTGAAAAAAAAATTGTTATTGGTGCCTTCTAGGCTGAGAAAAACCAGAAAATGTGTTTTTGGCTCATATGGATGAAAGACACCATATCCCAGAATGCACTTCGCTTCGCTGCTTTGAGTCCACTCCCAAGCCACGCCTACTATACCGCTTGACAGACAGACAGTGAGGCATTCAACTCAACTCAATGTGTTTTATTGTTATTTCAACCATATACACAAAACAACGTTTCATCGTGGCTCAAGTGGTGTTACACATTTAAAATATATAAAAACGACATTATATAAAAACGACATACGAAACAGGCTACCTTTAGTGCACACACACATTATGGGCTCAGTAAAGTTCAGCTAAGCATACCAGCATTAGGCTTGGTGGGCTGTAAACACCGAGTATAAACACAGCCGTGAATTAGCGTGGAATGTCGAATGGTCGCCATGTAACAGTCACAAACTCCAGCGGTTAGCAGTTAGTTGGATACAAATCACCCCATTTCTGCACCAGTCCGTGTTAACACAGCCCACCTTCATACAGAGCATCTCTAGCTCGGATCGTCGGAGGGCTAGCAGGCCTGGTAGCTGGGCAGTCCGGTTCACTGCCATGTTTCCACGAAAGCAAAAAACACAGTCTCTGAACTCGCGTTGGGAGCATCGTTGAAGTTGGATGTAGTCCAGTTTGTTGTTTATTGAACGGACACTTGCAAGAGGGAATGATGGGACAGGTGGCCGGCCAGCGTTAGCTCGTTCTGGATGTGCCTTTTCCCCGGCTAGCGTTAGCTTCCCACTTGGCCGATGAGGATGTCCACTTCCCCGGGTCGGGGCTTCGACGAGACCGTTGGTCTCCGTGCAGGCGAAGCTCTCGTAGTGGGCCGATTATTCAGTCGCAACAATCGTCATTTTACGTCATCGGAAGATTTTTTCCAGACCCCCCAATGCAGATATCTCCTGTCTCAGGGGGATATGAGGGAGGAACGCACGGTCATTCAGAAATACTACCGGGTTTCTACTGATACAAAGCTGAATGCTAAATCGGTGAAGTATCCCTTTAATGTGCTAGCATCGTAATCATACACCCTTAAACTAGTGATGACAGACCTGAGTGACAGTTGGACTGAGCGTTGCCTTGTGACTGCTAATCACGCTTGGTAATTATAAGTACTTGAAATAATAAGTACTGTGCACTAGAGGCCATATTGCCATTGTTTTTCATGCGATGAATTTGGCTCATTTGGCCTCGTTGGTAGAAAGTTCTCGCTTACTTTGGGGCAAAAATTACCACTGCTCCACACTGTAAAAGACCAACACACTCATCTTCTGAACAAACTATCTTGCACTTTTCAGCAAATTAAAAGGTGTTTTCTTGTCTTTTCTCCAGTTTTTGTCTTCAGCGTGGTGTTTCTTTTCAAACTATATTATTAGAGGCTCTTAAAAATATCTAAGATGTTTCTGGTTTCAATAATTAAACAGTGTACAGCTAAGGGCTCTCGTTATAACTCTTAATGTGCATGCCCTATGGCCTTTATCTTTGATCTTTCATGCTACTCCGTGTGCTTTTGCATAATTTCAACTATAACGAGAAACACTTGAGCTGCCATATCCTTCCTCTCTCTCTCTCTTACTCTCTCGTACATTCAATTGGAATGTTTCACTGTTCAGTTGTTGCAGATGTTATGTGCAGTGAGCTCATGTATGATGCACAATGATGGACTGAATCATTGACTCTGTGTGTGCATAAATGGATCATACTGGATTTGCATACTCAAGTGGCTCAAGTGGAAAGGTGTCTGTGACAGGGACAGTTTGCTCTTGTGTTTTTTTTATGTTTAAATGTGTCGACTACAGTGTGTGTCTGTGTGCATTTGTTTTCTTGGGGGTTCCAGCTTTGACCCTGCAGAGCTCCATCATCCTTAGCCCAGGCCCCTGCAGGCAAGGGTCACAGCTCCCCACACGATGGAATACTCTTCAGCCTGGCTCCCACAGCCGCACAACCCAGATTCTACACACACACACACACACACATACACATACACATACACACACACATACACATACACACACACCTTAATGAAGCGTTTTAAATAAATATCACGGGACCATTGGGGAATGACAAAGACAGCAAAGAGAAGCTGCTGTTATATTAAGGTCCTTCAACATCGTCACAGCAGCCATTATGCATGTACGTGCAACCAGCGGTAGCTTTTTATAGCGCCTATTGTGTCTTTAATACATTAATTCATTACACATGCACCTGTAAACCATCACAAGCAGTCATATCAACGTTCAGAGAGGTAATCAGAAATGATTTAGTTTATAGCACCCATATCAAAACGGAGCTACAGTGATGAAATGAAAAGAACATAAACACATGGAAACAAGATGATCAAGCAATGGAAAACAATAAAGCAGACTACATTAAAAGGATCATAACATTGAGTACACAAAGCCAATTAAAAGCACATTTCTCATTTTTATATATAATTTCAATTATTTGCCTTCATTACTTCATTACACACTAGGGAGCCATGTGTCTGAAGTATGACCACATTCTTACCGCACTTTGTGTAAATGCCTGTTTTTATAATACTGTATGGGAAGTTATGTGTGCTTGGTTTTGTGCTTGTTTGCATGCATTATTATATCTGAAATATTCGTGCAGAAAATTGTAATTGGACAACTTGTTTTGCTGTTTAATACACAAGGAACGTGTCATTTAATTTTTCTCTAATATCAGGTGTTTTACAGCATTAGCTACAGTGCCCCATGACATCATTGTTAGCTTCCAGGATTAAGCACACTGTAATTAACATTAAGTAGCCCCCCCCCCACGTCTTCACCTTTTTTCCTTAACCCCTGCTTCTGTCTGCCTGTGTCTGTATCTCTGTGTCTGTCCTTCTCCATCTCTTTCAATCTCTGTATATTGACTACGAACTGGCTGTAGCTCCGAACAGCAGGCCCACACAGACTAAAGCACCAGCGATGGTGGATTAGTCTATTGAATTATTCAAAGCCGAATTCCCCATTGAAATGTGTAAAAGGTCCCTTGCTGGGTTTAAAAACAGAGTACAGTTGGAGCTGACAACAAAAGGTTCAACTTCAAATAAAAGGCCCCCATCACTTTGCCTCATTTGCATAGCAAGTTATTCATTTTAACATTAGACTTTTGTTCTGACTTTGTGGCAAAACGTTTTAATCAGGTTTTAAAGGCACTGCTTTTCTGGGTTGCTTGTGTTGTTGACTGGGTTGACACACAAAGCAAAACAATTAAGACCACAGGGTGCATAGAAAAGTCTATTTTTGTTCATGTTTTCTCCAAGTTTCTAACAAGATGCTGATGGTAAAATCTTGTTGAAGTAAATGTGCAAGGCCTTGCCATGTTTCATGTTGTGATGTAACACTAAGCCAATATTTCCTAAATAATTGTGCACTGAGACAGTATTTACTCAGCACAACAAAGCAGGGGGAAATGCTTTGTCCGTCGGTTGTTAAAGGGGAACTATACAGCTTTTTATTTTTGCAACTTTCGGCCAGTGAATCGCCGGCCTCAGCGCCAGGAAGTATCGCGTGATATCAGGTCTCGCGATGTAACGAATTGCTTCACAGCACTGCACACATACACGCCCCCATCCAGGAACCGGCTAACAAGGTAGCGATGGAGTTTTTCACACTATCGTCATGGCTGAGCCAGCAAAAAAGAAGCAGAAAGCTAGGAAAGCATTGTCGGAGGGACAGAGAAAGAGGAAACTGCAGACTGACCGAGCGAGTAGTCAGACACAAGTAAACATAGGAGCTGCCAAATATCTATTCCGAAGCTGTCGGGGGAGCTCTATAGAGAAACCTGCGAGAAAACAGCGAAGAAACGGCCAAAACTACACAGCGCCGCTTTAAGGTACTTGTATGGAATAGTAGTATGCAGAGCAGTGACATGAGGATAATAAGTGTCCTTAGATGATGTGAACGCTCACACGCCCTAAACTTACAAGCTGTTGCATTGTGGGGAAAGAAAAGAAGAAAAAAAACGGAGTAATGTCTGAAATAGGTTTTTATACTATTATATTTTTATTTCATTTTACCATTAATACAGCATATAGACATTTACATAGAATTAACAATATCATGAGTGGTGAATAAGTGAATGGTTTTGGACACAGCCTTGTATGAACACCAGTGCCCAAGAGTAAATAATCGGCTTTGAACGCTTTATGTTACATGGACACTGCAGAGGGCTCTATCTTCCATTATGAAGGGACAGTGCAGCACCTGCAAACACATCCCCATAGGAAAACTAAATCCACTAGACCAACAGCACCACACAACTACAGTATGAAATACTCTGTACCCCAGAGAGGTGTGTGCTTGCGTGTGTGTGTGTGTGTGTGTGTGTGTGTGTGTGTGTGTGTGTGTGTGTGTGTGTGTGTGTGTGTGTGTGTGTGTGTGTGTGTGTGTGTGTGTGTGTGTGTGTGTGTACTATAGGGGTGCAGGGAAGGTGGTGTACCTTGATGAAGGAGAAGAGATGAAAGCAGTACTTTAAAGCAAACACAATGAGCAATGCTATTTATGTGTATCAATATATTTTGAGTTTCCCCATTGAGCTTTTTGTTAAAATACTGTACGTGCCCACTGGCCTATACATTTTTCTCCCACCATCTCTTTCTGGTGTATATCATAGAGATTGGGAGATATAGATATAGTATATAAACACATTTTAGCCTTTCCTTCTTGGGCAGGTACGTAAAGGAAAACTGAACTTATGTGAGTGCACTTCAGGTGCCTCCTGCATACCTTGGAGACCGTGGGGCCCTTTGAACAGATCTGTGCAATGTAAATAAACTGTACGTCCTATTATGCCCTAAGTATAGCAGACATTGCAAATCATTTGTTAGCATGGAAATATATAAAGGTGGTAAATATGGATTTATGGTGAGGAGCGGCCGCACCATCAAAGCATCACACTCTCATGCCAGTGGTGGAGTTCAATAAGCTGGAGAGATGAAAGCTAATGAAAGGCAAACATGAGAAGGGTGTTGGTGGGGCACGGGAGGCGGTATGGAAGGAGGGAATGGATGGGTGGGTGAAAAGAAATACAGACGATGTAAGATGTCTTGTGTGGTCCAATCAAGCCACAGGATATAACGGTCAATACGGGAGGATCGTGTGTGTGTGTGTGTGTGTGTGAGAGAGAGTGAGAGAGCGAGAAAGAGAGATCAACAAGTAAGTGATTGCCAATGTGTTATACATTTGTGCCAAGCTGGCCCAAGCATTTTTATACTATAGCTGTAAATATGTAGCCAGGAACACATGCCCGCCGTCCTGGCTGGTGCACATTATCGATGCTTCCTGCAGAGTCCCATGGGCACAGTACACTATGTTCCAATCAAGCCGCCTTAGATCATACCTATCTACTGTACTGCAGCGAGTGTGTGGCATGACCATGTTTGCGAATCAGCCAGACATGAGGGAACACAGTGAATGAACAGACTCATAAGCAATTTGATTAGCATATTGCCATTACATCTCTGTCCTTATTGAAGGTAGCATTCTGCGTGATTGCACACCTTCTTCAGAGACTTTCATCCTGTGTATCAAACCGACAGCACAGTATGAGTCATGGGCTGGTGCTGATAAGGACAGGCCTGGGATATAAAGTAGTTTGCTGTGGTGTTTTTGTGAGTGAATAATGCATGTATTTAAGTCTTGGCTTAGCTAATGGCACACAGGCACTCATTAGCTATTTCTGCCTAAGTTTCAGGCTTTCTCCCATAAGCCCTTAAGTGTACATGTCATTGATGAGACAAATTCAACGTCCAGTCCACTGCTGAAAGATCTCGACGCCCTTTAGATGCATACACACGAAATGTACAAATAAATGGCACATAAACCATCACTACTACACTCTTTTTTTCCCCCCGTATGTCTCTGCTTAGTGTATCCTGAAGCCCAGTGAATGAAAATGGGGATCATATGTTGCATGTGTAACCAAGGTTAAAAATCTGTATTAAAAGAGCTAAATTTATATTAAAAAGTCAATTCATGAAGTATGTTATTAATGTTAAAGATTAAAAACTGATATTTGTCTAAAAACAATTCAACTGAGATAAAGAGAAAATAAATGGGAAGTTTATTTTGAAAGGAGGTGGGTTGGAGACGTGCTGTCAGCCAATCAAGAAGAAGGTCGGACTGTTGACCTGCACGGAGCAGAGTTCATTTCCCTTTTGAGCTGCTGGAAGAACAGAGAGCAACCCCCGCGTCGTTGAACGATACCTACCTCGTGAAGATATTGAAATAAAAGTTGTCAAAACTGATTAAAACCTCTTTAAAACAATCCAGTGTGGAGCCCTGGACCTGTGAGGGTGCAGTCGGAGAGACCTGACGTCTCCCTCACGAAGAAAACGCATTGGTGAGCGATCGTTTTTACTGTGCTAAGCGCTAGCTGCTAGCGCTAACCGCTAACGGTAGCGCTACATTTTTTTATTTTTCTACTTACCTGGGTAAGATTTGTCAATTGAAGAATGTGCAATTTATTATTGTTTTTTGGCTTAAGCGTTTTTGTTTGTCAAAGTACAACTGTGTTGAGTCATTCCTGGTGTATTGTTTGGTTAATCCTGGGCTCCATAGTCAAACATAGAACTTCTGATTCCACTGGCCATAAATCTTATTATATGGAGTGATCCATTTCTGTTCCCCATCTCTAAAGCGTTACACATGTCTTTAAGCCTGCATTTCTCCCACACAAATGAGGTAACTCTCCATACATCCTTTTTACTACGCCTACACTGTAGTAAACTGCTGATTGTGTAAAACTTGTTCTGGGCATGGGGGACTTGGGTTAAGACAACACCTGTAGAGAAACAATGGTGGCTTTGTTTAAAAAAAGAAAACAAATTTTAACTCTAAATCATTTTTTGTTGATTCTCATTCTCCTGTCAGGTGCACTCTGGCTCTGTGCTGCATGGCATACACTTGGGAGAGCTGTGTGGTCATTTTCACACTCCAGTGCCGACCTGTGAGGTGCATGGGCTGGGTAATTGTTTTTCACAGAGCGGACCGTTTGTAGAGAGATGACCAGGCAAGGATACTGCATGTTTGATTTGGAAAATGTTGCAAAGAAACTCATGCGCACACACACACACACACACACACACACACACACACACACACACACACACACACACACACACACACACACACACACACATATATATGTATTAGTGCTGTCAAGCGATTAAAATATTTAATCGCGATTAATCGCATTAATGTCATAGTTAACTCACGATTAATCGCAATTAAACGCACATTTTTATCTATTCTAATTGTCCCTTGATTTCTTTTTGTCCCATTACATTTTTTCATTTTAATGCTCTTATCAACATGGAAAAGTGGATCGGCTTGCTTTGTGCAAATGTTTTTTGATTGAAAACATCATTGTCATATACATAGTGTTCAATTTCACACTAACATTCACACTTGGAACTAATAATCTGCCACATAATGTAACGCTGTTACCTCGATTTTCCATTGCAGATAGTACTGCCTCATGCCTGAGGCGAGTGTGGCTGGTCCTACTGTCTATGGGCTCATAGCGTCGTCAGCGGCATAGCCGTCGTCATAGCGACTGGTTTCCCATCCAGGTTTCCCACCGTGGTCAGAAAGAACAGAGGAGACACTTTGTTTCTCTCTCTGACTGTAGAGTCACTACTCGCTCGCTCCGAAGCTAATCGCCGTGACGAACCTACTATCTAGCTACGCGGCTAGCAAGCTAGCAAGCCCAAAAAGCAGCCAGTTTCCAGTCTGCGAAACCCGCCCTTAAATCAATACTATTGGCCAAGCGTCCAAGGTAACGTAACCCCATTTGTTCAGGTCCTATCCCCTGACCAATACGCTATCCTAACTACTCCCTAACCCCAACCAATCGAGCTGCTGCGTAGGGCGGGTCTTGGCATGGCCATAGTGGGATTCGTAATTTTACTTCCTGTCTAGCTAACTGTCTATGCGTTAATCGCCCGATAAAAAAATTGTCGGCTTTAAAATGGGTTTGCGTTAACGCCGTTCATAGCGCGTTAAACTGACAACCCTAATATATATATATATATATATATTTATGAGAAATAGTGCGTTAAAAAAATGAACGCAAATGAATCCATTCCATATTGACCTTTCACCCAGAGCCGTTCTGACTGTAAAATGGAGGAAGACAAGAGAATGTGCAACAGAAACATTGTTGCTGCACATGATGCTAGTTTCTTTAACTGTCTATGGTTAACACTACACTCAACAGCAGGTAACGTTAGCCTTCCGCTAGCTAATAGCTGGATTAAACACGGTTAAAATGCTGACAGCTAACGCTAAACGATGTAAAGTTTGACTGCCGCTGTCGGAAAAACACAGAGAAGGTGCGTTCAATGAAACTGGTAATCTACAGCCTCGTACATGTAGTTATTGTAAAATACCCTTTTGAATTTATTTCCTCAGCATATTAGGTCATATTGTTGATTGTTTATATATATATAATATATATATATATATATATATATATATATATATATATATGGTAATTATTTGAACAGTGAAAATAGTAATAAAAAGAGTTTTTTTTTTTTTACTTTAATGTCACTAATGCTGATTATTCATTGATTCATTTGAATTGAAATATTTAAAATACTTTCACAGCAAGCTTGACATCACCCAACATCGCTTAGAGCACCTTTAAATGGCCCATTTGTGTGAAGTCCTGTTGGGTAATTTAATCCCCCAATGTAGCACTTTAGTTAGTAGACTTTATATTTCTCAATTATTATTTCCCGTCAGATCATTTATAGATCTCGACATTTCCGACTGCACTTGAAGGCCGCTCCTTTTCACGGAGAAAGCCCCAACCGCTGCAGCCTAAACGCAAAACGAATGGGAAGACCTGTTTTTTCGCCGGAGTGTCTGACGACCGACACAGTGAGTGTGAACACAGCCTTTTTTTTACTTTGCTGTGAAATATCATGCAATATGTCAGTGCACATTAATTGAAATTTTAGGCTCTAAATGTAGAATAGGGGACTAAAACTGAAGTATACGACTATATAAGTTCAGATCAGGTTGACTTGGTTGGTTCAGTTAGCGGTAAAGACATTGACAATTGAGTCCCTGTGAGTCATAGCACTGTTGTTCCCTAATTGGGGCAATTAGATCATCTCTGCGTATTAATGTATAACTAATTACCTGACTAGAGGTATTACTGCTACAAGTTTGCAGGTAACCTACAGCATGCTGCCAGGGTCACTGCCTCGGCACAACTCGTTTTGTTTCTACACTCATTACTGCGGTAATGAAGTTAAGCTTTGTTTTCTTCTATCTCATGTCCTGCTCGTCTGGAGCTGGGTCAGTGTGCTGGCTGTGCAGTTCTGTGAAATGTCTCTGCTTCTAATGGATTTTTAGTATGTAAGCTTTTGCTTGCTTGAAATGACTCATGCCATTGTATAGTGTATTATGCACACTCTAAAGACATTAGACTTTTCTCCCTTACTACTTGATTCTAGCGGCCACTTAGGACAAAAGCGGTAATGTTTTTACCACACCTGCTGCCAGAAAGGTGTTTTCTTCACAGTGCTGTATTGCCCACTGTATTACTGAGTTAGCATTACCTGGGAGGTCATATTGATGCAATGAATGTTTTGCTCAGACAGAAAATCATTAATTTACAGTGTTGCAAACGTTAAAAAGAACGCCTGACCCTAACGCCATTAAAAACCGGGCGCTAATGGAAGGGGGACATATTTAATGTAGGCTACTCATGTACAACCACATCGCATATTGTAAACTATATTTTAAAAAGCGTTTTCACTGTTAGTCTCGTTATCTGTTACAGGTCATTTCTGATCATCAGATGAAACATTTCAGAAACATTAAAAAGTTACATAAAAAACAAAAAAAAGCAATGTGCACTTTAATAAAAAAATACTTGATTACCCCCCCCCCCCCCCCCCCCCCTTTGGGCATAGCAAAGTATCTTACTTACAGTATTTTATGAGTCTGGAAGGTGGATGACTCGGTTACATTGTAAAAGGGTGGATCATTGACAACAAAGCTCATCAAAGAAAGCCACATAATTTACAGACAATGACAGGCCTATGACATCATTTACACGGCAGTAACAGTTATTAGACTAAATGTTCATGGCAACACAGATTGCCCGTTAACAGAAGAATAGTGTGCTTTATTGTTATGTTGCAGCATGTGTAAGCATTTGTGAGTTTGTTGGCTCGGGGCCAGGGAACCTGTTATTTGGGCAGCCTCCCTCTCTCTCTTTCTCTCTCTCTCTCTCCTTCAGCCGCCAGACATTTGAGAACTGGGGTACTTTTACACATAGTTAAACTCTGAACAGTCCAAAACTCTGCCTGCAGGCGCGCAGGCTCACACCACTGGATCAGGATAACAGGACTGCCATCTGCTGGTTGCGCGGGGGATTGTGTTTTGCACAGGATCAAGGAAGTGGGGAGGAGGGGTGATCTCACTTTACAAAATTGAAAGTCATCATTGCTGAGATTGGTGTCAGGGCCCGAAACCTTCCTGTCAATCAGCCAAACACTTTGTTCATCAAATCAGATGCCTGTATCATTTGAATATCACAAGGCTTCTTCACTCTCTTCACGAAAATCCTCCGAATCATAAGTAACAAAGTTATCTCCTCCACTAAACACACTCAATGAAATCGCCTGTGTTTTTATACCTGTGTGTCTGTCCATCTGTTGTCTTTCTTTCGACATTTTTAAAATCTGTCTTCAAGTGTTGAAAGGTTAAATATTGTGAACACATCTTGGGTGTGCTGTACACTCAAAGAATCTGATCTGGAAGACCAAGCACGCCTGTCCTTTTTTCATCATTACCCCAAGAAAAAAGTTTCTCTGCCATTTCTAAAACAAGAAAGCAGTGCACCCAGGGGTACAAAAGCCCCAGGGCAGAGGCTAGATGTTCCTCTCAGCTAAATATGCAACACTCCTCTGGCATTGTTAAACACCACTGGACCAAGACTGAGTCTTTGCCCTCTTCACTACCAACAAAACCGGCATCTTTGCCTCTTTGCTTTTCCTTATTCAAGACTAACCAACGGAAGGGTGGTGAGAGGAGGGAGGGAGAGAGAGCAATGGAGAGAGAGAATTGGGATGAGATGAGGGAGGTGGGTGGGGCGCAGCTTTTGGACCCTCATTTACCCTGTCAGCCCTCCTAGCAGGGGATAGTGTTCAGGATCTATTGATCACAACTCAGTGGAGCAGTAATCCTCCAGACTTGATTGATTCCGACTGTTGCCCAGGCCTCACTGCACTGCCCAATCCTCCCTCCATGCCTTTGCTGCCTTAGTACTTCTCCCAATCCTTCGTTCCCTCCCCTCCATCTCTTATAAAGCACTGATATGCATGACGGCCGAGGGGCCCCATGAAGGAGGGATGCAGGGAGGATTGGAGGGACAGGAGTCGGGGCATTAAGTGTGTGTACACTACAACAGGAAATAGCTGGCTGGGTGACGGGTGCCTTGACACAAGACGGGGCCCCGAGGTGTCTATGAGCTGCCTGCCCCCTGATTGCTCTCTCGTTTTTTGTCTCACCAAAACTGATGAGTCAACGACTTTACACTTGCTCTCCTCTGGCTGGTCGGGGGGGGGGGGGGGGGGGGGGGGGGGGGTTATCATCACAAACTAGGATAAGGAGGGGCTGAATGATTTTACAACTTGTTTTTCTTTAATGTAAACTTGCTTTCAGTAAGATAAGAATAAGAATACTGAATAATTGCATAGAACCTGAATAATTATAATACTGGACCATTAAATATACACACCAGTCAACCACAGTATGTATAGTGCAAAATGTACTGTATCCTATCAAATGAAAACACTAAATGAACAACAACAAAAAAAGGTGTTGTGTGGGACTGTATTTTGTATGGCCTCCATTCTAGATGATATATATATATATATATATATATATATATATATATATTAGGGCTGTCAGTTTAACGCGTTATTAACGGCGTTAACGCAAACCCATTTTAATGCCGATAATTTTTTTAACGCACGAGTAACGCATAGAGAGAGCAACGGGATCTGTTAGTCCACTTCTTTAACTGTCTATGGCCACGCCATGTCCCGCCCTACGAAGCAGCTGATTGGTTTGGTTTAGGCATTTCACCGCGAGTGGTGAGGATAGTGGATTGGTCAGGGAATATGACCTGAACTAATGGAGTTACGTTACCTTCAACGCCTGGCCAATAGTAGTGATTGAAGGGCGGGTCTTGTAATTTCGCAGACCGCAAACAAAACAGACACAAGCCTCGGCCGGTTTTAGCTTGCTAGCCGCGTAGCTTGTAGGCTCGTCACGGCGATTATCTTCAGAGCGAGCGAGTAGTGACTCTACAGTCAGTGAGAGAAACAAAGTGTCTCCTCTGTTCTTTCTGACCACGGTGGGAAACCTGCAGCAGGAAAACCCTCTCCTTGATTTTACGTTGGTTATGAAAGAGAACGAGAACCAGGAAATGAGTCACGGGAAACCAGTTGCTATGCCGCTGACGACGCTATTAGCCCATAGACAGTAGGACCAGCCACGCTCGCCTCAGGCATGAGGCAGTACTACCTGTAGTACTATCTGCAGGACTATCTGCAGTACTACCTGCAATGGAACATCGAGGTAACAGCGTTACATTATGTGACAGATTATTAGATCCAAGTGTGAATGTTAGTGTGAAATTGAACATAACGTATATGACAATGTTGTTTTCAATAAAAAAAACATTGTCACAAAGCAGCCAATCTACTTTTCCATGCTGATAAGAGAATTAAAATGAGAAAATATAATGGGACAAAAAGAAATCGAGGGACATTTAGAATAGATAAAAATGTGCGATTAATTGCGAGTTATCTATGACATTAATGCGATTAAATATTTTAATCGCTTGACAGCACTAGTATCTTTTGGTATGCATTTCAGAAAAAAAATGGTTAGGATTCAGGTGTAATTGCAAATAGTGATTAATCATGATTAATCCACTGAAAATTCTGATTAATTTGATTAAAAATTTTAATCATTTGACAGCCCTAATATATATATATATATATATATATATATATATATATATATATATATATATATATATATAATATATAGAATGATAACAGGAGTATCTGCTGTTATTACCTATTGCATAGGTTTTGATTTATAGTTCAGTGTCAGATTACACCGTTTGATAGCTCCACCACAACACTAGATGGATGTATCGTACATGATCAGGCTTAAATGATACCCCCCACAGTAACTGTGTTTACATTCTTTCATTCACTTTGTTCGAGAGCAGTGATCGCAGTGAGCAGAGGATTTGAAGTAACTCATCTTTTGCTAGATGAGTGTTACTGAAAAGGAGAGAACTACTCAGGCTTGCTTCAACTTCCTTGATGCTGTCAATCTTTACCGGAAACCCAAAGGAAAACCCACAAGCAGCCAATCACAGTTGTTCCTGTCCCCATGTGGTATCTCCGTAGCTGACACAAATTTAAGCTTTGGTCCATTTGTTTATTTATTTATAAATGTATTTATATCAATACCTTGAAACAAACAGGCAATATACAATAATATTATGTTACATACATTATTGCCATTAGGCATAGGACAATACAAGAACATGAGAGTGTAACATAGCTGAAGCCAACCTTATATTAAGTACTTATCATCAAGCTGTGTGTACATTCGGTGTCAGTAAATAATTATGTATAGGTGAATTATAGGAGGTTACCCTACCAGTTGGATTATAAGATAAAAAAGCTAATAAGAATATTAAAACTTCAAACAAATAAAACAAACAAACTACAAATATTGGTGTGACTTCTTTGTGTAATAGATGAGATAGATTGAAGGTGCAATATCAGCAGGCATGACGGCACACTTGATGAATTGGAGGATCGGGTGTATTGCAGCACATTATTATAAGTCTGCCCTGTTATATTGTTTAGAAGGAAATTGGCCCGCATTAATTTTATTTAGTCTGCTTTGCTCCTCAATAACAGTGTGTCCTTATTTATCTGTGTTTGTGTAATGGCGGCCACAGGGCTGCTGTCATGCAGCCCACAAGTGTTTCGGGACCCCTCTGAAGGTTTTCCGGGACCACTTTTCAGAGAGCCTGACAGCTGCAGAGGGAGCTGGCTCAGTCCTGCTATTCTCCCTGGCAGTGGCCCGTGCCAGGATTGAGGCTGGCTCGGTGGAGCTCTGCAACACACTACAGAGAGGACACCAGCAATGGGAACTCATCCTCACACCAGAACGTACACAGACAAACATGGGCAGAGAAACAGGACACATACACAATATACAGAAAACAGATTCACAAGATGTAAATTCCATATAGGCAGACGAGGCTGTAAAGATTTCACCGTTAAAAAAAGGTTATGAAAATGACCTAGAATAGAAGAATAAAACGGCTAGAATTAAACCTAAAAAGGCTTAATCATTCCATAGACATATCATTCATATGGTTTAGTTGATGGTCCCATATGGTATAATGTTCAGTTTTTGTGACATGGTTTCTGGATGTAATGACATTCAATTAAAAAGCCATATGCAATGACATCCTTGAATCATTAAGGTCTTTTTGACATTTGAGCAGCCTTTTCTCCTTACCCTGTAATGTGTCAGTGATGTCTTTTTATTCAAGTCTTAATCACATTCTCCTTTTTTTACTTAATGAGTTAGTTGGGTCACAGAGTCATTAAACATCATGGAGACGTACCCTGTGACCCTGCTTATGTTTGCAGACAGTGGTGTAATATTTTACTTCTGTTTTACTACATAGGACCGATCCCCATCTGAAGACGGTGTAAGTTGTTTTCGGACCTTTACTCTCCACCTGACAGCTCAGTCCACAGACTCGTGCTCAGGTTGGTTCTGAGAGCTGACAATATTGACAGCTAGGCTCAGTTACTAAATCCTCAAAATCTGTTATGTTTCTCCTGCTTCTTCCTGCCTATATACATTTCCCTGTATGGTTTCCTCTAGGCAGCTCTCTTTTCTTCCTCAATCCCACTGTTTTTACTCTCCTCACAACCACTCAGTTTTGCTCTCCCCCTTCCAGCCCTCTCAGAGGTTCTGGTATTAGGGGAATTCCTGAGGGGGATTTTCCCTGCTTTAGACTGTCAGTATGGCCCTTAAAACTGTCTACTGACAAAAACACTAGTGCAGGGTATACAGGCTAACACATGTTATGCCGTATAAGAACTTATTAGTAAAAACACCAGTTCAAACGTCCCTGTTTCTGTTGATCTGACTACACTTTAAGTACAGTATTAGACATGCCTGCACAACTAGATCAATTTGATTTTAGAAATGTCATATCTGAGATTGATGCAGATCTCTTTATCTTTTTGTAAGGCAAATACAAATATTAGGTCCGTTGAATGAATGTGAATTTTGTGATGTTTAATGTATACAGACCTAATAATCTTTTTGAGAACTTCCTGTGTCTCAGTCAGTGACAGCTCAAGAAGATGCGTCAGCCATGAGTTTTGCTTTGTTTATGCTGTAGCCTAGCTACACACTTGTCTCATTAGCCCGTTTGCTTAAAAACCACGTCTGGAGGACTAAAGAACGGTCTACAAGTTTTTGGATTATAGTGACACAATCGAGACAGCTGACACGGTAGGCCAATCTGTTGAACTTTTTGGGGTATGATCGATTGTGAGCTCTATGTGCGAGGGAGATAAGAAGTGTAGGCTAAGTTATTTCCGTGCATTAAGGTATACAATTTCTTACTATCGCAAACTCTTGTCAGGGGAGGTCATTCATTTGGGTGCCACCTATGGCTTGAACAGATAGCCTGCTATGCCACCCGATGTAGCCTATTATTGTTACAGTTTTTAATCAATGCAACTAACGTTATGTGTAAAGCGATGCACTATAAACCGTACCGAATGCAGTTTATTATCCCGTCTGTTAAGACATGTCCACAATCTTTCACAATTTGCGACGGAAGGTTTTCACTGAGTGTGTTAACATAAAATAATAATAATACAATCATGCAATAGACTATTTGTCATTATCGCGAACCGTTGTGTAAGAGAGTCAGTCATGTTTGTGCCATGACGCACAGGCAGCCTTCTAGCCTATTTTGCTTTCACTTTTAACGACAGTAGGTTATGACTGTATGTTGACATAAAGTAATCATGCAATTAAAATAGTCGACTTATAACTTTGCAATAAAATATTATTAATTTATAGCACAAAACCAAAACCAGTTTCTTCGTATATTAGCATCATGATTTGTGTGCGTCTAATGGTAACCACTGTTTGGCAAGGCCACTAGCCGTCACGGATGCGTTGTTGCTAACGGAAGGCACAGACATGTCTTAGATAGATAAAACAGTGAAAAATAAATGGAGATGGGCTTGGCTGTTGGAAACGGGGGAGAACGGCGAGCCATGCAGCTCATGGTGTAAAAAAATGAAAATGCCAGGGGTTTGCTTTTGCTTGGTTTGCTGCAACAACAAAAAAAATTGTTTGAATTCAAATAATAAAAAAAAGCTTTCACTGAAAAGTTATATATGTTTCATTATTAGTAGCCCTTGAATAAAAACAGTGAAGTCTTGCAAACTTTTATTTTATAGATTTGGCTTTTGTTTTGCGTATTAACAATAAAAAAAAAATCTCCCTTTAGACACTTTTGGCCTGAAGTAATTAAATAGAGTGTAAGGTAAAGCCTTTCTACAATATGATTGCTGCATTAGAAAAGAACAGCAATGGTTAGTTGTGGGATGGTACTGAAATATTGTTTTGTTCATCAGGAAAAGAGAACACTCACAATACTCCCTTTACTTTGCTGTTTGCATATTGTACATTAAAAACCAATAGGGCGCGATCGCAAAAGGGATGCTATCTGTATAGGTAGATGTGAACAGCTTATGACTTTGACATTTACATGTAAGTAAATG
Organism: Gymnocephalus cernua; assembly: GCA_023631565.1. Classification (NCBI taxonomy): domain Eukaryota; kingdom Metazoa; phylum Chordata; class Actinopteri; order Perciformes; family Percidae; genus Gymnocephalus; species Gymnocephalus cernua. The sequence goes on along the minus strand of CM042444.1, from coordinate 12,183,974 downwards.
TCTGTTTTGTTGCTTTAAATGTTCAATTGACAAAAAAAATCTCTTATTACTGGCAGAGGCAGCAATAGTGAACTAAACAAACAGCAATACTGGATGGATTGAATGACAATGATAGCCACCATAGAGGAGCAGGCAAAGAAAATAAACATTGTGGTGAATTCACGGTGTGAATTTGTGAACTGTAGCGGCAACATACACACATGAACGAATATCTATTGAACAAAATTGTCTTTTATATTATACATCTTCTCATCTGATCTCAGAGAATCCTAATTTCTAAATAAAAATCTTTGAAAAAATAACTATGCCCATAAAACCCTGAAAGCAGAGAACCCTAAGCAAAAGATTTAATAAGATCCGTCCATATACAAAACCGTATACTTTTCAGTTCACTACACATCACATGTTCTTAGGTTGTTATGAATTATGTCCGTTACATTCATTCAGCTATGCAAGCTATGCTTCCTAAATGCAATTAGTATGTAAGCATTAATCCAGAGTGTCCTGCATTTCAAAGCTTCTATACAACCAGTATTGCTCTGGATGCCTCTGGCTCTTTACAACCGGCCCATCTGGAAGAACATAAAGCAGCATGGCATAATACTGTACTAGTTTGGAATCTGTCCAGATCTGCTCCACCATGACTACAACCAATAGAGAACAGCAACAAGTTTTTGCTTATCCTCCGTGCCAATTTCTTCACTATAAATGGAACTATAGTGCTCTGAGATTAAATGGCAAGAAGAGGGAAAATTGCACTTGTTCTGGTTGCATCCCAAATTCTGAAATAACTGAAGATTTGTCTTCATCAATAAAATCCACGCTGTCACACTCAGTGACAACGGATTTATCATTCTGCTGCATCACAGCTCACTTTGTAACTCAACCTTTCATTATTCATTATTCTACCACCACCCTTAAAGCAATCCTCTACAAACATATAGAGAGCGATGCTTAAAATCTCCACTCAGGAAGCACATTTAGACTTTGACCAACACCTGCTGTAAAAACAGGCATCCACACTTTGGCGGATAATGGGATCCATGGTCACCATTGTCAGCTATGTTAGGAGCTTGATTGTTAGTCTATTAACCCAAATATTTGCAAGTGAATACAGACGCTGAGAGAAAAGACAGTAGAATGAAAGACAGGCCCCGGGCAGCTGATTTTTATGGCGGACAGCTGATGGTCACTCGCTGGTAAATGTGCTAACGAGGTGATAGAATTCTCCACAAAAGCAAAATAGCACTTCAGCCTTCCTCCGACGCAATAGCTGACTCCTCTCTTTCCTTTACAGAACACTCCACAGATGGATAAGCAACAGTTTCGCAATTACTGACGACCGGGTGTGGAAGGTTTGGATTGGCCTTCATAACAATGTCTTTCACAGACGTAGGCTCTCTTAAGTGCTGATTTATTGGATTTTGGCATCTGCACCATTTGCATGGGGTTAATCTCAAACAGTTAAAGAAGAGAACTCAACTCCCCCGTGGCCTGAAAAACAAGGTTTGATATGCAAACGACATCCCCTTAGCCCCCACAAATTCAAAACTCTCTCCACTCTTCAATAAGGTAATTGTTACTGTTGCTGAAGCATGTAAAAATATATTTATATAAAAGAGGAAAGATAGTAAATGAGGGTGGGATGAGTCTTGCTGGTGGTTTTTTTTAAAGGCTGCACGAGGAAAAAAAAAAGAGGAGAAGAAGAGATTCTTCAGTTCAGTAGTCTCACTCTTTTCGAACAACAACCGGAGCATTGTGCTTTTTTAATGCTGTCTCAGTGGACTTAATACTTGTTATTTTCTCCCTCTCCTTTCTCTCTCACTCTCTCCTTCCACCTCATATTCCCAATGCGCTGTCTGTGCGCTTGCATCTGTAATCACAACGTTACCTCATTGGGGGCTGCCTTTGTAGCCTGTGTGTGTGTGTGTGTGTGTAGATACACGTGTGGTAATGGTGTGTGTGCATTTTGAGGTTCTGCTGGGGGCTCTGAGGGGGCTTAGCAGCACACTGGGTTTCAATGGGAGCCCTACACCACTGCTCTGCCAGTTCTTATCTACCCCCATGCAGGAGAGCAGTTGCATCAAGCCGGTGGCTTATTAGAGAGGCAGGGAACGTATCCCAAATACACTCCCCCCCCCCCCTCCCCTGAACCCACCCCTACACACACACACACACACACAACACACACACACACACACACACACACACACACACACACACACACACACACACACAGTGAGACACGCAGCGGTGTGTGGACCTATGGTTCTATCTGGGCATGTGGCAGGGCCCATGAGGGGAAAGTATGTCTAGGCGCACAGTGAGTGTTTATCGCTTTTTCTTTTGTGTTGATGATGCAAAAATAAATTGTGATTTGGAGAATGAACAGCAGCAGGAGAAAGAAGCCCCGCCACTTTATGCTGGCAATGGAAGCACTCTGTTGTGCTTTAGGATTGTACTCATAGTGATCAAGCAGAGAGAAAAAGAGCGGGGGGAAGCGAGACAGAGTAATAAGAAATACATTGTTTTTATATTGTTTTCTCTGACAGACGAGATGGCATTAACTGTGATTTTGCCGTTATTGCCGCTGCTGTGGGGTGAGTTGAAGCATTATGTGGGAGATAAATGAGTGGAATCTGGACATTACAGTTGTTACTCTATTCTGCTGTTGGTAATGCTTTCATTACATAGCGGTACCTTGGCCATTATGCCTTGGCAGTAGAATTTGAATTACAGAATAAAAGGCCAGCAGGTTCTTTCAAAAGCAACATCAAAGGCCCTGAACACAAACATCTATCATTTACCTGCAATCAAACACAGTCTTACTTGAGCTATTTCTGCTTCACCCCTCACCACTTATCCAGATAATTGCGGATGCCTTTTTATCCCAAACTGCAGCAGCAACAGGAGATGAATTTGTTTTTATTTCAACATTGACCACCACTTTGGCATTTTGTTTGGCCTTGAAACGTGTATTTAATGTAGATTTGACTTCCTGTGTGTGTGTGTGTGTGTGTGTGTGTGTGTGTGTGTGTGTGTGTGTGTATGTGTGTGTGTGTGCAAATGCGGGAAGATAATATTATGCATCTGCATGCAGTGCTTCAATGTAGAGAATGTCATTGATTTATAACCGTGATGAAAGGTCAGTTCACCTTATTAAACAACACATAGGTATACTGCTGCATAGTATCGGATAGCCATTAGAAGCCAATCTGTTCATTCCCACTGTGACTGGTGGAGGCATTAAGGCCTCGGCTAAAACCTGCATATAAATCAGATTTAAATGAGTTTGTTTGAGAAAACATACACTCACATTATATTGTAAACTTGCCTAACGTTGTAGTTTATATTCGGATCTGTCTTTTTAGTCTTTTTCCTGGTTTTGTCCTCTTGTGCAAGCTTATTTCCTAGAATTGATGTGACAGCCTTCTGTGTTAATTGCACAAACCCAGCACTGTGTTTTTAAAAGGGTGTGAGACATTCACACAGTTTATCCACAGGGATGTCTTCCATGTCCACTTATTAACCTCATTATGTGAAGACAACCAGTGAAAAGTGGACTGAAGGGTCATCTGAGACTGGCTGTCAGTAAGCGTAGATTTAGCATTAGTCCAATCATCCGTCTGATGTGGGCTCACACACCACTCTTCACTCTCCATTTACCAATCCACCCATTTCTCACTCCCGCCGTGTCCCTCTCAGTTATTTTGTCTGATTACGCATTGTTTAAAGTAAAACCCTGCGGGCTGATTGCACATGCATTCTGGCTTCAAGAGAGCACCATCTCCTAATCATTGGCTTTGTTGTCTTCAGGCATTAGCATGTGTGTAGAACATTCCGAGGCCCACTTCTAATCGAGTGAATGGAGACAGACCTCACACAGCTCCGGTGTGAGTGTTGAGGATAGCTTGTGTGGGTGGGACTGTGTGAGAGACCAGATACAATACGTGTGTACAGTGTGTCTACAGGATGTGTGTGGGAGTGTTTCTCTATATCTTAGCAGCAGGTGTTTTGTTATGGTTAAACATGCATATATGTTTGTATTTTGCATATGTGGACATGTGATAATTGTGGTTGTGCATCTGTGTGGCATACATGCTTGCCACCCCCGCCTCTCTCTGTATGTTTAAAGCTAGTGGTACTTCCACCTGCGCCGTCCCGACAGGTGCAAGCCAATGTTCAGAGCAGAAAACAGATGCAGAAGAAGCAAGACTTGGCAGATGACCGACAAACAGACGGACAGACCAGTATAAAAGAAAACCATCTGGGCCTGCAGTTTCTTCCCTTCAGCCTTTAGAATGCTTTAGAACACTGCCTGTGCCAGTCGCTGCTGGGGTGTGGCCTGGACAGAGAAGATGGGAATAGAGTGGATGATGAGATGGGGGATTCGGGCCCCAGCCTGGAGCCGCTCTGGAAGGGGAGTAGAAGAAGAAGAGGCATCAGCAGGCCCTGGACGTGATCCAACAGGCACTCTCATCCTCTCAACTGTTGCAATAGGATTGGTGGTTAGTGGGATAATCCAGCAGTGTGGATGCTTCAGATAGCTGCCTCCACATGTGAGGAAGGAAGAGAAAAGACTAGTATACCCGACCAGCACAATGAGAGTCTTAGGCAACGTATGTACAGTTGCTTAAAGAAAAGGCAGATCTCTGCCAAAGTCATGTAAACAATTACAGCACAAGGCATGGTTTTGAATATTTTGTGTGTGGGTGATGTGATTTTTGATTGACTGGGTCATGTCCTGTTGCAAGCTGTCATTACATGCAGATCACTTCTAACCTTCATATAATTTACCATAGTACAAAGACCTATATTCCTCTTTAGTCCAATAGTATTACTATCTTTCCGAAAAGTAATATTTTCACCTGTCCCTAACCCCTGCTTGTGAAAATATTTTCAAAATGCTCCTTTTATAGCTCAGTTAAGCAATGATTTCAGATTAATATTGAAGAAAATGACCACGTTTCTCACGATATTGTGCTATTTGTATCCTTGAACTCTAACAAAGCTTATAAAACATTTGCAAAGCTGATTTCTTTAATACTGAAAGGCGAGCATCTTTTACATGCATGTTTGCTTGCTTCTTATTCACTGTCTTTGTTGCCGCATTGCTGCAATTGTTGGCTCATTACTGTCACCAACTGTTGATCATTTGAAAAGCGTGAAAGTGTGAATCCTTGTGTGTTTGCGCGAAGCAAAAACAATGAGGGACCCACCCATTAAAACATTGCTCCATAGTGCTACTAGTGGTCAAAGATGCCAGCGGGCCCCATTAAAAGGCAGACAAGGCTTGTGTGAGTTTTTGGAGTTTCTCTGACCCCTATTGGTCAAATAGCTCATTGCAGCTTTCATGAATGATGTTCATTAAAAACCTTTTATCCATTTTTTCAGACGTGTTGTCCTTGGCTAGAGTGTCTTAATCTCTCTGTTTATCCCTATCCTTGGTCACTGAGTTAGTTTGATCTCATTTCTTTTCAAGGGCATCACAAGATAATGCTCTTCACCCTGTACGCAGCAGATGGGAAAGATCCAGGGTGGCACCACGCCCGTTTCCACAGGGTCATCCCGACTATTAGACCACCAACGTCAGGTGAATGCTGATAGGAGATCATCCACCAAGTGTTCAAGGAATGCAGGAATGAGCCAAGACACTGCAGTGTGCCAGCTCACTGGAATTGGCAGCGGAGGTGTTTAGAGAATTACTTGAGATAACGGATAGCTTTGAAAGAACAGAAACACATTATAGATCTTTAACAAATCATCGGATAAAATGTCACCTGCAGTAAATGTAATCTCATTATGAATGTTATTATTAAAGTTACACCTGAGTATGAAGAATTTAATGTATTACACTAGGCAATGTAATACAAAAGGTGAAAGTGTAGTACCTCGTACGAACTGTGAAAACATGACCCTATTATTACCACACATTTTCATAAAATATTAACCCATCTAAAAAATAATCCACATTATCACTCTGAGTCTGTACTGATAATACGCAATTATTGAGAAAATATAACCCCCTAACCCGCTTATTGTGCACGGTATGATTATCCATTACTCTGTCATTATTGTTTTATTCTGCCCCATTACCTTATTACCTCAAGATTTTTTCACCATGCTTTTTTGTTTAATTGTCCTTTCGCACATGACCTAGCACCTTACTCCATTTAAGCACACCTTAATAACTATAATAAACCCTGGTAACCCACCATGTATATCTTATTACTGTACATGTAAAGTGTGTTTCAGTTTGCCAAAATCCAGGAATTCACAGGAAATGTACAGACGACAGCTCAGTGGTTTCAGTGGCAGCCAAGGCCCTGATCAGGTTGCAGATAATCAGTTAAATAAGTTGGGCAACATGTAAAAAAAAAAAAAAAAAAAACAGGCTTTCTTGAACGGATGGCTTAGTAACTGTTGACTGTGGAATGTTATATAGCTTTCATACGTCATTTACGGCTCAGCTGCACATTTTTTCCGCAAAATATGTATGTCCTAAATAGATATGCCAATTACCCTAATGGAAACCAGGAAGCATGACCATTTCAATTAGCAGGCCTGTTCCTGTTTCATTTTTCCTGCAACACCTCACAGAGTCTGGTGATGAAACACAATGTATTGTGGCGGTTATATGTTGCCCATTCTGCAACTGGAAATTGAATGTTCCTTTTGCCTCAAACTGATCTGACTATATCCGACAGGATGACGTTACCAAAACAACACATCCACTCCAGAGTCATCAAATTACAACACAGACTGTTTACAAATGCACGGTTCTTCTGTGTATCTCAAACATGTTGGTGCTGGTGTAATTAGAATCAACACCACGTGAATGAAACGCCGTATCAACCAGGGCTCTGCCTCAGTGAAAGTGGTCACAGTCTGGTGACTCGATATATAGTGCGGCAAAGTTTCTGTTGTGTGTGCTTGTGTGATACAGTATACAAACATGTACACACAGACATACTAATAAGCACAACTATGGCTTTTCTACGCATGTATTCATTGGCAGTCAAAGTTAACACCACAAGAGAGAATATGGCTGCAATTTAAAAATGCAGTTTACTCATGCATGCACCTATATGGTCCACTAGTATTTGTCTTCCCTCCAACAAGCCCCATTTATCCTCTTTCCCTCTCCCTCTCTCTCTTTCTCCCTCTCTCGCTCTTTCTCTCCCTCTCTGTCTCTCGATCTCCTTATTCATGTAGTTAATTTACGATCTTGTTAGTAGGGAGGCTCCTGCACCTCAAACTATTTCACTTAGGGCAACCAAAATGCATTTCTTTTTTTTTTCTTTAACTCTGGATATGTAGCAATTATGGACAGGAAGAGCTCCCAGTTTTTTCCATATTATGAGCTGTGCTAAACTGAAGTCAGCTGGTCTGCCGCTCTTGGCTTTATTTTGTAGGCTGTGTTTTTGTGAGGAAACTAGATTTGGCTCCCTGCCCGTTTCCATTCTCCGCTTTCTGCGAGTCGACCGGCTATTATGACTGTCAGTCATTTTCAAACATAAAGGGCCTCATTTGAAAAGGCTCAATGCAAATCTCATATCTTACATGAAACAGTCTTGATTTATTTTCCCTGAGCTTTTCTTCGTAAGTCTTCAAACAAGCTCCCAACGCACACCCCACCCTGGCTGGAATCACGCCTTTCAACATGCAGTCAAAGGAACAGGGAGGTGCTCTGTGGACGGTTGCCATGATCCCCCCCCCCCCCCCTCCCCCAAACCCACCTCCCCACCCCTTTTCCCTCCAGTCGATATCTGCCCACAGCAGGTGCCGTGCAGAGCCCAAAGATAGCAGTGATATTAAAAGAGAAGTATTGGGAACTTCATTTATACTCAGCTCACATAACTGTCATTCGTCTTATTCTGGGCACAGCTGGATGATGCACCTTATTATCAGCGGCTGTTGCGTCTGTGTTGGTGATGCCTATTTCTCTTTTCGGTGGATGTCTGAAAGATCTAAATCTATCACTCTACAAACACTGAGACTGAATAAACAGAGCCAGTCTTCCAATGTGTCTGTATAGCCAATGTGTAGGATACATCTCTATGCTGCGAGTCCAGTTCCATCGCCTTTGCTTGTAATCCTTCCCCGTACTGGCACAGGATAACCCCCTCAGTAGTATGACTGTGTGCTGGGTTGATGACATGTGCTAACACGCTGTCTGAAACTGCCATCACAAGGAAGTTGGGATGCTTTGCCTCCTGCCGGGTGGCAGCGGAGGACACACACTGCATCGGTGCCAGACGAGGCAGTAGGAGCCACCAATGAGGCAGCTGTGACCTTGCAAACAGAAGCTCAGAGTCTGAGCCAAAAACCTCACCCTCCTTCCCCATGGTGAGGTCCAGTGTGCCAGCAATGCCAGGTGCCCCTCCAGAAGTGTTTGTGGAGGCCAGGATGGAGCTGTGGGCTGCCATTCTGGGGCTGTTTTACATTAGAATTGAGAGCACAGGAAAGACAATATTGACTGATTTTCTGGTTGATAGTTGAGTGATTTGCAGATTTTCGGTAGACGTCTGTTCACTCAACAATACTTCTGGCAAATGACACTTGGCTCTAATGATAAAGTGTGCATATTAGACATTCTGTTTAGATATTTAAATGTCAAAAGCAGATGTATTTCCTTCTTGTTAAACAATCTTCTGTATTCTGTGAGCCACTTATCCAATAGTTTTTAGTGTTGTTGTCCAGCATTTTGAGTCCAACAACTGAGTCCAACTTTTACAAACTTTACACCAGTGCATCAAATCGAGATCTTTACATCATTATGTAACTTAAAATCTGAACTGTTTTCCCCAAGTCACTTGCCAATTCTACAGTGGCAGGATGATGCTTATTTGGTAGCTTATATCCCACAGCTTCAGCCTTGAGATCTCCATAATCACCAAACCTCCCACTGTGAAAAGATTATCAAAGAACGCATGTAGCAAGTCATCTCTCACCACAAAGTCCTCGGGGCTAAGAGGGAAAACATGCATACATCAAGTAAAACATTGCCGAACATAATTAGCTACCTTATCCCAGTGGTTGCTGGACCCTTAAAATGGTAACATTAGTTAAACAACAGAGAACACACAGCACCAGTGCCTTAGTCCATGATTATGAAAAAAACAACCGAAAAGTGATTGTTGATTTGATTCTAGCATCTTCTCTTGAATTCTAAATCAAGCTGCACATATTGTTAATGTGGACCTGCAGCTACTCTATTTGAGATTTTTTCTTTTCCAGACAGGGAGGCAAACTTGGTCCCCAAGCTGCAATTGTGGTTTCAGAGGTAATGCTGTACAGGCTCCCAGCCAATAAAATTTGGTTTCAGAAAACTTTGGAACGTAGAGTTCATAAGCACTCGCATGTTTATCACATGATTTATGCAGCATGGTAGGCTTCTCTGTTTCTAACGTTTCTAGCTCGTCAGCATCGCTCCTTTTGCACAATGTTACAATTAGCTTTGGTTAAATGCTGTGCGAGAGAATGTGAAAGAGTAACTGAGGAGACATGTAGAGGTTGATAAATACACTAAGTGATCTTGAGGTCTTTTTGCTCTGTTTTCAATTTCCTTTTCCACATTCTCCCACATGAAATGGAATAACCTTCCATGCTTATATAACCTTCTGCATTTGATTACCATATTAAGGTCCTTAACAGCATGAAGCTAATTTGTGAGCTATGGATGTCTTTGGAGAAGGTCACAGTAATGAAGTGTACACCAAGAACATGATTTCAGCTTCACTTATTAAACATTTGCTAATTGTTTATATTTGCGTGATTAGAAATTTTAATAAGAAAAGAATACTTTGGACGTAATGTGCTATACCTGTGGCTGTCATCGCTTCTTTTTGATAGCCATGCCACCCCTCTTTCCACCGCCAGTGTTTCTAATTATCTCCTGTGACACACGATACTCTGGAAATTTCACCTTGTTATATTTAAGAGATGGTTGGATGGCAGAACAATGTTTTGTAGGGTGGTACTCTGCTAATGGTCTGGTTAACTGCCTGAAAGGGAGATGGCTATACTGAGGTAATCTAGGAAAACCAACACAGACTTTTTTTTTTTTTGGGGGGGGTATTTGTTCATACATTTACAGTATATTCATCTGTCAGGAGTGATTAGTTCAATGGGAATCATTTGAGAAATGTCTTACTTTCCAATAAGTGCTACAGGACCATCTAAATATCCTTTTTTTTTAAATAAAAAAATAATAATAACTACCGTATGCCTAAGCTGTACTTTCTCTGTGTTTTCTCAGACTGCAGTCGAATACAACAGCCCTGCAATAAATCCTAAGGTTATATCTCCACTTTTAGTTGTAACTGGTTAAGTGTTAAATCAACTGTATGGTCATTTTGACGACTTTAATTTGTGGTATGGTTGAAATTGCATGGCCAGAAGTGTTTATAATGTTTATTCTACCCTCATTGATATACATGGTGTTGACAAAATCCTCTCCGAATAATGCAATACAATTTAACAGCACAAGCTCACCAAAATGGGAGTGCATTTGTTTTAGTTGCTGGGTGTACCATATAAACTGGCAACTAAATCTAAAATAGTCATACTAATGTTATAAAATGTTCCAATCAATGAAAATGTCTGACCTCTTTATTAACATATTCACTGTAAAATGAAAATAAGGCTAAATACAGCAATACTGCATACTCTGTAATCAGCTGTTATATTAACCAAGTAAGATCACACACACGTTGATTTAACAAGCTTAAGAATGCCAGTGCACATAGACAGAGATGATGCAATCAAGCATCAATGGATGTTAACAAGAGGCAGGAAATGCAGACTAATTACTAATGCAGACTAATTACCGAGTCTCTCCACTTACTGTTGTGGTACCAGTGAAAAAGAAAGACCAGAGAATCATGAGCTACAGAGTGCATGTGGGCTCATTTTTCAAAAAAGATAAATAACGGAGAGAGACATACTATGTCACCAAGTGAGACGCGAGCAGAATGTGAGCTGAAGAGACAGAGGGGACGAGAAAGAGGATGTCCTTAAAGAGAGTGTTTTCTTTTTAAACTAAATACATCTTGGAAAAGGAAACCCCACAATGTCTTGGTGAAGCCACCTGCACACAGAGGGCAGGCTGCCACTGTTTCAATGGGCGCTGCATGCACACCCCAGCGGGCTTCCAGATAGCGGCTAAAGAGCTTATTTCCCAAATCTCTTTATCCTTTCTAGAACTGTGAGACATTGACAGAAAGTCAGTTAACTCTAGCCAGTGGCAGCTGCATGGGTTTTGCATAATTAATTATTTATACGGAGCCAGACATAGTAATTACCATCCAGATGAATATGATATTCTAATCAGGCAGGCTTTAATTTTAATTGCCCTCCAGCATCTAACTGTCAGTGCTGGCCTGGCTTGATAAAGTGGAGAGTCTCTAAACACCATTAGACATCTGCTCTGAGAGCATTGCCTCCACTACCCAGCAGCCCCACCATCCACCATAAAAATCAATACAGGACCAGGGTGTGTGCATGGTGTGATCGTGCTCATTTTTCTACGGAAAGCCATTTTTCGTCAATGACAAAACCAGAGCAGGGCTTTAAGCTATGGAGCCCCCTTCCTGATGATTGATGAGGCCTCTAGGATTTTGTGTTTCTTTTCTTTTTTTTATGATTTTGAAGACTCATCTCAATATATTGTATGGAGAAGCTTATCATGCTTTTTTCTGTCCTCTTCTAAATAAACAGTTTTCTGACAGGTGCACTGGAAAGATGGAAAGAGTGATTTACAATAGTTGTTTCCAGGCAAATCATCTCTTGTATACATCGGCAGCATAGTTCCAATACAATTCTGATTTAGTGTCATGATTAGTGTGACTGTTAAAACAAATGTTTAATTATTTTCTTTACGGTGGATTCGTGTTTAGAAGATTTGCTGAATGTCTAACAGCTATATGATGATTTACATTTGTGGCTCACCAATTTTTACGATATTCCGGGAATTTCACATCTATTGATGCCCAGCTCTCTGAGCTGACAGATCTCAGTGCAGCAGGCACCATAATCCCAACAGCTGTTTCCATGGCATGGCTTTTTCTGTACAGTTTCCAACCACAATTCCAATAGAAAAATATTATCACACATTTCACATAGGTCTTACAGTTAGAGCCTTTGGACCAGCTGTAGCAATTGCATACTCTAATTGTCGATGTTTAGTGTATGCAATGGAATATTCATTTAATGATTGCATGTTACCAAACATGGAAAGGAATCTTTTGCAGTATATCCGTGATTAACAGCACACTCTTAACCTTTTTAACTCAGCATGGTTTGCTTTTCTTCTGCCATGTGTTTTTTCTATGCATCGCAAGTAATCAGTTATAGGCAGACAGATATGTATATGTGTACATGAACAGCTGATTGCGGAAATAGCACTAGTTTGAGATATGGATTTCTTACACACTGCACACTGAAGGTGCTCTGCGCGCGCCTTGTGCCGAGTTAAGCCTGCGCCTGCAGTGTTACACAGAGATGAACTGTGTGGAAATGAAAACACTTAAACTTCTTTGACACAATCTGGAAAAGGCGAAGAAGCATATGGAATGCACAGTTATTATGGCTCTACACCTCAAGTAAGAAGATGGATGGCTTCAGAGATGTGCCAGACAGACTGATAAACCCTGTGGCCTCAGCCCGTTTGGTACTTTTTCCAGCGCACTAAATGAAAATGAGAAATGTTAACTTATATTACGTGCGATGACTTCTTTTATCCTCTTTGCATCTTCAGTTAGTTGAACTTTTCCTAGCCTAACTGTTCATAGTTTTCAGCTTACTGGCTGCCATCATCAATCGAAAAATGGAACGGTAATTGACAGCACTTGCAAGAATATTTGAGTCCGTCAAAAACCCTTGGTTCTCACCTAAGCCTCCCATTGTTTCTCATCATCATTGTGCATTCACAGAGTGGAGCAACATTCCTCTATGCAGCTTGGCTCAAGGTTTTTTTGATCTCAACACATTGTGACTGAGGTGAGGGGAAGTAGGGTCCTCAGATGTCTATGGCTCCTCATGCACAAAGTTTATTAAAGACCCTCTCTGCTCCCTCAGCTACCAGGAACAAAGCCTGAACCGAACTCAAAGGTAATCCTGCCTGCGAGGCGCTGGTGTCAAAGGTCACTCGTCGCCAGCAGATGAATCCTGTGGTTGGGGTGGCGGAGACTATGATGGAGAGGAGAAGAAGACAGAGGAGCTCTTTTTCTCAGGTTATCCAGGGAGAATCTAATGAGGAGGATTGGAGGAGAGAGAAGCCATATTGCTGCTTGGGTGGAGGCAGGAGGCGAGGCGAGGAAAACTTCAATACAGAAAGCAATAGCGAGGAAGATGAGTTGAGAGGGAGAAAACTCTAATACGTAACATGAAAAAGGAAAAAAAGTGAGAGTGAGACATAAGGCACAATCAGAGGTTGCATTCTGTGGTGTTGCATTGAGAGCCATATAGTGCCTGAGGACAAGCCCACGGCTAATAAAGCTGAAAGTTGGTAGACGCTCTGACCTTGCTTTGGAAAGAAGAGCCCTAATAAGGACATAGTCTAAAGAAAACTTTGCTGTTTCTCTCCAGAGCAAACACTCTCTCCACCCCTATTTCATACACGCTCCTTTCATTATAGCACAGAGACGAAGAGAGGAACCTATAGGCACCCTAATGAAGGGGCCGTTGGATCGGCTACATTAAAAGGAGGGATTAGACAGTGTCTGACATGGAAACTGACTTTGAACATATTCGTAGTGCATGATTAGTGATAGACTGTGAAATTTCTAACTCAATTATAAGAGGCATTCATAGTAATGGGATTTTAGAATGTGAGAGCATCAGTAATTTTAGTTTTGTCTGTCAAACGCTGCTTTGGAGCATGTTACATTAGTTATATGGTAAAAGAAGACTTTAAACGTGTAATGTTTAAGTGGTTTCATGACTTCTATTCTGACCTTTTAAACAGTGAAATCACTACAAAAGACTTTAGATCCACAAAGTTTTTTAGAGGTTGGTTTGGTACGACTGGTTTAAACAAGATCAGACCTAGCATGTTTGGATTAACTGCTATATATTGCCCTCTCCTTTGCTTTGATTTTGCATAAAGTGTTTGGGTAAATATATTGGCAGTGACTACAAGGGCCGTTTCTTACAAATGGAGTTAATGCAGTTCATCCCATGTTACCAATTATCTCTCTATGCATTAATTGACTGAAACCTAATATGCCTTATTTATCGGAAAGTAGGAAAATCCCACAAGAGAGAATAAATTGCATCCACATATCGGAGTCTTGATAATGCCAAGGGAGGAGCTTAACAAGTAGTCCACCAAATGAGGGAATATCCATTCATTTTTTATACAAAGCTGAACCAAAATAGTTTGATTTCATATTTGCGATGTGACTTCTGCCCATTTTGCTTGATCCTTTTCAGTCATCTGTGGCAGGAAAAGCTTTTCTCCATGCTCTCTTGGTTCCTCACAGCAGAAGGTGGATGATAAGGTAGAGGTGTTTGCATCAAGGCAGCCGGCGTAGAGCCGACTGCACTAAGGAACTTTGACAAGTAGTCAATGTGAGTCCTCCCAGGGTGTGTGTTTTTCTACTCCGGCTCAGTCAGTCAGAGCACTTTGTGGACCCCTGGAGATTAAAAGAACTTCCACCATGCTCTAATACTGTAGATCCTTTGTGCCATGATGTTTTTATAACGAGGCAAGGGATTAGGGTTTCCTTCAAGCTTTCTTTCATGAATTCAAGATTAACAACAGGGTCTGTCTGCACCCCCAATTTAAAAGAGGAGAGATTTTGAACCGGCTAGGTGCATCTGAGGATAATATTGAGTCCAATATTGAAGTATTATTAGAGGGAGAGAGAAAGTCTAACCAGTGACCACTAGGCTGTTCATGGAAGTGAATCCAGTTGTATAACCATTACATGCGTGCCGGAGTCTGTTTCTCCAAGACCTTTAACACAGCCTACCGAACATGCCAGAGCAAATCCCTGTGAATTGGCCCAGCGCTCCAACATTAATCTGAGACAGGGGTGACCATCCACAGTCTAAATTGAGCCCTCAGCGACCATTCACCCAGAGAGAAAGTGTTGTTACAGAGCTGCAGGAACCAGGAAGGTACAGTGTGCCCCCAGTCCAATAGCTTGTGTTGCTGGAGATGAGATTAGGGCGATCAGCCGCCTGGCTCCACTGAGAGGAACTGCTGCATTTTGATGCTAAGAGCAGCAGCAGCAGCAGCCACCGCAGCCGACAGGCACAGAGACCTAAAACGAGCTTAGGCAGGCTTCAAAGGCCATTGTGGAGCCAATATAAGTGGAATGCCAATAGAAAGATGCATGGCACTGATGCAGTCATCTATGCCAAGAAATACCCATTGTTTTACAGTCCCTGTTGTAGAGATAGTTTATCACTGTAGTTACTTGTGTTGGATTCACAGTAAGTGATGTTTTCAGCTGTTCTGCATTGTGTTAGGCTTGGCTCCCTTTTGTTCTGATTCACCTAACAAGTTATAAATCAGCAGGAATACTAACATTAGCATTTGATTGACTATACCTCCTAGTTAAAAACATATTCTCAATTTCTCTCCAGTAGTTAACATTATTGTTTCGACCTCAGTAACTTTCTTTATTTGACGCTGTTGCTTTCAGGGGAACCAGTGATTGCTAATCATTTGCATTTGCATATGAAGATAAGTCTAATATGGTTGCTGGCTAATCCCCTCCCTCTAAGTGCTGGATAACAGACCATTTTTAGCTTTTAATCCATTAATGAAATTTGTTTGCTCATTGACTTGAATCATCACCATAATTATAGGGATGAATTTATCATTCCGAGCTATTTGAAATGATGGGTATTGTACGTGGCATTTGCATATATGAATTAATGACAGTGATGTGTCATTAATTGATATGATTTTTCATAGTCATTACAGTGCAAACCACACACTCAATGGGTGCCTTAATGAGAAGGGAGTTAAGGTGAAAATTCCAACTATGTAAGAGTCAACTAATATTTGCATGCAAGGTTTCATAACTTTTACATTCATGCAATATAGAATATTTCAGATCGTGAGCATTTTAAGAAGGTGTATACTGTACTCTCAGTGATTTGCATGTAATGTAAAAGGGAGAGCTATCTCATAATTTATGTATATGGTGACCCATTACTCCAACATGAATGCGTCTCACGGAGGAAAGGCAAAAGAGCATGTGTGTAACCATTACAAATTATAGTGCCTAGACCTTCATCTGACAGTCTTAAATGCATGCAATTTTACTGGTCAGCACTTAGAAATCATTAACTATTGTTTAGTGTCTAATGCACATATTAATTATGCATGCTAGTTAAGAGGTACGCATCTCGCTGTAGCCCTTTAAATCTCCTCGTACATGTTTTTAGCTGCTATCATTGATTTCTCACAGCTTTTCCGCTACGTTCGCCGCTGACAATTTGCTGTTGCAACATTTTGGAAGCTTGCGTGTTACAGCACACTGTCCCCTGTGTCTTGATTTATAGAAAGTACTGGCTGTGTGAAAGATCTTTTGGCTCATGTTGTCAGCGGTGGATGCTGGGGTTTTGTGAAGATGGCTGCCCAGTAGCTGCAGATCACAAACACAGAAGTAGTCATTGCACAGAAACCACTGTCAGTTCTTATCACTCCCAAAGACCCTGAGGGCTGGAGTGTGCATGTGAGTGAGGTGCTTACTTTGTGTTCCTCAGTCCTGATAGCCACCCTTGAGGCACCTTTCAACGGGAGATGTGCTCTCTGCTATTTTCATCCCCGCTATATGTGAGAGCGCTGGAACCATCAAGAAGCACTAGATTGGAAAACCTGAGAGTGGCATCAAATAAATCTAAGGTTCCACAAGCATTCCCCCCACCTATTACAGAGCTCCAACTGACCAGCCAACACAGCATCTAGCTAATAAATAGTTTCCACTGTGATGACTCCTGGGAAAGAGGCAGGGAATACAAAACATCTCATCCTGTTCCACAGTCTGTATTTAGTATTTTTATGTCACAGCCACAGAGAAAAGGAAAATACAGTTTTTACTGCATATCTGATGAGAGCAAAATATTGTAGCGTTATTTTTTAGGCTAATCTTTTCTCAAAATAATCCATTCAATTGTACAGGACGTGTTCACTAAAGCCACTATCTCTTTATGCAGTCACCAGTGCTATGGTTTTGTTTCTTTCCGTCCATCATTCACCCACTGGGATGATAATCCTGCTGAATGATTAACATTCTGAGCCCCTATGTACGAGTTCAGAGCTATCAGGTGTTGCTAATGTGTTTCCAATTTCCTCCCATCCTCTTAGTGCAACCCGCTGAAAAACGGCATCAATATTACAGTGAGCGGTGCTTTTTCGCCACAATGCTGCCTGTAAGCGTACAAGACAGCTTTCACATCTGATTATGACCCCTCATAAGCAGCGACTGGAGCATAGCCTGCCCATAAACATCGCTTAGGGCTACAGAGGCGTTCATATGGCCCCAATCTCTCCATGTCAGAGTGGCAGAAAGGGTAATCGCTGGTGATAGAACTGCCCGTCTGAGTAGCCTTCTCCTCTGTGCGTGTGTATGCATTTTTGTGTGCGCTATAGCCTGTCTATCTGAATGGCCACAGTGGCAGATGTGGATATTTCTCCATCTCCACAATAGGCCTCAGGTCTATTGCCTCTTCTCCACTCCTTCCTCCTCATCATAGTGTGACCCCCACCCCTGCCATTCACCTGGCAGTGCGAGGAGCGATGATGAGGCTGCCTGCGGGGATCCTGGGATACTGTGACGGTGTCACGCAACCCATCCAGGCTTCTGGGAGAATCAAGCAACTGACATGCAGACAAAGCAGTAGCCAGGCTCTTTGTTGTGTGTATGTATATGTGTGTGTGTGTGTGTGTGTGTGTGTGTGTGTGTGTGAGAGAGAGAGAGAGAGTCTGTCTGTAATCATGTCGTATATGAAACATGAATGACAGAGGTGGCTAGTGTCAGACCCTCTCATTCTTCCGCCTTTTGAAATCACACATAAACACTCTGTTCACACGTGCACACCATCCGACACACTGGAATATAAAAGGAGGATAAGAGTGTTTGTCCATTCCCTCTCTATTCCATCCAATTTTACCACCGCACATGCTGTTTTGGATTCACACTGGTGCTCCCTTTTATTCTGAACAAAATCTGTCTGTGTCACTCCTTTGAATCTCTCTTTTGGATCTCACAGTGGCATTGCCTAATAACTGAACAAAGACCCTGTCTGAGGCCGTTTTACAGGCTCTCTTTACCCTCACTAGCACTGAGCATGAATTTATAACTGGAATATAAACTATAACCGTAGGCCTGTTTTTTTCTCATAGAAATGCTATGAAAACATAGTCAAAATTAAGGAAGCTCCTTCAAAAACAAATATATGTAGTAAACGTCCTAGAAAAGAAAATAAAAATATTCCATTAGAATCATATTTGGGCTGGAACCTAACTATCTCAATGTCTTTAAAGCCATGCAGTATCAGCGGTGTGTCTGTTAGTTCTGGTGATACTGTAACTAAAAGGATACAGTTGCTGCCTTCAGAATTCCTCCTCATCTGCATAACAATAGCAGGATACAATGAGCAAATTTATGACCATGTCTGACAGTTTTTAACCATGAATTCAATACTAGATACAGCAGAGAGGAAAAACTAGGGGGGTTAGTCAAAACAGAGAGAAAAAACAGATGGGCAGAAAAAGAGAGGGATGAAGAGTGTGTCTGTGCAGGGGGAGGAGGGGGGAGGAGAGGGATGGTTAGATGTGCTTCATTATTTTTGCTGCTCAGTTTATTCTAGGCTTGTATGACAACTGCCAGGTTTACATAAAATCAAAATTTCAAACACTAAGCCACCACATAGCCTTAGGCAAACACACCTAAATCCCCACCTCATACTGTCTACCTTATAAATAGTTAACGCTCAAAACACTGAGACAGACCTACAGACTTTCTCCCAAAATTCATATGCTGCTTGTCATAGTCCTGTCACACTCTTTAGACAGACAAATGTAATATTAATCCTTCCACTACCCCTCCTCTATGCTGCTATCCCCCGAACACCCTCCTCTTGCCGCTGCCATGACTCCTATATTTGCCTCCTTGGCCCCGGTCCAACCGAGCTGTCAGACCGAGGCCTCATCTTAGCCCCGTCCGTTGACGTTGAGTCGGTGCGACGCATTTGTGCGTGGCATCTGCCAAATGGCGATGGCCTGTCAGGCTCCTCTCTCTGTCTGTCAGTGAGTAATTGGCACACATACAGTATGAGCAGACACATGCAGGTGGTACCTTCCCATCCCACCTCAGGACCCCCAAGGGGCCCGTTTAAGCAGTGGTTCTGTGGCGGCAGCCTGCGTGTGTATATATTATGGGAAATATCCTGCACTCCTTCACAAACTTTAAGTGCCAAAATAAAACATAATTGGCCGTCTGGAGTTGAGGCGTAATGGCATGCATTCATTTTAAGGATTGAAAAGTTTGCCTCCTGCATGGAAAATGATGGTGGGATATGTTGTGTTTGTTTATTTAACAGATGGCATTTGTTCTCTGGTCTTACTAGGCCTGCACCTCCTGCAGTATGCCAGACTTAAAATTCAGCAGCATATGTGGTACAGCAGGGGTGTTAGTCACGGTGCAATAGCCAAATCCCAAACAGGTTGTAAATGCAGGTCTGCCTTTCTTGTCCCTCTGTCTACATCCCCATTGCCCTGCTAAAACCTGAGTTGCCAGTGTTCACAGATTTGCTAGAGGCTGCTCTGAGGGCTGCGTACCTGCCAAACATGAGGCAGAGTTAGTCACTGTAACACGGGGATTGTCAAATAAAGTGTCCAAGAGCGTTAGACACCACTCGGGTTAAAGCTCTTCCTTGGCTCTTGACTGGTCGCCATGTTCAAACCTGGTGTCACCCAAGCAGATCTTCATTAAAAAAAAAATGCATGACCTGTACACACAAAGCATGACATTCATAACTGGATTTTTATTGGATTTCTTTCTTTTTTTTGTCGCGCTACCATTACCTATGTTGTGTACCTCACGTGACATGAACGTCTATCACTCAGTCCTGTGTGTAATGGCTAAAACATCTGAGAAATGTGTCCCCAATTGTTGCTGCACGCGAGTCAGACTTTACAAAGTGATACAAAACAGAGGCATCTCTCAATAAGTCTGTTTTGTTGTTGTTTTTGCTTTCCACACTGCAGTGCTTTTAGTACATTTAGTTGGTCAATCATTGTTGAGAAACACATTCCACACTAAACATTATCAATACATTATGGATTTTTTTACATTTTACAACATGTTGTCAGACCAACCCCAATCACCAGACAAGAACGCTTTAAAAATTCAATCTTTCTGCAATATCTGCATATGGCAACTACAGCATGGTGAAGGTTCAGAGAAAAAAATGTGGTTCTGGCAAAACTATGGTTATGGTATTGTTAGGGTTACAAATAAACCACTTGATTAAGTTTGTGGCTACGGCCGTTTAAAATTAATAGCAGGTCAGTGAGGGTACACAAACTTTGGTCAGATGTGTGGCTAGTGGTTTTCCAAAGCTACTAGCCACTAACTAAACTACTAAACTACATAAAATATAATGCAGTCATCAAATATTCAGCTCTGATTATGTGTGTAAAGCTCCTTTTTGTATGAAAACGTGCAACCGAATAAGACACAGACATAAAAAAACGTAGCTTCTTACTGCATAGGCTAGGTGGTGCAGGGGTGTAGAAGATTACTTTTGTTTAATCATAATTGACACCTGAGTGCCTTGGTAACCTGTACTTTGTATATGTCCAGTATCAGCATCATGTATTTTTCTTTTTTTAACCCAAACGCAAGGTGGTCAATAAACAAAAAACATAAACTTGGCCGTCTTTAAAATTCAACCACACCTCAGGCTATTGGCTGACATTTGACGCACTTGGCTAGGAAACACCACACTGAAAAATGATGCACAAGTGCTCTTAAGTTTATATGGTTTTATAATATCCATGAAAATTCTAAAAGTTCACAGATGTAGAGTCAAAATGAGCTGGAAGCATTGATTTTGGACATAAGCACTGTATGACAGTTCCTAACATCTAACAAGCAGCTAAAAGTCTATTGATTTGTCTCAACTTTACCCTGTTGCATTCATAAACATGTTCCAGTGTTGGTCATTGGAGATTCACGATATGCAACCCGTGTTCAAATTGCTGTGTTTTTATGGATTACTTTACGTGCAGAGCCGACCCACTCCTGGCCAAGTAAAGAGAAATGTTAACACTGTTCAGCCCCTGTGCTGTGTGAAGAGTAAATCTCTCATTAGTATGTAAACAGGACTGTAGTGGGTCAAAACAACAAGACCCAATGGACTTCCACTCAGAATAATATAGCCTTGAGTCTCTCCACTGACAGACATTCAGAGCCCGGGAGCCGTGAGAGCCAGACCACCAGCCTCCCCGCTGACTCCAGCCGGCAATCAACGGCATAGTGAAGCCACTGAGAGGTCAATACATGATCCAGACACTCATCAACCGCCTCCCAGTAGCCTCCAGAACGTTAACATCTCCTTAAGTACTTTGCGTGTGCAAGTCACAAAGTGTTCTTCCACCCTGACACTTCTGTGACCTCAGTAGGCATCACTGATTTTCCCTCTTCTCCCATTCTTCAAATTCATCGCTCCCTTTCTCTTCCTGCCTCCTCCTTCGCCATCATACATTGGCTGATTGTACTTGCTATTCATTTCATCACAGTTTCTGTAATATTTCCATCTCATTTTCTAGAAAAAAACATCCAGAAATTCCAGCCCTATCCCAGATTCTCCTTTATGTCTCCCCCCTTCCATTTTCTCGACCTGATTCTCTATTTCCATCACTCCCTGATGTAGATGACTGTTTCTCATCTTCTATCTATTCTCTGTAAAGTGAATAGGGAAGGTGAGGTTGGCTGCGGTTCCCATTTAGTTGCCGTATTTTTACATAACACCACAAATGTGCTCTGAGGGCAGTAAACTATGAATGCTTTCTGATGTGGAACACCTTGACTGGTGGTAGTGGCAGCACTGCCGCCCACTCACCCCCACCAATGTTATTTCCATCTTCTTCGACAAAAGGGATGCCGTTTGTGCTGGCGTATGGTATAGTGCACCATAGTGGAACTAAAAGACTGAATCAAGTGGCCAGATCCAACTATCCCTAGGGGTTCGATGCTACAGAGACGGGAGATTATAGACTCACAATTCCTGTCCTTCAGAGGACCCCACTGTGACATTCCACCATGCAAAAGCCATTCTCAAACACATTCCCACAATGCAAAACAGGGCCAGCACCATGAGATTTTTGTAATAGTGGTGAAAAGATACAGAAATCTATAAGGCATGCTCCGCACTAAAGCACAGCACATTGACTGTATATTGAAAATGTGGTATACATGAGAAGAATGGGAAGAGGAAGATAACATTCTTAAGGGAAGAAATCCCATCATCCACAGGAGTGCTTTCCACTATGTGACTGTCTGGCATTCAACATTGATGCCAGTCTGTTTTTATTCAGCTTTCTGTGGATCTGCAGGTGCTGTTGCCACGGCGCCTTTAAATATTTCATGCCCCTCCGACTTTTATGCGCCAGCCGATGATTCCAAGATATCGATTCATTTCACCAATCAAAACACCATGGCGTTGCCCTCACATGTCGAGGCCCTGGCTCCTGATATGCTCCCCTCGTTTTTCTGCTTGATTAATCAATAAATGCCCCTGCAATTTTGCACAATTAGTTTCACACTCTTCCCATCGATTAAATCAGGAGGAAAAACATATTCCATTTTGATGCACATCAGAGGGAACTCAGACTCCTCATCAGGTGGTATTGATCACAGCCAGCCGCCCTTACAGATGTGTGTGCCAATGACCTCTATCATTAGGCCCCACGGCTGCTGGCTTATGCACTCCAGACAAGTGCTGCTGTCATCAAATCTCTTCTCCCCCCCCCCCCCCCCCCCCCCCCTCCCAGCATCTCCGACCACCCCCATTCATCATCTCACTGCTTGTCCTCCCTCTCTACTTTGCTTCATCACCTATGTCCATGCCCCCACCCCTTCCCTCCCCTCTTGTTTCCCTATGTTTCTGTTCCTTATTCATTCCCTCTAGTAATCAGATCAGGGCGACCCCCTGCTGCTGTTAATAGAGGTGAGATTCATCCTTGGGTGTCAGGATGCATCTCATCTCTCAGGTGCTTGCCTGCCAGTAATGAGGACGGGCACTGTCAAAACCCTGCTTCCTGCTGTGCCAGAAACACATGAGGGCATAATGAGCAGTGCATATAAATAAAGAAAAAAACGAAGAAAAAAATAGTTAAACTCTTGCCTCATTCCACCTCCTGTTATAGTATGAGCTGAGCTTTTCTGTATGCCGCCGTGTTGTCTAATGCCTCACAGCCATCCTTTATACCTCATTGATAGGATATATTTTCAGTAGGTTCAAGGTACTAGGTGAGTAGGTTCAAGTGTGCATTTAGGCTTTAGCACTTCCAGCTATTTTGAGAAATGCCTTGAGCATCAGGTAACTGAGTCAAACAGAAAAACATCTTTCTATAGCAATTCTATTCACAGAGAGTGCCCTAAAAGGTATTGTCTGAGGGCTATAGGACGACAAGTCAGCTCAAGTTATTTAGGTTGAAGGACAAAAGCGTGTATATAAGACCTCTCGCCACAGACAGAATTTAGGACATCTTGGACATCTTCAGATGGTCTCATATCATGACAGATTTGTACTTTTTCAATAAAAGCTCCACTTGAATCCAAGATCACCTGATTCCTTCATCTGTTGCGGTCTCCTGCCTTACTTCCGAACCTTCACTCATGATATGATTAAGTGCAAGGTGCAGTGTATGTTTTTAGTGGATATGCACTTAAATGTCCAGTGGCATTTATTGATGATGAATGTTGACAGCTGTGTTCAACAAGGCTCATCAAAAGTGTCAAGTGCTGTTCAAGGCAGACAACTCAGAAATCAAGATGCTTTCCACAAAAACTGGTGTAGTGCATATAGAAATACAGCAGCCACATTTACAGTTAATGGATGTATTATTCTCAATTTATTCTGGGACAATGCAGATTAATTGACATCTATGTGACGTAAATGTACCAGACCTAGCCAAATGCTAGCCAATTTTCATTATATTGTACTTTCCTATACACAAAAATATCAATTTGAATCTAACAATCGGGCCTTTTATTTAAAGTCTTCAAAGCATGTTTGTATTCAGTACATCACCAGCATTGACAATATAACATCAGCAGAGATACATATCTGGTAGGTCTTTGACATATAACCATAGCAACATATAACCTTAACAACATTGAAACCAAAATAGACCCCTGTTGTACTCCGACCTTCTTCATGCATTCTGATGATGAGATGAAGTACCAACAACACCCGCTATAGCTTCCACAATCTCCAAAAAAAACAGGCAGTTTAAGGTTTCAGCAGAATAATGTTTTCTTAAACCAAAGTAAATGTAGACAGATAAAGACTGAGCTGTTAAAGTGTTTGAAAAGACTTGTTACTTACTCCCCATTTCTCAGCTACTTTGGACATGACAGGGAGAATGCTGGTTACTGTGTAGTTGTTATTGTCTTTATTCCCTGATTCATGGATAGGAGTAATAAATGCATTCTTTCACAGTGGGAAACCTCCCTGGGTAATGGACAGAATAATAACCTTGGTTAAGGGACAGATTAGTAATTATTTATTGGTCTTTTTTGTATTTGTCTTTGGCCCTATAGTTCTATAACAAATCCAACATGACATCATGACTTCGCATAAACATACACGCCACTTTCTAAAGCCAAGTGGCGTGTTGGACTCTTAAGAGAGAATGTGGCTAAATCAGTATTAACTGGTTCTATAACAAAACAACTGTGGGTGTGGTTGTGAGTTTTTATTGGATCCACAAAATAGTGTCAAAAAGTGTCTGCTACTACACTTAGGTCTTGAGTGCAGTTTCCTTTTTAGTTTAAGCTTTCATCACATAGTATTACAATCTTTGCTAATAATGCTTATTCAAAAAGTTTACTTGCTTTTGAAATTTACTTATCACTTTGTTTCTGAGCAAGTTAAAGGTCTGCCCATCATGTTCCATTCTACGTTTGAGGCATCATTTAAGAGCATGGTCTTTTGGGTTCATATAGAGGCTATATATCTTCCATTCAGCCAAGGAAGACAGTTATGCCAGATAGAAATAGTTTTCACTTACTTCCTATAGTTGTTCAGAGTACTGAGAATTACTTTAATAAAGGCACTGCTATTATTTTTTTCACAGCCCTAATAGAGACACTCAGTCTAGTTTATTCCATTTAGTGCATTCATTAAATTGTTAAGATCACACTTACAAATGCTAACCTGATAAAATGCTTCTTTAGATGAATAATTAAGGCATATAGCTGTAGCAAATCCTGTAATAATGCTGGAGATCAGACCAATTTTTAGTATCTCCGGTGACCCTTAAATTAGTTTCATTTTTAGTTTTTCTCTGTTTAATTTAAACACTTAATGTAACAATCCATTTAGGATGATCTCTTAGCCAAACCCTTGAGCAAATTATAGTTTATCATGAAACTATTTAATAACACTCCAATATTTATTACAGGCATTTGCGTTAAAACAGAATTCAGCCACATATGAGATAGACAAACAGTCCACATTTAACTAAGTGTCTCACCGCGTTGCACTTTGCAGAGATGTCATTTAAAGTGGCTATCCAGTTGTTTGCCTTGTGGTCCCAAATAACTCTCAAATGATCAACAGTTTGAAACACTCTCAAGTGCTGTTGTTTTTTATACTATTGCTGGATTTAGAGTAGGAGGTCATTTTGCCTGAGATAATGAGCGATGTAAATAATGGAATGTCCATAAAGTCATATCGATATCCCATTACTGTCAACTACACGGTGTCAAAGAAACACGAAAAAAGAAAGAAACCCAATGAATCTGTAAGCAACATGAGAGGAAGAAAGAGTGTTTCACTTTCAGTCAAAAATGCCCAAAAAGAAAGTTTCAGTCAGAAATGCCCAAAACTGGACATCTTCTGAAAGTCTGGAGGTAACGAGCAGGTCAGCAGATATATTCCAATAAGCTCTAGACAGCTTTGAAACACCTTTTATCGACAAATGTGCTGGCAGCAATGTTTCCCCGTCCACAAGATAAGATGCTGCTGTAAATGGTGTGCTTGTAAAGACACTTGTTACTTGTACAGTGTTAGTGAAATTGTATTTTTATTTCAGGTAAAGTGATGGAGGCTTGTTTCCCCAGCATGACCAAACTGAGTATACAAGAAGCACCACAATGTATTTCAAAGTGACCTTAATAATACATAATAATACATTTTATTTATATAGCGCTTTACATGGTACTCAAAAACACTTTACAGTAAAACCAGCACATATAGCACATTAAAAACAGATAAGCAATAAAACCAACACATAAAACAAGCATATTAAAAGCAATTAAAAACAAACCAGTAACTATCAGGTGAGAAATGTAAGACTGTTGTATGTGGAAAGTAGAGCCGCACAATCAATCGCAATTTTATCGAAATCACAATATGAACTAGTGCAATATCCAAATCGCAGGGGGGCGCAATATTTGCTAAAGGTAAAGTATGTGTCAAACCATTCTAAAATAAAGAATTGTGGTGCTGCAGAGACATCCCGGCCTGCAAATGGTATCCTACAGACTAAAGAAAAAAATCTTTGTTTGGTACAGATCCTCGTAAAAATCACACCTCAATCATTTGTTTTTTCTTTTTTATATATTTTTCAATGAAAGTGAGAATAATGATACAAAAATGATCATTTCTACCAATATTGTGAATCATATCGCAATCGCAATCGCAATATCAGTCAAAATAATCGCAATTATATAATATTTTCCTCATATCGTGCAGCCCTAGTGGAAAGCTAATCTGAAGAGGTGTGTTCTGAATGTGTCCAGGTCAGTACAGTCATGGATGTGGATGGGTAGGAAGTTCTAGAGGGAGGGGGCTGCAGTGGTGAAAGCTCTGCCACCCCAAGTAAGGTACGGTGCGTGGTCCTGAGCGGTGGGGAGAGGAGGTTTGCGCCAGAGGAGCGGTGGAGCAGGTCTGTGACGTAGGAAGGAGCCTGGTTGTGGAGGGCTTTATGGGTGAAGAGGAGCACTTTAAACTGGCAGCAGAGTTTTGGATGTAATGGAGTTGTATTGAGTCCAGTGTCGATTGTTTTTGAGGAACATATTTTCTGAGAGGCTGCACCTCTGCCATCTCTAATATGGTGGAGCAACTACTTAACTGACAGTCGCCAACTTTTGCACCCGAAATCAGCACTGACAATTCAGAAGGGTTTTATGATTCTGATATTTCTACAAGCAGTGCTCATTTTTTAGTTGTGTTCTGTAATTACAAGTAAATGTTCCTTTCTATCTAAATAAATGTCTTTACCATGTGGGAAAGCATAGCCGGGAGCAGTGTTGGTCAATACAGACAGACAGATCAATATGTGAATGGTCCTTTCATTATTCAACTAATGCATGTTGGTTTTACATGCAAGACAGAAAACGAAGGAGCATAAAAATAGGATAACCCATAACACCAGTTGTGTGTTTGTGTTACTTGCACCACTCTCATTATGCATGTATGAGAAATTAACCACAGAAAGCAATAGACCATGCATTTAAAATGTCCCATTAATAAGTTGGTAAGACTCTGCAGATGGTGTTATTCTTCAACTTAAGTCATATATAAAAGGTAATGGTGTATGTTTCACAGCTTGATCAAAAGCTCCATCTTCATCTTCAATTGCTGCTCCACTCAGTTGGTACATTTTTATTTATTTTTCTCCCATGGATTCTGACCTATTGCTGTAAATCATACTGGGCTTTGAGACCTCTTAAGTTTGCATTGCTACTACCTTTTGATGGGAACTACATAAATTATGCATGGGCTGAGCATTAAAGCTGAATTTAAACCCCAGTGTTATACACCAGCGCCTCAAGATATCTGAACACACAATCAATAATTCTCTATCAGCGGACGGAGGCTTCCGAGAGACCCACACAGTCTTCTTTGAAGCCGCCTGACAAGTTAAACCCAGTCCAGTTTCTTTTCAACTAATGTCCACCCTCCTAGATGTATATGACGTGCTGTTGTAAAGTCTCATTTTTATGTGGGCCAAGTGTATGACATGGGGGGTATTACAGGGACAGTTGTAATACCCCCTTTAGTTGTGGTGTTGGAAAGTGTGTGTGGTTGGGAAGAAAGAGGAAAGAGAGGGAATCCTCTTTGAAAACAGCATCAGATTAAAAATGTAAGAAACAAAATCCATTTTAGTTCTGGACACTTTGAAAGGATGACAGCGAGAGTCAGGATAAATTCACTTTAAATCCTTGATTGTTTCACTGAGGATGTTTCCTCCTCTTTTCTCTTTTTCTCTTCTATTCTTTTGTTGTTGGAATTGTGCCCTTTGGCGATATTCACCGAAAGGAGGTAGAGTTAGCGATTTAGAACATTTGTGCTAATGAAGCAAGCCTCTTCTTTTTAATTCCTTGAACAAGCTATTGATCAATTAGCAACACAGCTACGTTTGCATCCCTCTGTGTCTCATTTAGACCTTGGTTTGATTGATACACTGATTCTACCTACAACAAAAAGCCATTCCCATGAGAAGTTAGCCAAAGACTCGTAACACTAGCCTAGAAACATAAAAAGGATTCCCCCCCCCCCCCCCCCCCCTTGCTTATTTTAGGCTCTCTCTGTGTCAATCTATCTGTCCGTCTCTGTTGCTTTCTTTCCAGGCGTAAGGTAGTGTCACATCTGGAGGGGAGGGTTACTCATGTGGTGCAACTTGGAGGCAATCTACTAGACGGCTGCCCGAGAGACACAGAGTTAGGAGCATGAAGACTTCTTTCTCTTTCGTCCATGTCCAACTTGAAACTGCATGTGTGTGTGCGTGTGAAAGAGAGAGTGCAGACATTAGCATGTATCTGTGAGGAAACTACAGGTTAGTATTTCAAATCAACTGAAACACAAAGGACTTTACAGGATGGAATGTTCCACACACCGTAATAAGGTCAACCTGAGACATGCTGGACAAAAATCAATAAATTAATCCAAAATAAGGCCACTGTGAGGGTCCAATATCAAACACTACAGGTAATAGAAAAGAGACAATTTAGAGGAATGCTGGGATTGAAACACCAAGGCCTAGTCAAGAATGAGCTTAGCTTGCTGTCCATCAAATGGGCATTTAAAGGGTAACTACTGTTTTTTTCAACCTGGACCCTATTTTCCTATGTTTTTGTGTCTAAGTGACTGACGGGAACAACAATCTTTGATATTGGTCCAGTATTAAGCAAGATCGCTGCGGTCGGCAGTGGTGAAACAAGCAATGTAAGTTAATAAGGCAGTTGTCCAGCTTTCACAAAAGAGCTTGTTTCGCCACTGATAGGCTCAGATTAAGTGTCTGACAACATTATGGAAAGGATCCCTTCAGAGATAGACATTTCAAATCTATTTGAGACCTTTCTGTTTAACCAGAAACAGCTCTGAAGTCGCTAGCGCTAAACCTGCCAGACTCCCATTTAAAAAAGCAATAATTTGGTATAGAGCCAAATATTTTCACATGTACAGTAAATCGGTAAACTATGTGTTTTTTTCACCCAAAACTATAGTTGTGATGGTTGGAAACATGAAAAGACGACCCAACACTGCTTTTCACAGTTTAATTTTGTTTCTTTGAGGCATTAATAATAAGCTTATCTTAAGGACGTATCACAGGTCAGCGTGCTGAACATTTCTCCAGATGATTTGTTTTGCTATCTCTTCTGCAGTCATGAAACAGACCCGTCAAGGACAACGGCACTAGACTGGCCAGACAATGTCAAACCTGCATGATGCAAGAATTTGACAAAATGCTCCAGCAACGTGACAAAAGGTCCCTTTCGGACACCTTTCAGCACCTCTGTCGCAACAGTGCAAGCATCAGGGACAGATTGCCGAAGGAAGCAATTGGTGCTCCCTCGCTTGGAACCTCCACTCTGTCAGTTGCTGGGCAGAGTTTTGAGGAGTTTTTACTCCTCAAATAGTGATGGTACATGGGTGTGGGTACAGTTATGTGTGACATTATCAGATTACTAATGGCAGACTTTAAGACTTGAAGTATCACTTCTTGTCAGTGTGTCAACATCTTTTACTTTCGTCACAATGTGAAAGGCTGTCTTTACTCTCAAGTTGTTTATTTCCAAGCTGTTTATCTTCCACTGGATTGTGTTTTCTAAGAAACTGAGGAAATTGTTTGGGTGATGTATGAGTGTTGCAGGTTGAAATTCATGCCTTGTCTTGTCCTGTTGTGTCCTCTCCTCTGGATTCACATTTCAGCTGTGCATCTAAACAGTACTGACCACAAGGGCACCCGCTGACAAACATACAATGAATTGCGGTCAAAAGGAATAGGTTGTGAGTCTGGGTTTTTCAACTTAACAACCATCGCCACGGAGACCGTGAAGTGTAACAGTCAAGTAACTGTCAGCCAAGACGGTGGAGTGAGAAGAGAGGCGGAGAGAAAGGGAGAGAGAGAAATGGAAAGAGGAGTATATAAACAGACTCCCTGTAACAAGTTTGTTTTGTCAAGGTGTCAGGTTCCATAGCCAAGTTTACGGTTATCTGTGAGGTCTATCCTGTTTGGTTTGGCATGCACCAGGGCTGCGGCAATAAATTTCACTGAATGCTATGAACCGTTAATTAGGCTGGCAAATGGAGCTTGTAATTTGGCAGAAGTAAAACCCACAGCTCTTTGAATTGCAGATACACTGCTACAGAGGCTGAAAGAAACTGCAACTGCTCTGACGAGGCTCTGATTGAAGTAAGTGCGTGTGTGTGTGTGTGTGTGTGTGTGTGTGTGTGTGTGTGTGTGTGTGTGTGTGTGTGTGTGTGTGTGTGTGTGTGTGTGTGTGTGTGTGTGTGTGAGACACTGTGCATATGTATGTGTTCACTTTTATGGAAGTGTGTGGATTTGGCCATGCATGTAGATATATGGAGTGAATGTGTGAATGTTTTTCTTTTCTTTGGAGGATCTGAAAGCTTCCTGGCAGCTGCTGATCTTCCACCAAAAACAAGACTGAGGCTTTTACTTGGCGTACCCCTCTTTTCTCTGTCTGTCTCAAATAGGATGGAAGTGAAATAGGCTCTTTTAGCAAGTCGCTCAAAATGGCTAGACAATCGAGCGTGGCGAAGCAGTGAAACAACTTGGAGGAGCTGCGATTTACTTTCATCTACATAAAATTACAGGGCTATTTGATCTCAGGGCAAACCCACACCGCAGTCTGAATGAAACCTGACCGACAGGAGAGAGGTTTCATCAGGCGTTGGATGAGTGCTTCCGACTGTATAGAAAAAAATAAATAAGAGAAGAGCGAGGTGTATAGGAGAGAAGGGTGAAAACAGATGCATCTAGGTACAGGGATATACTCTGCCCATAACTATGGCCTTTGAACACATTCTGAATGCAATGGAGAGGTTAGCAAGGTGGGACATGCTGCTGGGAGCCCAGCCAAAGGAAGATGTAGAAGACACACACACATGGGAATCCACAACAATACTACAGGATCAATTACTGGCTGGGTGCTGGAGGGGTCATGCTGCATCGAGTGTCCAGGGAGGGAGGTCGATCAATGCTTACAGCTGAGGGGTCCAACATACCACACACACACACACACACACACAAACACACACACACGGTGGTAGCAGGACTTGCAACTCATGTACCTGCATACCACCATACCACTTATGCTATTTTTGTAACAAACCCCTGCACAGTGCAGATAACAAGATTGACCACCCATACATGTATGTAACAACACACAGCCTTGGGATGCGCATTGATGATCTAGTCATAAACATTTTTTTATTGAGGTCAAAGAGCAGCCATGGTGCTTTTTAGCCACACTAGCTGTGTCGTTGATAAGTCAGTCGATCGGTAAGTCAGCTGATCCACCACTGTGGTCCAAACTGCAATACTGTATGTCAACACAATATGGATGGATTACAATACAATTTTGTACGGACATTCATGGTCCTCAGAGGATGAATCCTAATGACTTTAATGATCGCCTGGGCTTTTATCTAGTGCCACCAAAAATATTACCTATCCAGTTAAATATTTCAACATCTGGATGATGATGGATTGACATGTATTTTGTTACAGACATCCATATTCCCCGGAGGAGGACTCTTTGTTGGTCCTGTAATTATTCCTATAGACCCGGCAGGTTGACATTTGTGCTGCACAGTGAAATGTCTTGACAACTGTTGGATGGATTACCTTGTAATTCTGTGCTGACACTCGTGGTCTGTGTGTATTTTGGTGATCATCTGACTTTTCATCCAGCGCCATCATCGGAGTCAACATTTCAATATGTCCAATACTTTGGTTTATCTATGCAACAGTTTGGTTTGTCATTACAATTGCAGCTTCACAGAGCCTCTAGCTTGGCTGGAGATTCGTAGTCTTGATTTGTTTAGCTAATGGACACTTGAGCACTTCTAACACTTTAACACTTTATTGTAGCACAAGAAAGAAATGGACCTTTTAGTTTGACACAGCGCATTGACATAAAGCAGATGAAAAACAGTGTGATCTGGCTGTCAAAATCAATGGTAGGAACAAAAATGTAGAAGTGCAAACAAACTCCCATATTCTGAAGAAGTCTTTTAAATGTCCCTGAACCATAACATCAACATGCCTTGGTTAAAAGGGAGCTGGACCATTACACTTGTTGGCGCCTACTGCGCATTTTTTGCCAAACTTTGTTGTTTGTCACCTACAGTATTGTGTGTGGAGCCCATAAGACAACACCTGACAAAGTGGAGAATGAAAGCAGGGAAATGATTGAGGAGGCCAGGAACGCCAGCTTCTCAGCAGTAATTTGATTGAGAGCACATACCTGCAGATTGATAGGCATGATTGTGGGGAGGGGGGAGGTGTGCAGGGAGAGTGGTGTTATCACATATTGCATTGGACCGTGTAACACTTCAAGGACCCTACACCTCTAATGAAGTGGAGCTGAGGTGGAAAGATGGAGGTTAAAGCCTGACAGAACAGCAGCATGTAAATACCTCAGACAATAGTTCAAGTCAGTGTCTTTGCATTTTACAGCCTCTCAATAAAGTCAATGTTTAAAACAGTGTATATAAACACTATTAGAATTGCTATGTCCATAAAATATACATACTATCATAATATGTGTATTTTATGGACATAGCATTGTTAATAATATGTAACAGAGATTCTTGAATGTGTGTGGATTGTTCTAGATAATTGCTCTCAAACTCTCCTCCTCCCATCACTCACACCATCACTTGCTTCAGGATATACTTGTCATTTCTCAGCCTTCCCAGTCCCTCTGTTTTAAATGGCCTCCATTCACTCTCTTTAATTGGAGAGTGCAAGTTTTGTCACCATCTCATTAATGTCCAAGTCTCCGCACGCAGTTCTGCTCCAGTGGGCACATCTGTCCATGCTCATCCATGCAGCCACAGAGGTGTCAGACGCAGGAAGACACACACACACATTTGCCCATATGCACATGCAAGGTATTGTCACTTTGGTTATTAAAAGCAAAGCTGGGCTGATTATGATCCCATTCAGAGAGAGAATAGCTCTCTCGAGGTGAATGATGGCACATCACGCGGTGCTGGGTGGAGTGGGAGCTTCTGTGGAGATGGAGAGAAAAGAGAATTGACTAAAGGAGATGGAAAGAGGTGTGAGGGGTATAGAAAGATGTGAGAAGAGGAGTAGAAAGAACAGGTAATGAATGGTGATGGTGCCTGTGTGTCCTGACTCACCAATCAGAATAGAGTGAAAAAGAATGTACTGTCTGAGTGCAGGCTTTCCAATACAAGGTTGTGGAATTTAGGGAGCGATGCCTGAAAGCCACACACACACACACACACACACACACACACACACACACACACACACACACACACACACACACACACACACACAGAGTCAGGATTAGAATAACAACGAAAACTTTTGCATGAATGATTTAGTCCACCTCTGTTACGTTGTCACTTTTAAACTTGTATAGAGCGTTTATTAACTTGAGAATGAATAAAGCTGGATATAATTGCAATTGGGCTGTACAAAATGAGATATATTCTCTTGTCAAAAACTTCTGCAACCAAATATTAGCTTTCACTTCAGTAAACTTCTACTTTTTTATACTTAGCTGTGTTCCATTATGTAGATTAAATATATGGTATGCAAACTTTCTTCTGAATAGGCCAAGGGACATACTGTAATTGTAGGTGTTTCATATGTAAATTCAAAACAATCAGTTATTCACATATTTCACACATATTGGAGGAAAATATTTGGTGCATGACATATGACCCAACATTAGGCTGGTCCAGTTTAGTGGAGTAAACATCGAGTCAGCACTGTGTTATATGCATGACAAGCTAATGTTATAGATTGTCATGCCCATATAACACAGTGCTGATCCTATATATATATATATATTAAAAAATAAATATATATATGTACATATATATTTATAAATTTTTTAACCTTTATTTATCCAGGTAAGCCGATTGAGAACAAATTCTCATTTGCAACGACGACCTGTCACATTCACACAGTTACACATTCATACCTGGAAGCTGTACAACCACAGTCTGATCTGCTGGCCACTGAGCAGCTCCACTGGAGCGGTTGGGGTTAAGGACCTTGCTCAAGGGCACCTCAGTGGTGGTAATGATGGAGGGACAAGCGCTGCTCTTTCACTTTCCCACCCAGATTTGATGCTGCCGGTCTGGGGATTGAACCGCGCGACCTACTGGTCCCAAGCTTGCTTATTTAACCTTTAGGCCACCATTATATCAAAACCAAGATGAACTGGTGGCCTGGTGGTTAGTGCTGTGGCCTCACAGCAAGAAGGTTTTGGGTTTGAATCCAGGCCTTTCTGTGTGGAATTTGCATGTTCTTTTCTCCGGGTGCTCCGGTTTCAAAAATCACATCATAGACTTAACAAGCGGGATGTACAATATCCCATTCTCTCCACTATAGCAGTAACTTACATCACTTACACTGATGCCATCCTATATTGATCACTTAACAACAAGTGGCCCTGTGAAATGCATTTGTGCTCATAAATGTCAACGTTTTTCAGTGTGCCTCATACTTGTTTCACACGCTACAAAGCAGAGAATTCACATATTAAAACCGCCCTTCAAGACTTTGGGACAGCCCATGTAATAAAGGATCCAAATAAAGCATTCCTGCTGGAAATCACAAGCATCCGGAGAGAGAGAGAGTGAGAAAGGCAGGGTAGAACTTTGAACATGTCAGCTGTTTTTTCAGGCCTGGCTCAGAGGAGAGGTTTATGTATGTGGTTTATTGCGTGCCTGCATCATGGGGGGACAAAGGAGGGGAGACGCAGGGCATTTATGAGATTAGCACAAAGTAAACTTCTTCCTAGAGTGTTTTCCCTCTGCAGAGGACATCAGCAGTCAGCAAGACAGAGAGAATAGAAAGAACAGAGTGGGGCGGTGGGTTCACAGTCGGTTCAGGAATCAGAGAAAATAGCAACACCCAGAGCGCGGTTCAGGGATATGGTCGGAAGGTATTAAATATTCTCAGGGGAAAATGAGTAGAAAGAGCAAGCGACGGACAAAATGTCTCAGGTCTCCATTACCTTAAGTGCATTGTGACGCTGGAGGCAGAGCAGGTGACAGTCATGTCACATGTATGACTGTCATCCATGATGTTGGCACCCGCTCATTGACTTGCAGTACAAGTGGAGGGTTATCCTGGCAATGTTTTTCAAGGGTACAGGGGTGAATTAGAGCAAAAGACATACCGTAAGTATGAAAGGTTCGGAAGGACCATCTTTGCAATGGCCTTTTTTTATTAGTATGTACTCATGCAGGACACAGGAAAAAAAACTGTTTACAACAAAGCATGGATTCTCATTTGGCTACATTAGAT
The DNA here is from genome assembly GCA_023631565.1 of Gymnocephalus cernua. NCBI lineage: Eukaryota > Metazoa > Chordata > Actinopteri > Perciformes > Percidae > Gymnocephalus > Gymnocephalus cernua. Next base: position 12,147,943 of record CM042444.1, on the reverse strand, counting down.
GCTATATATCTTGTCGTAAAAAATAGACCCCATAATTTATGACAAAATTCTGTATTTTAGATTGTGTAACAACTTTAAAATGGTCAAAGAGTTTGTGTTTAGGCTGCCTACTGTAAAAGGTAAAAGTGGTCACAGAAGTCAGAATCCATTCTCTGAATTGTTTTGGGAGAAAGGGGAGAGGCGTATCGGTGTAACAAACATCTGACCTGGTGATAAAGTATCAGGTGGGAAGTGGCACTACATCACTCAGAGGGAGACAAACCCAATCTGCCACTTCAGGTCTACTGCTCCGAGAGAGGAAGGGAGGGCAAACAACACACCCAGGGAAGAGTCTCAGCCTCTGCCGGCTCTGTCGCCAGTTAGCCGTGCACAGCAACAGCTGGGCACTTTGATTAATTTGTCCGAAGGCAGTGATTTATTCGTTTGTAAGGGACCCGTGTGAACTCCACAATGGCTTTACATGGTGTGCATACAAAGGCAACATGCATTCCCACTCTGACTCACTTTATATTTATACAAGTATTTTTTTCCTCTCTCTCTCTTCCTTCCCCTCGCTCCTTTCTCCTTTGCATTAATCAGTTTTGACAGCTACCGAGAAGAGTGTGTTTAATGTGAATTTTGATCATGATTAATTTTGTTTGAAGGAGGTATCTCTGATACATTTTAATGGGATAGCTGCTTAGATATTTCCTTACATAGACTCTAGTGTTGGTTACTCTACCCCGGCCCCCCTAAAAAATTTGAATTTGAAATTGAATAATCTTTCCAAAGCCAGGCTAGTATACCGAAACAATTCCTGATGAATTTCATACTCAGTAAGAAAAATGCACATTTTGCACTTGCACAGATAGTATAGCTTATGTCTGTAAAGAGATAATCCCTTCAACTGAAAGATCAAATCACAAAAAGTATTTCAAGTAGATTAGTAGCTTTCGGTGGGAATATAAATCTTACGTGCAGCTGGTGCCAGAGTTGTAGAATGTGTTGATGATAGGAGTTGTTTTACTATGGACTCCATGTATACCACCTGTCAGAAGCAGTGCAAAAGAGCATGCGAATAGCGTACATTAACCTTACAACTAATCCTGTTATGGATAGACCATCTCTGAAAGGATATATGTTAAATCACACATGGTACACAGTATGGTGTGTGAGTGAAGCTGCTGCAGCACCATCTATAGACAAAAGCACACCAATAGATCTTAACTGTGCCATTTCTTCCTGCATGCAGTCTCTCTCTCTCTCTCTTTCTCTCTCTCTCTCTCTCTCGGTCTCTCTCGCTTTTTTCCCCTCTGCTCTCAGGAACACACACACACACACACATGCAAAGTGCTGACGCTGGCATTTCCTGCTCTGTGTTTTCACTCTGGGCTCTTATAATCTGTTTTATCTCAGGTGCTGCCAATAGCAGGTTTAATTAATGAGAGGATATTCCTAATGTAATTTAGCCAGCACAGGATTATAAAATGACACATCACTCTGCAACCTGCGAGGCTATGAGAGAAAGATACAGTGGGTGGGGAAGAAGGGATGGAGGGAGAGAAAAAGAAAGACAGAAGGAAGTGTGTATAACTTAAAAATATTATCCGCACCACATCACAGCTCAGGGCATTGGAAGCTGAAAGTAAGTGTGTACTTTGATACTGAATGCGTGTGTTTCTATTTGCTTGTGTAGATTGTGTTGGTATATGTGTATTTGTACGTGTGTCAGCAGCCTTACTTTCAAGGGGTTAGGATTTATCTTTCCGTACAGGGGGAGTCCCATACTAATTAAGTCCAGGCCTATTAGAGTGATCTCCTTAGCCCCAAGCATTACAAAGTGTCACTCTCCCATTCATCCTGAGACGCAGAGAAGCAGCAGGCAGGCAATGAGAGACACAGGGTTAGTATTAAAATCCAGATTGCTGATGTCCTGTGTACACCACTCAATGGATGGATTCACTTATGAATGGATAGATGCAGGTGGCTGATTATTGGACTATCTGACTTACCAACAGGGACGCGCTCTCCTTTTAGCTTTACAGTAATGCTGCTCCAAGGCCATTTTTAATGGAGTCACTTGAGATGGTACATTACCAATAACTATAAATAAAGAGTTTAAGCCTTAGGTCAATAGCGCTGGAGCATGTTTGTTTTTTTGTCATTGCTTTTTCCGTATAATTGATGCATCAGACACATTTAAAAAGGGATAGGTTTTTGTGTAATAAACACACACATACTTTTATTAGTTGTTGGTATTAGATGTCGACAGTTCTGCAATTTTATTTATCGTCGCTGTCGTGTGGAAACCTCGTATCTCCATAGTTTGTTTAAAAAAAAAAAAAAAAAAATCCCCCCAAAAAAATCATTGCTATTGGTCACCTTTTACATCAGTCTGTGGGTTTTACAAGTATTCAACCAATGAAAAGTATTAAAAAGAGCTTATGACTCAATCTCATAACTCCATTGGATCCTCAAACTGTCGGCAAAACCTCATAGCTCCCATCTTTAATAATGTATCACACAGCAGAGTTGAAGGTAAATAGTGACAAGGTGATTTCGTCTGACTTCGCCTGCGGACAACAAAAAAAAAAGATCAACAAAATGATTAAAAAATAGATTTTTTCATTTCCGGAAAAGGTTTTTTGAACATAAGGTTTCCGCCCAACAGCGACGATATGTAACCTAAAGGAGATTTTTTGCTAGTTTCTTAAGTCTGTTGGTTTATTTACTTACATTTAATTACATTTTAAAGATTTTGTACATTAGTAAGCACTCAGTTAAGGACAGGAAAGTCACACCGATTGTTGGCCACCAACCCCTCTGACCTAATGCAGTGACATTTCTACCAGCATGGACAAAGTATTACTGTAGCCCAGCCATTTATTACGATCTGTGACATTGTTCGAGAACAGAAAGGCTTACTGTGATATCAAAGTTGACATAAATTTAATTAAGGGTCTGGACATGGACCTGGATTTGCATTTCATAAATTATATGTTCTGTCGTGCATTTGGAGGGCTTAAAAGAGGAAAGATAAAAGATAATGAACAAATGATATTCCATGTTTAAAAAAAGGCTAAACAGATGGGTATGGGGACAATTACCCATAATACTGTAAGGTTTTTGCACCAGATCCTACAAAATGGCCTCATATTCACCTGTATTTATTTCACATTTAGTTTGGCCATATCACAACCATGCAGAAATACTCTTATCAACTGAACTAATGAGGCTTCCTTTACCAGATGGCATGAAACACAGGAGATTATAGCCCACCTTTTAGCTGATGCACCTGCAGTTTTGGAATGTTTGGAACATAGCTAGTTATGTTATGCTGCTTTGAAAACTCAAAAAAGTGGATAAAACTGTATCAGACCTCTTTGAAGACAGAGACATGTTTTACTGGTAAAATGAATACATTATTCTTGTGTTGCTGCCTTTGTATCTGTATTTTAGTTGCTACAATGTGAAAATACTTATTTTAACTTGATAATGATGTCATACAAGTACGATGTCTGCTTTCTAAGATCGTCATAGAGATTTGAAATTTGAGTCTGACAATTATTCAGTTATTTTGCGTGTAAAATGTGATTTATCCGATACTGAACATAATGGCTTAAAGCTCTTTCTTTCTTTCTTTCTTTCTTTCTTTCTTTCTTTCGTTCTTTCTTTCTTTATAAATGTTAACATTTGGCAGTTTTGTGGTGTAACTATATCTCACGCACTATGAGAAATCCAGAGAGCTTGATTTGTTTTCCAGATGATTTTTAAAAGCTGCAGATCATTCATTTCAAGCCACTTAAACATTAAAGGCTATAAAATGCCGCACACATTTGGAACATCATTTGGAGCGGCAGAGAATTTTGTAATTGGCAAGATTAATAATATTTACAGCGTTGAGATGCAAATCTCCCTTCGCCAGGGCCCCATGAATAATTGAGTGCGAACAATCACTCTGAATAATTTATTTCTAAATATTCTTCAGTGTGTTTTTTATGACCAGAGGGCAAGCTGAGTTTTGTGACAGCAGCAATGTGCAGCGGTAATTACACTGAGCGTATGCGGCCCCTCTTAATTGCTGGGAGAAGTTCCTTCGCGCCAGCAGGCGTCTTCAGAGAGGAGGAGAGATGGAGGGAAAAAGACGGTAAGACAGAGAAAGAGAATAGGGTGAGAGCAAACAATCCTTCTCTCACTCTTCCTATCTATCTTCCCACTCATATCCAGTCACTATGCTTTCCATCACTGAGATTTCCTGTACCCGCTCTCCCTGCCTGTGTTTGCTGCTCATGAGTAGAATATTGATGCTAATGGAATTAATTACTTGTGGTGTGTTGGATTTTTTTTTTTTTTTCAATACGTACCTCCTAACAGCAAGTTGTATTGCAGGGGGGGGCGGAGGTGAGCGCTGGGAGAGCAGAGCAGACTTTGAAGGAGGTGGGAAATTAGAAAGGGAGCTTTAAGGAAGAGATAAGTTGATGTGTGCAGTGAGGCCTCCAGACCTCCAGGACCTACTAGGAATACCACGCTCCTGATTAAAATCACAGCTATCATTAAAGCAGCGCCCAACTCGCCGTTTTTAATTGAGGGGTTTTAAACAGACACTGTGACTTGACTACAAAACGCAGAAAAGCAGAGACGAAGGCGTTTTCTCTGTGTTTCCAGCTGCTCCGACCACTGATGTTAATGATGGATCCTCCTGCTGTTAACGGCCACTGGTGTTAATGATGGATCCTCCTGCTGTTAACGGCCACTGGTGTTAGTGATGAATACACCAATTAATTTTTCAAGAAGAAAATGCATGACAAATACCCTGTGAGTTCTGTGCACCAACATCTCATCAAAGTTGTTTCATTTACTTCATGATGCTTTTCTTTCTGCAGGTGTTGCTCCCAGTCTGCAAATGTTCAGATTTATCATTTTTGCATTGTTGTTTTTCCCAATTATTTTACATTACACAAATGCAATCACTGCACAACCAAAATCCCCCGTAATGACTCAAGCCTGTTTTTCTTTGCTCACAGCCCTTGAGATGTTGCCAGTGAGACATATGAGATGGTCTCTTTCATTGGCCATGGCGTAAACTGAAACAGAATGTCAGGAGTATTGCAGACAAGAAAGCACTTTGTAAAATTTTATTACGCCTTGATAGATGATTTGCACCTGTTCTGATTACAACCATGAAACACAGTTCCAAGCTTCATCATCCATCTCTTGAAGCGCAATATGCTTGCCGCTTAACTCAAATCCCCTATTGTGAGATAATAACATAACAAAAGATTTTGTGCTTTGGAGCTTTGGCAAGATTTAAAGTTTTTTTGGTGAGGTAGATTACCTGTTTTCTGCTGTCTCCTCTTGTTAATTACCTCTAACAACAGCCCGGTTGTACTTTGACAGAAACCCAAAGCCATACTAACACCCTGTGGCCTCTCTCTCATCATCTTGTCTCGTCTCTCTTCTCCTTTACTCTCTTCTCCTATACTTTTGCAGTGTAGCCAGAAACTTAACCAGAGGCCTTGCTGCCCAGCTATCGATCTGCGTGTCGTAATGATGGCTGAGAGATTGCCTGCACCGGGGAGTGATCTGGGAGCTAGTGCAGGATTAAGGAAGCCATGGATTGCTATCGATTTCTATCTGATACAGTCATTTCATTTGGGCTCAAATCTCCTTCCTGGTGCATTGTGAGCCAATCAACAGCAGAGATCTTTTAATTCTCCCCCTCCCCTGCTCCCTTTAGAGGAGCCTAATGCTATAACATGCCACTCTACTAACAGGGTTAACACCTCCTGTTGTTCTCGCCATTACTCCAAAACTTATTAATTAAGGCCAACCCGAGGACTAAGACCTGTGGGCCCCCCACCCCCATGAGAGACCTGAAATGGAATAAGGTTATCAGGGAAGATCTCAACTTGTCCGATGGTTAATACAGCAATGCTCCGCTGTGACAGATTTGTGAATAGCAGGGTCATTTACTTTGATTGATTGTTTTGTGTTGAGAATGCCCCGTTTTCTCCCTGAAAATAAGGCCAATTTATTGAACAGCAGTGTCTCATGGGTGAGTGTTTTTAATTTGTTGTCTCTGCGGATGAGATGTATCACTGTCACTGGATTTATGTCCTCAGCTCAGCATGCAAGGGGCCCTTTTAGCACTCGCATTGTACAGTATGAAAACATAGATCATTGATGCTACTCTGTGATAGATAGATGCATGAAGAGGAACACACTTGATACACAGTGTCATGAAACATATCCTTTCTAAGACTTAGAAAATAAAATGGGAGCTGTATTTCCAAACCCAGAAGGAAGTGTTGTTGATGCTGTAGCACACCCACACGTATCACCTAAATGAGTGTGGACAGATGTTATCAGCTCAAATGCGAGCTAATATTGTGTTTATCTTTTCTACTTTTCTTTCCAGGCTTATGGAGGCTTATTGTCTCAGCCTCTGCACTTCTGGGTTGATGAATTTCGTATACAAGTATCATGCTGACACAGACATGCTTTTTTTAAGGGGCTTGTTTCCTAGCATGCTCTTCAATTAGTCCAATTTATGTAGCAAGGCCCGGATTCACCTTCAAAGCAGGGAAGCAAACAGCCAGACTTCTATTGATTTGGCCCTGCTTTTCCTCTCGGCCATTGATTAAATCTCCGGCATTATTTTCTGTACAGGCCAGGGGGATGGCGTTATTGCTCGGCTCTGCCGTTACCTGTCAGTTTCCAGCCCTGCCAGACAGAGAAATAATGCCACCAGAGGTAGAAGAGAGAGGGATGAGATGAAAAAAGAGCATCCCCCACTTTTCTCTTCCCTCTTTTTTTACTCTGGTAACAGATTTGTCCCCTAATGAAGGTCTCACCACGGAAACGAGAGTGGTCGAGGGGGTCACATGGGTCTTTGGAAACGCCCTCTTATGATGGGCCGGTTTACCCCCACAACCACTGGAGATGACAGTGCCCCAGTCCAAGTGTTTGACCCCTCAGATTGATTCATTGTAATCAACTGTGGACCAGGAAGAATCCGGAGGATGCCTGTGTAGTGGGGAAAGGCACCTTGGGACCAAACAGACAATCACTAGACCCTCCATCAATTTAAACATGACAGGGACCAGAAACAGAGAGCTGCCGCCAGTGAGGATGAGAGAGGAGGGGGCTCTGGGGGGTGAGCAAGGTGGGATGGATAGATGAATGTGTGTGGGTGTGACTGGATAGGTGTTGATAGTGGGATATAGGACAGACGAGGGTCCCTAAGGCCACACCATTAATTAGCTTTGTGAGAAAACAATCACACTAACAAGCCAAGCTAACTTATTAGACTACTCCCATTATCCTTCCTGCTCTCCCAGGGCCAGCGCCAAAGTGGCAGTTTGAGAGACAGCTTTTCTTCAGCCACTCTTGTACATTTACACCTTTTCATGCCGATTCTGATGCACAAACTCTTACACATACTTGATGACTGCCCTCGTTTGGAATAATACTCATTCCAGCATTCTTGCTCTTTCGCAAAACATTTTTAATCACCTCTGAAATGTAGCCTCTGTATTTGTTGGCAGGAAATGAGACTCGTTCAATTATGTTTGAGATACAAAGGGAAATGATTCCACAAGCACCCCTTCTCCCTTTCTTCAGGCATGACTGCACCACTAGCTTTATGTCACTGGTGTATAGTACAAGCCAGTGATAAAAATGAGCTTGGTGCATAAAGCAGCATCTGCCCACGCAATCTGCACCACACAGAGTGGCCAGTCTCCGGCAGCCACTGGAAGCACAAACACACTCCCCTCTTCTACCAGCGCTTCAGCAGATTAAATAATGCTCATCATAAATTCTAAAAGGAAAGGAGGGGATCACCAAATTTGGACTTAACTCTCAGCAGACTGTGATTTAAGCATTTATATGCTGTCCCATAAATTGCAAAAAAGGTGGCCTCTGAATGCATAAACGCACACTATCTCCCAAGTCCATCTATCACACACACACAAACGTACACACATAAAACCCTGATGCACATAATTTGAGATGTATTTATCTAAGTGTATTACCAATGAGGAGCGCCATGGTCTTGTGTTAAAGCACATGTAGTCTGGTACCACTGGCATATGGGCTCATGTGACGATATGTCATGCTGAACATAAAGGGGCCACGGTGCAGAGTGAGAGCAGATGCAGTCCTCCAGGGGTGTGGCTGGCACCGGGTTGCTTTCCTTGGCCACTCTCCATACTCTCCCACTGGTGCAGGACTGTAGGAGATGCCTTTAATATGGCTTTATGTCCCATTGAACAGTGGGGAACCCAGGGATCCAATTTAATACCGGCCAGCTGCCCAACTTTCCTGCTCACAGTCTGCCATGTGTAGGTCTTAGTGCGAGTGAGTGTGAGCAAGTTGTGTGCGTGTTTTAATGATGTCTGTGTGTGTGTGTGTGTGTGTGTGTGTGTGTGTGTGTGTGTGTGTGTGTGTGTGTGTGTGTGTGTGTGTGTGTGCGTGCGTGTGTGTGTGTGGTAAAAAAAACACAAGTGATTGGAGTCCTTTTTATCCCAGGGGCTTACAATGCAAAACTTTTACAATAAGCAAAACATTGTGTAATGTAGAGGAATGTGATCATGAATGTTTGAATATCAAGCAAAAACATCTGGCAACCTTAATGAGATTTCTCAAAACTTAAAAGCAGGTCCTTTCAAAACACTATCTCAGAATTAGAATCAGCTTTATTGGCCAGGTTTGCGTAGACAAACAAGGAATTTGACTCTGATAATCTTTGCTCTCAAAGTACAACACTTAACATAACAAGTATAAAAACAGATGACGGTAAGAATATAAAAAAATACTGTTAGTACAGTATAACAATACAGTAGAATTTACAATTGTATCCATCTGACCTATGAACTACAAAAAGTGTAAAAAGCAATGAAACTTCAGAAATTCAAGATAAAAGTTCTTGAAAAATATTTTATTTAATGCTCAGATTAGCAGATAATGAGATGAATTTGTGAGACAAGAAGTTCTCTGCCCAATCTACTTTGTAGACTAACATAGATTAAATATCACACTGTTTATCTTGGAAAGGCAAAACTAAAAATGTTATAATCCCAAAATAAGATGATATGACTTTCCTGAATTGCCCTTTTTGCAGTGTAAACGATAAGAAGGTCAGAAATGGGTACCAGCCATGGTATACAAAAAGAGGATGAAATCACACTCAAACTATGCTCATTTAATCCACCACAGTTTATTTCTTTCTGCTCTGGTGGTAGTGGTGTACAGAGCGGCTAGAAAAATGGTAAAAAAGTAGCATTCCAAGAATGAAAGGGCCCCTTAGTGCTCGAACTCCTTGGGCCAAAAGCCAAATCCTGCTACCTGCTCCTCCGAGGGCAGGGAGAGGCTGTGAGAGCTGAGGTTTGACACTGGGCCACTGGAGACCAGCTACCCTAACCTCAACCCTGACCCCCAAACCACTGCAGGACTCCTGAGGCTGCCCGCGCTCGGAACACGTGGACGACATTTATTGTGCAGCGGAAATCACTGCACCCTCAGTGATCTCATGAGCTGTATGTGTGCGGACAAGTGTGTGTGTGTGTGTGTGTGTGTGTGTGTGTGTGTGTGTGTGTGTGTGTGTGTGTGTGTGTGTGTGTGTGTGTGTGTGTGTGTGTGTGTGTGTGTGTGTGTGTGTAGTTTTTCAGGTCACCATTTTTACTTAGGGGAGCTAGCTTTTGCTACATGGTTCATTACTGAGAGAGAAGAGTCTGGCTTACAAAGACCCCTTTGGACAGAGCTGTGCCATCGTTAAAGTTTACTGACTTCCACTAGTTCCACTGTATGTGGAGAGATGATGAAAGAAACATAGCAATTGCAGATAAAGAGTTTTTGGGTGTGTGTGTTTGTGCATGTGTGTGTGCAGAGTAATGATGCGCTGCGTCTGACCGGAGAGTCGCATCCTCATGATGGATGGTCGATTATAGAGAGATCTTCTTGCTCGTTCCAGGTCCAATGTGCTCTGTTATTAGCATGCATATAAATGGATCATATCCAGCAGCCTCTTCACTCTCACTTGCTAATGCCATTAGATATGCAGCCCTGTCTCTCCATCAATAAGGCATAGTCATACTGGGAATTAATGTGCATGTGTGTATGTGTACAGTATGTGTGTGCATATGTGAATGTGACAGACAACAGCTCTCAGTTTACTTTAACCCTTTATGTAAGACCTGTCACTAACATCTCTCTCCTTAATCAGGTATCATAAGGGCTTCTTTCCCAGGGTTGTGTGTGCAGTGTGTAAGGAATTAATGTTTTTCCAGACTGATTCTAAACCCCTTTTTTAGTGACGTTATGTGCACTTGTGAAACCTTGTGTTATTAAAAGACAAAAAAAATGTTTTTTTAACCTTTTGTGTGTGTGTGTGTGTGTGTGTGTGTTTGTGTGTGTGTGTGTGTGTGTGTGTGTGTGTGTGTGTGTGTGTGTGTGTGTGTGTGTGTGTGTGTGTGTGTGTGTGTGTAGCATTACATATTGGCAATAGAGCTGCTGAACTGTGTGGTAACTGTGTAGTGGTAAGCATGCAATACAGTGTGTGTGAGTGTGTGTATGGGTAAAGGGTACACTCTTTGCCAAAAGGCATTTCCTAATTTATTACCTGGCAATCCTCAGTGTGGAGGAAGCACATCATCCAGGGTTCCATAAATCTTTGTAACATACAGGTTATTGCTCTTTTTATGTTAAAATTCTGCTTGCCTTCGAACGTTACAAACAGTGTTTGCTTTAACAACACAATCTGTTCTACACAACCACCATTTGTTTTATGGACTATATACGTTTCCGAGTTACACTCACGAGCAACAGACAGACAGCAAGAGAGATATAGCTGAGCGTAATGAACTGCCCCCCCCCCCCCAATAATCTACAAAGTGACATCAGCACCATATTTAAGAGGGGAAAAAGTGAATTATGTAAAATGGCTGGGAGTATTTCCTACCTCATATTGCTGTGGTAAATCATTAGAGAGCATCATTGAGATTGCTGCTACAAACAAGAATGTGTCATAAATCTGGGTTTCTGTAATTGTGTGCATGTGTGTGTGTGTGTGTGTGTGTGTGTGTGTGTGTGTGTGTGTGTGTGTGTGTGTGTGTGTGTGTGTGTGTGTGTGTGTTGGGATGATAGGACAGAAGAGAAGAGTTTGGAGAGCAGCAGGATAAAGGGTTGGTGAGGAAGCTGGGGAGGGTAAAGGGCAGTAATGGGGTCAGCCTCAAAGGTGAGGGCTATAATGCATCAGTAACCTTTCCTCCCACATACGCAGCATACAGCCATGTGCAGAGTATGCATCTGTACACGTAAGCACACATAAGCACACTTACACTGACATACACATTCTCATGTAACCCCAGCATCAAACCCCCAGCCCTAGCGTCTGTTGTTTGATGAAAGCCAGAATGCCCCAGCAGATCTCACAAATCCCCCTTTAACTTTCCAACAACTTTAGCATTATAGGCCAAACTGTGTCTGTGTTGACAATATTTAATGCCCGGGGATTATCCTCAGAGTTCAACAAAGAATTTAGACCGCTGCTGTCTCACTGTAGGTTTACACAAGCTTTTGATGGATACCCCTGAATCTATTAACCAGCTGTGTACTGTAGGTGTAGCTGTACAGTCTGGAGTGCCGCATCACTCTTTAGTGCTCTGTAGTTTCGTGTTAATTGTACCCAGCTACATCTAGGTGCCAGCTGGAAAGGATGGAATATCCCATGCTGTCATTAGCAGCTTCTTCTTAAGCCCCAAAACCCCAGTGTGTTCATATTCACTCAGTCTGCACTTTATTATTGAGGTGAAAATGCTCCTGTTTGCTCCTCTTTTCTTTACTCACCAAATGAGATGTTCAACAAGTAAACCCCAGTGATCTGTAATGCAGCGATGCCAGAAACAGTGGGAAACCTCAAAAACCACAAGCTTTACGGTTTAAATTTAATTTTTAACACAGAAACTGAAGCGACCCCCTCTTTTTCTTTTAACAGCTATACTAAACAGAATAACCCAAGATCATACGATGCTGTTGGAATAACTCTTTTTGTTTTTTTATAGTTGCCACATTGCTAAAAGGGTGTATAGGCACTGAAACTTGGCTGGCCCTACAAGTGAGAGGAATGAGAGCTTTAAACCTCCAGCCAGGTTCTGCCTGGAACAAGGCAATCTCCTTCGCTCAAAGAGCCTGCATTTTTAATGAGAACATCTGCTCCGGTGGCCCTCTGGTGGAACCAAGGCTTGCTTAATCACACAGTCCAGCCCCCCAAGTCCCTCGCAGTGGGATCTGCTCAGCCCAGTGATCAGACAGAGCTGGCCACTTTGCACTGGAGCAGAGTACTGCCTGGTGGGGAGAAAGGAAGTGTGTGTGTGTGTGTGTTGTTGGAGGGGGGGCATAGTGTATGTATTATATCACCAAATCTGGACTCAACTCTCAGCAGTGTAATTTAGGCATTTATATGCTGACCCATAATTTGCAAAAGAGTAGTCCAGGAATGACTATTAGCCTTGGTTAGCAAGTACAGTAACTTGTATGCCCCACAATCAAACCACAATTTCTAATTTATGCTGACAAAATAAATAATAATAATAATAAATAAATAAATACATATGTCAATGAGAGTTTTCATATTTTGTCTTCAGTTTTATATAAACACAAAAACACTGACCAAAAGGAGTATTCAGCCATCAGCTGTCCATGTCACAACAAGGGCTATAATGTACAGTTCTGGAAGAAGAAGAGACTTAAATGGACAACACCTTTCACATTTTTCCCGCTTCGGTCTCCTTACAGGTCGGAAGCGGAATTGTCCATTACATTACAATGTCCAGTTCATTCGAACTACAGATCCA